>JAWWNF010000740.1:600000-1061629 GCA_034641395.1 Darevskia armeniaca | reverse complement strand
AGGAGGAAATTGCTGTGCGTCTTATGGAGCGAATGTGTGGTCCCTGGAGCTGAACTGCCCAGGGGCAAAAGCAGATCGTGCTTTTTTTTTTTTAAAAAAGAGAAGGGGGTGTTGAAAGGAAGCCCACCGAGCAGCTGCTCAGCAAACATTCGGGGAGAGAGATAAGGGGGAGAGATTCCAGTCCCGCCCCCTTGCAGAGGGAGGCTGTTTCCCCAGTGACATGTGACTGGCTGATTAGATTATCTGTCTGGAAACTGTAGAAATGGCTTCCTGAAGCTGCAGAACTGTGAGTTAAACCCCATAAACAGGGTTTTTCCCCTTTGCAAAAGAAGCTGCAGAAATTTGAGCTGATCCTCAAAAAATGGGGCTTTCCCCCTCTAAAAACTAGGTGTGTCCTATGGTCAGGTGCGCCTTATAGAGCGAAAAATATGGTAGTATGTAAGTCCTTCAAATAATAATAAAGAGGGGAAGACACAGTTCTTCTTTGGCGATCCCTCGCAGCTGAGTAAGATTGTCTTCCATAAACACGGTTTTAACAGTGAGTCCTTAAGTGACTGTGGAGGCCAATTCTGGATCCACACGTCCTTCCACAGTGGGGACATTGGTTTCCGGAGCTGATCACGGTGAGGGTTTGCCAAGCATGCCTTCCTCTTAGCATGTTTCTCCCTTTGGTCCTGAGTTTGTCCGTCTTCAGCATTACGCTCTCCATTTTTAAGTCTAGAGTATAGTAGTTGCTTTGGAAGACGATAATCAAGCATCCGCACAACATGACCAGTCCAACGAAGCTGATGTTGAAGAATCGTTGCTTCAACACTGGCAATCTATGCTTCTTCTAGTACATTACAAATACAAAACAGACAACATGGTACAGTAGAGTATATATCAAAATGACGTAAACCGTGAAGAATATTCAATCATATAATATGCATATGCAACCGGAGGAAATCTACTCCATACAACGTGCAAATGTCTCAAAAGTGCAAAGAGATTCAAAAGTGCATTGTCCGATGTGCAACAAGTCCAATGTCATAAAGTGCTAAAGTCTCTCAGGAGTCCACGTCTGCTTCTCCCGACGGGCGGATAGCTTGTATTATCCCTGTTTCACTATTATCGTTTCTTCAGGGACGGACATCATCAAATTGTTCATACATAAACACTTAACTAGGCTGAAACGCTCACAACCTCAACGGTTCCTGGTTGGTAAAGCTGGTTCGTATTATAACTGGCATTAGAAGACACAGTGTGATGCCGAAGGTCAGCTGCTGGGAAGCAGCAATAGGGAGGGCTGCGTTGCTTCCATACCTCTCTTGTGAGCTTCCCAGAGGCGTCCTGTTGACTGCTGTTCAGGGTGAGGAACCAGTGAACCTCCATCCCATCACGCCTGACCATTGGCCATCCTAGCTGGGGTTGATGGGAGTTGGCATCCAACTACATCTGGAGGGCCTCAGATTCCTCACCCCTGGACTAAACTGTCACCCAGAAGGGCTCTTGTGAAGTTTTGGTGGGAGCATGTTGGTACAGGAATTGTGTATCATCTCAATTATGATACTTGCGCTCCCCTGCTTCTGAAAATTCATCTTCAGCTCAGTTTGAGGATCTTAGTCGGTCCCTCCCCAGGGGACAAGGAGCAGAATGAATTCCACCAGGGGTGAGTGTAAATGCAAGCAGAGACGAGGCAGAAAAGGTGCTTGTTATGTGTAATGGCTTTCCCCTATACAGCAACCTTTATAAAATGCAATTAAACTGGGTAATGAAATGAAACAAGGGTGGCAGGACCCTTGCTGCTAGCCCAGCGTTGCTCTACTTGACTAGCAATATCCATGATTGCTAATGATTACGGATGAGGTTAGCACAACCCAGTCATAGATGTGGTCTCTGTGGCTGAGATAAGTCTCACAGCGCTTTTTCAAAGGAAGAGCAATTCTATAGTTCCTAATTTATTTATTTTTTGAAATGGACATTTTCTTATCTCAGTTTTTAAATGCATGCTTCGACAACTGGATAAAATGGATAGCTTGGAAGCGTTACAAACCAAGAGTCCTGTGTCCCCTTAAGAAGTGGTAGATTTTATTATGGCATAAGCCAGCCTTTGCCCACTGGGTGCCCACCAAATGTTACAGACTGCAGCTCTCATCAGCTCATAGCTGTCAACCCTCCCTTTTTTTGGCGGGAAACTCCCTTATTCCAATGCCATTTCCTGCTGCTATCCCGGATTGTTGATATCCCTTAAATTTCCCGAATTTCAAAGGAAGCAGCTCCTCTCCCTCCCTGCCGGCCAGGGAGGCTCCTCAGCTGCGTTGCTCAGCTGCCAATAAGGAGTCTGAGACTGACTGGGGGCGGAGCTTGCATGCCTTGTGCAGCCAGACCCTCACGCCCAACCAGACAGACAGCCTGCCTGCCGTCTATGCGCTCACTCTTTCGCTCACCCGTTCGCGCGAAGCCTCTGGAGCACAGGGTGGCGAGGCTAATTGGTGCCATTGCACCGCCCTTGCGGCATCCCTTATTTTCAAATCCGAAAGTTTGGAAAAATCCCTTATTTTCAAATCCGAAAGTTGACAGCTATGCATCAGCTCCAGCTGGTATAGTTCAAAACGTCAGGAGGGCACCAAGTTGGCATAAGGTTCCATGGCCTGGAGGCCACTTCAGTGGATTGTAAACTGTAAAAGCTTATGCCATGAGAACATTTGTTAGGTTTTAAGGTGTTTTCAGTCTTTTGGCTGGTTTTGCTGCAATGCACTACTGAAAAAAACCCCACACAAAAAAACTTTTATTCATTCCAGAAGCTCAATGTGGTATTCATGAATTGCACGGGGTTGGACTAGGGGACTATTAGGGTGCCTTCCAGCCCTACACTTCTATGATTCTATGGTTCTTCCATTCTCCATTTTATTCTCACAGCAACCCTGTGAAGTAGGTTAGGTTGAGAGGCAGTAACTGGCCCAAGGTCACCCAGTGCCTGAGTGGGGATTTGAACCCTCATCTACTAGGTCCTAGTCTGAAACGCTAACCAGTACACCATACAGGCTCCAAGTGTCGCATACATGTGGAAATTTTAATACTGGGTACATGGATAAACCTTTGATCTTGCATCAGACAAATATCTATATTTTCTACTGATTCCCCACCCTCTCTATCCTTAGCATTCCTTTTAAGATTGTCATTAATTTTAATCTGCAGCTGAATATATTTGTAATAAGCTATGAATGCAACTTCATTGCTCAAATGCAGCCCTGTTTAGTGAATAACTGATGTTTATCTGTTATAAATTGGTTCTGACTGCAAATAAAGGGTCATCAGAGATTCGAAGTTGAGTCAGAAAGTAGTGGTCAGTTCCAGCTAATTAGTATAGTATCAAAATACTTTTTTTAAAAAAAAATATACAGCCAGAAATAGTACCCACTCCTCTCTTCAAAAGCATTGGCTATTCTACAATTCTCCATGACATATCATGAGCAAGGATTTTCAACTCTGACAAATATGAAAGGCTAGAAAAGAGAAAGGCTTCTTTGTGCTGATGAGAAGAGAGCCTGTTTATCTCAAATTAGACCTAATATAAACGAGATTACCCTGCAAAAGCAAGCTCATGCCTCTCATTGAGTTTGTATACATACCTAAGGTGCATACGTAGTAAGAGGCTCATTTATAATTATATTTTGGGAATGGTTCATGTTCTTATGTTGTTGCATTGTTTTATACTTTCTGGATGTCCCACGATTGTATTTATAAAATAGCCGTGATCGGTTATAAATCAGGCACTGCTAGGAGTTGTTTCTGCTCGTTTTTCAATAAAAAAATTGGTGTGGCGCAAGCAATTTTTTATTCTGAGTGTGGCCCAGAGGAAAACAGTCTGAGAACCACTGGCCTAGGGAGAGTCCTGGGGGCTGGATGGAGCAGTTGAGAAGATGGCATTTGACCCCCAAGTGAGGTTCAATGCCTCTGCTTTATATCATTTAGGGTTGGTCTTGTTCGGCATTGGCTACTGTCACTCAGATCTCTTGGGGTTGGTTTCACTCTACCTGATGACAGGGGTCAGCCTCGCCTCTTGCCTGTGGTTTCGAGTATTTTAAAATGGACTAGGCAAACTCGTGAAGCTGTGAAGATGGCAGATTCAGAGGATGTGGGTCATTGACAATTAGCTGTTGGAGGCAAGAGCAGGAGAGGACAATGGCCTTCGTTCATATCCTGCCTGTGGGATTTCCTATGCTTCTATCTTTTAATGGATTACTGCAATGCGCTCTATGTGGGGCTACCTTTGAAGGTGACCTGGAAACTACAACTAATCCAGAATGCAGCAGCTAGACTGCTAACTGGGAGTGGCCACCGAGACCACATAACACCGGTCTTGAAAGACCTACATTGGCTCCCAGAATGTTTCCGAGCACAATTCCAAGTGTTGGTGCTGACCTTTAAAGCCCTCAACGGCTTCGGTCCAGTATACCTGAAGGAGCATCTCCACCCCCATCGTTCTGCCCAGACACTGAGGTCCAGCTCCGAGGGCCTTCTGGCGGTTCCCTCACTACGAGAAGCCAAGTTACAAGGAACCAGGCAGAGGGCCTTCTCGGTAGTGGCGCCCACCCTGTGGAATGCCCTCCCACCAGATGTCAAAGAGAACAACAACTACCAGACTTTTAGAAGACATCTGAAGGCAGCCCTGTTTAGGGAAGCTTTTAATGTTTGATGGATTATTGTATTTTAATATTTTGTTGGAAGCTGCCCAGAGTGGCTGGGGAAGCCCAGCCAGATGGGCGGGGTATAAATAATAAATTATTATTATCATCATCATCATCATCATCATCATCATCATCATCGCAACAAGGAAAGGTATCACTTCATGATGACACCTTGATAAGTTCATAAGGCCACTGTGATAGTGCCTACATCCATGATGTTGTTAGTCAAGACAATGCTATTGCAAACTTGGGGTGTGTGTGTGGTCATTTATTAATGGATGGATGGATCATATGGATAAGGACATGGCTCCATTTCCCTCCCCACACTCGAATGGAACAGGGTTTGTAACAATAGCAATAGTTGTGTTTCAACACCTAGCAGCTCTTCCATGGCCTTGTCATTTGCCGAGTTGTGGGCCAGGCCCCACGGTGTCATTTGCTGAATGTCTTAGCAAGAAACATCCATCCATCATGACCTCTGGGAGCGATCTACTACCCCGGAGTCCTCTATGGCTTGAGCTGACTGAGATGCATAGGCTAGACAGATGAGAATGAAATGAGCTGAGCTGCTGCTTGCAGTGGATCAGGTCCATGGGTGGAGGCTGTGTCCTTCCAGGGCCTCTGAAATCTTCCAGCACCAGTAAACACCTTTGCAAAAGCTGAATGGAAGGAATGGAGAAAAAGACAGGAAGACTATCTCATGCACTCCTGTCTAAGTACTGGTATAGAAAAATAGCTAAAGAAGATGAAAACCAAGACCAAATAAACCAAATGAAGACAACCTAAGAGATAGATATATATATAAACCTTGATCTGAATTTTGCCTTTTAGTCTGTTCTCCTTTTAATTCGCTTCTCCCGTTATTCCCTTCCTTCAATCCCTTCCTTCCTTTCTGTCAAATAAAGCATTTTTCTTTCTTCCCTTCCCTGCCCATTACCCTATTTCCTGAATTTACCTATCTCTATTTTAATAATTGTATCCAAGTATTCTTTTGTAATTGTATCCGGGTAATTTTAAATTGTATCTAGGTATTTTTCTCATGATTGTGTCTTTACTACTTGCAAATGACTTACTACTTGAAGTGACTAGTGGGGTGCCACAGGGTTCTGTCTTGGGCCCAGTCTTATTCAACATCTTTATCAATGACTTAGATGATGGGCTTGAGGGCATCCTGATCAAGTTTGCAGATGACACCAAATTGGGAGGGGTGGCTAATACCACAGAGGACAGGATCACACTTCAAAATGACCTTAACAGATTAGAGAACTGGGCCAAGGCTAACAGGATGAATTTTAACAGGGAGAAATGTAAAGTAACTAACAACCTTGGGCAAAAAAAAATGAAAGGCACAAATACAGGATGGGTGACACCTGGCTTGAGAGCAGTACATGTGAAAAGGATCTAGGAGTCTTGGTAGACCACAAACTTGACATGAGTCAACAGTGTGATGCAGCAGCTAAAAAAGCCAATGCAATTCTGGGCTGCATCAATAGGAGTATAGCATCTAGATCAAGGGAAGTAATAGTACCACTGTATTCCGCTCTGGTCAGACCTCACCTGGAATACTGTGTCCAGTTCTGGGCACCACAGTTCAAGGAGGATACTGACAAGCTGGAACGTGTCCAGAAGAGGGCAACCAAAATGGTCAAAGGCCTGAAACGATGCCTTATGAGGAACGGCTTAGGGAGCTGGGTATGTTTAGCCTGGAGAAGAGAAGGTTAAGGGGTGATATGATAGCCATGTTCAAATATATAAAAGGATGTCATATAGAGGAGGGAGAAAGGTTGTTTTCTGCTGCTCCAGAGAAGCAGACACGGAGCAATGGATTCAAACTACAAGAAAGAAGATTCCACCTAAACATTAGGAAGAATTTCTTGACAGTAAGAGCTGTTTGACAGTGGAATTTGCTGCCAAGGAGTGTGGTGGAGTCTCCTTCTTTGGAGGTCTTTAAGCAGAGGCTTGACAGCCACCTGTCAGGAATGCTTTGATGGAGTTTCCTGCTTTGCAGGGGGTTGGACTGGATGGCCCTTGTGGTCTCTTCCAACTCTATGATTCTATGATTCTATGATTCAAATGTGAATCCCTACGGTGACCCTTATGCAATTGTTACATCTGGTGTATTTGCAAATGGAACTGACCCCTTTGTATCCTTGTGCCTTATCAGCATTTGTTCGACTTCTCAATGAATGTAACTACTTTCAGGAAAATAAGAACTGGAACCCATGTATTCAAATTGCACCACTTTATTGCAACCATGAAAGTATAAATGTTGTTTTTGGCTTCAAACTAATCACTTCCACTCAGCTCCCCTTCCTTCTTCCATAAAGTGCCAGAGGACCAGATCCATTTCTTTGACCCTGTAGGGAGATAAATCCAGCTGTAGGATGACACTCACATCCCTATTGTTATTCTAGAAAAAACAGATTATCATATCATTAGCCACCTCTTCCTGGATTTCTAGATATTACTTTACTCATGTGGATAGGATTTGCACCCCACCTTGTATTTTGCACCCAAACCTCCCTTTTGCACCCTGCACCCATGTAAAAAAGGTAAAGGGACCCCTGACCATTAGGTCCAGTCGTGTCCGACTCTGGGGTTGCTGTGCTCATCTCGCATTATTGGCCGAAGGAGCCGGGGTACAGCTTCCGGGTCATGTGGCCAGCATGACAAAGCCGCTTCTGGCGAACCAGAGCAGCGCACAGAAACACCGTTTACCTTCCTGCCGGAGCGGTACCTATTTATCTACTTGCACTTTGACGTGCTTTCGAACTGCTAGGTTGGCAGGAGCAGGGATCGAGCAACGGGAGCTCACCCCGTCGGGGGGATTCAAACCGCCGACCTTCTGATCAGCAAGCCCTAGGCTCTGTGGTTTAACCCACAGCGCCACCCGCATCCCAGGTTGCACCCATGTACCTCCCCCTTATCTTGTAATTTGATGAGTCTGTGACAATTTAAGAATTTAAGGTCTCAAATATATAAAATAAATGTTCATAAATGTACCAGGCAAACAAACAAACAAACAAATAATAAATAAATAAATAAATAAATAAACCAACCACATGTCTGAAAACAGTACTGAAATCAGTCCTGAAACCATTTTGACTCTCCCCAATTGACCTCAAATGTTTCGAAATGGAAAACCTCCCCATTGTCTCTTTGCTCACAAATCCTGTCTTAAGGGCATATCTGTGTATGAATAGGGTGAGCCTGTGACCTTGATTCAGGAATTGAGTATTTACCATCACAAAATAATAGCCAGACTGCCCAGGTAAAAGCAATCAGTGACCATTATCAGGTACCCTGGCAAACAGGATTTCTGCTGTAGACCGCCTCCTTCTGTGATGTATGTATGATGTTTCAAGGGGGTGGTCTTGGGCTACAGGGTGGGCATTTTCAAAAGTCTATATAAGAGCTTGCACACCAATGTTCTGGGTCTCTCCTGCTTCCTGCGCGTGGTTCTGATCACTGAATTCAAGGACACGCATACACAGGGGCGTATCCAGGATCAAAACTTGGGGGGAGGGCAAGCCATGGTCGTTCAGGTTTGCTTTGAATGGACGCTGATCATTTTTGTTTCTAGGGCTGCCTTCTAGGGGGGGCAGCTGCCCCCTCTGCCCCCCCTGGCTACGCCCATGTGCACACCCATCTCCACAAGTGGGTGCAGCCTAGCCAGGTTGGCGTCCTCAGTCTCAGCTCCACCCATCCTTCTGTGACTGACCTGTGGGGCTTCCCTGGGTCCCCATGGCCTGGCTTGGTTGCTCTTCAGTACCGATTCCCCACTCGGGCCCAGCCAGGTCCTGCAGTGCACTTTTCGGCCCAGGAAGGGCAGTGGTAGCAGTTGCCTAAACTGCCATCCCAAGGCCCACCACAGGAACCGCCGCTTCACCATACTCCCATGACACGAGGTCAAAGGCATGCTTCCCTGTCCTCTCGGTGTGCTCTCCCACTCGCGCCTCCTTCTTTTCCTGCTCCCTTGAGCTCCCTCTTCCTACGGCCACCCAGAGCTGGAACAGAGGGGCTTCTGAGGAAAATACAATATATATCTGGCAGTTGGGAACACACAGAACACTTCAGAACATTCTGGAACCCCCACCCCCTCTTTGGCTGTGTTCAGAGTCCATAAAAAACTCACAGTCCCCCCCCCCCCACTTCAGATGAATTTAAACTCTAAGTTAAACTACTAATAACTTTTTTGAAAATCCTAGTCAATATCTGTACTAAACTTAAAGTCATTTTTACAGATTCAGTTTTTAAAAACTGTTTATGCCACCACACTTATGCTGACCACTAAGAAAATATCTTCCATCCCAGGTCGCTCATCAGCGGCCACAACGTTTCACTTGTTATCGGACCAGAACATTCTGACAACAGAAAAAGCCGCCAGATTCATTGAGAGGGCAATGGGATTAAGGGCCACAATTTGAAAGACAACTCGGCATATATGACCAGCCCATGTACCTGAGGCTTATATATGTCACGATCGGCTTATCCCTATAGCTCTGACGAACGAGAGAACCTTACCATCTCCACTGACCATCTCAGGCCGCCAAAATGGGGCCTCACTGACCTCTATATGATCTATCAGTACATTTATATACCTCTGTTCCCAACTGGTCGTTTTCCAATGTTTTTATCTGTTTTTTTCCTGTATTTTAGTTGCTACGGCCTGTTGGCTATGTGAATAAAGTCTGATTCTGATTCTGATCTTCCACAATAGTTAGCGGATCGTCTGATTTAAATTTTTTACATGGTTTTTGGGGTATGTGTGTGAATAAACATATTACAGTGGCTAACAAAACCTGAATGCTAAACTGTTATAGCAAAACGTTCCAGCTTCTGCCAATTGTTCTGATCAAAACGATGCTGTATCTAAGGTGGCCTTTATAGAGCTTTCATTACTATCCGTCTTATCTGGGGCCACATTCATGCCATACATTTAAAACTCTACAATAGACAGTCATGACTTTCCCCAAAGAATTCTGGGAGCTATAATTTTTTTAGGGTGTTGAGAGTTGTTGGGAGACCCCAACTTCCCTCACTGAGCTGCAATTCCCAGTGTGGTTTATTCCCCCCCCCACTAAATTTTTATTGGTTTTATCAAATTAATATAATAAAACACAAACAACAATCAAACATAAAAAACACAGCATACAAAAGAAAAACAAAGAAAAACATACATAAATCCTTTTAACCTATTATTGTTTCATATCATCGTGGGTTGACTGCCTCCCGTCCTCTCTTCCTGCGTACCATGTAAATCATCTTTAGTAATTTCTTTACATCATTGAACACATTTTTTATTAATTTACCTTAACATCTCTACTTATCTATTGTCCATAACATTTATTCAAACCATTATAAAACATAGATCTATTTTCTAACTCTACAGCCTCACTTATCTTTCAGCTTACTTCGACTCTTTAATCTTACAATACTCTTTTAGATATAATTTAAATTTCTTCCAATCTTCTTCCACCGCTTCCTCCCTCTGGTCACGAAGTTTTCTGGTCAGCTCAGCAAGTTCCATATAGTCCATCATTTTCATCTGCCATTCTTCTATCGTTGGTAAGTCCTCTGACTTCCAGTTTTTAGCTAACAAAATTCTAGCTGCTGTTGTGCCATACATAAAGAAAGTCCTATCACATTTTGGGATTTCCTGTTTTACAATACCAAGTAAAAAGGCTTCTGGTATCTTACTGAATATGTTTTTCAACACTTTTTTCAATTCATTATAAATATTTTCCCAGAAGTCTTTCACCTTTGGGCACGTCCACCACATATGGAAAAACGTTCCTTCTACTTCCTTACATTTCCAGCATTTATTACTCTGCGCATGATGCATTTTTGCCAATTTAACCGGTGTTAAGTACCACCTATACATCATCTTCATAATGTTCTCTCTAAGAATATTACATGCTGAAAATTTTATACCCGATCTCCACAGTTTTTCCCAATCCTCCATCATGATATTGTGCCCCACATCCTTAGCCCAATCTATCATTGTTGATTTTACCATTTCATCTTGTGTATGCCACTCAAGCAATAAGTTGTACATTCTGGATAAATTTTTAGTTTTTGGCTTCCCAGTGTGGTTTAATAACCAATCTCTCTTCCCAGGGGACTCTGGGAATTGTAGCTCAGCGAGGGGTTTAAGGGTCTCTTAAGGGCGCTCAGCTCTCCTTACAATGAATACTCACATTATTTAAGTGATGTTGCTAACAACGATTATTGAGGAGAGAGCTTAGTCATGAGCCCAGGTTCAGACAACAAACATGCTAAGCTAAACTAAGAGGGCCAGAGAGGAGCAAAATGGCTGAAAATCCCAGGAGTTCACTCATTTGTATGGTTCTGGCAAGCCTTTGTTTGGCTTATCCATCTCGTGCAAAGAAGGCATTATGTGTGTGCTTTCACTTGGAAAAAATAAAAATTACTTAAAAAGCCAAACATAATCCAGTGTATTAAGTAAAATTAGTTTTTAAAAAACGCACAGTAGTAAAAAAACAAAAACAAAACTATAGATATAGTATGATGACACCTGCATTTGTTCAAAAAGGAAAAGAAGCAAAACCCTGGAGACATTTTTCCAGGTGCATACCACCAGGTAAAAGTGAGTGAGGATCAAACTGTGATCAGGCAGTCTTTCCGTTTGACTGACAGCTTCTGATAAATTAAAGTAATTGCTGGTGTTTTGCATTCCTTTACATCAGAAGTGATTCAATTACTTAGCAAGTTAACTGCCTAAATATTTTGAAGTAATTTGCAATAACTAGTCAGGCGAGTAATTGGATATCATGTTATCAAATTACTAGGCGTTTTTGTAGAGTCAAATGTATGAAGTAATAATAATTAATAATGATGATACCAGCAAGGAGACCATGATGGTGTTTGGACTGTAATATGGAGCTTTACAAACTAGAATATCACCTTGCAGATGTATTGACCGCAGGAAACAAGCAGGGATAAAGGCTGCAAATACACGAGGCTTTCTGAATGTCATTACTTCAAGGGAGACGAGGCCAAACAAAATGGCGGTGCAGAGGATCTTTGAATAGGACCTCCCACTTTCTTGTCTTTGATGCGCTAATACAGGGGTTGCCAAACCTTTCGTGGCCATTGGGGACATTTGCAATTTCGAAAAAGTGTTGTGGGTGCCAGACACAAAATGGCTGCTTTGGAGGGTGGGATGGTATATCTCTCTCCATTAGACACAAGCGGCCAACAGTTAGATATATCTTCATATTACTTTGCCTTTATGTATGCTACCAGTGCGGCCCGTGTTTTGTTAGCCCCCAAATGGAAAACGAGCGAGGTCCCAACTAAAGAAGAATGGCAACTTAAGTTGACAGAATATGCACAACTCGCAGACTTAACATATAGAATAAGAGAACAAGGAGAACATACATTTAAAGAAGATTGGAAAATGTTTATGGAATATATGGGAAATAATTGTGCACAGCTGAAAACGCCGGCGGCATTAAGATAAATTCAACAGTGTAAATAAGTTTTGATGGATGCAATAATGGAATACTGAATGGTATAGTTTTTGTAAAATATGCAGGGATTTATGATATGTAAAATAAACCATGGAAAGATAAGAAGGGAAGTCATTGATATCTTAAGGATGTAAAATGAGTATTTTAAATTACACAGTTCAATTTATCTTCCTCTTGCTTTGCCGTGTGTGTGTGTGTGTGTGTGTGTGTGTGAGACATGCCAGTGGCAGGCCAGAGAAGCAACGGATGCAACTCTGACCTTTGTTTCTACACAGATCTCCCCATTCTTCCTCCAGAGGCATGATCAGAGATCAAGGATACATTACAACCAGGCAACACAACAACAAACATTTCGGGTGGAAAACAGGGACAGTGAAAGGTGTGGAGCATTCTGAGGGCCAGACAGAGAGTCATGGTGGGCCACATTCACCCCCCTCCTGCCTTACGTGTTCTATTGCTCTGATCTTCCCTTCCTCGGTTCTGAAAGAACCAACCTCAATCATCAAAAGCATTCAAAAGAAACCGCAATCAAGATTAAAAGAAAATAAAAAACCCCGAATTTTCTCCACTTCCTTCTGATCCATTTAATTCTCGAGATATGCTTCCACAGAACAATTTCATGGAGAATTACTCAGAGAAGGGGCCGCATCAGCAGTCCTGCCATTCTACTTCCAGCCCCCTCCCGATTTATTTGTGTTTCCCTTTGAAGTCCCAAATAAACCCACAGAAGGGGGGTAGGGGAATAACAGTGATTTGTGGCATAGTATTGTGGTATCACATATAAGCCTCACATGGGGTGAGGCAAGCTGGGCTTAAATTTAAACCACCCTTGTCAACCTTCTCGAAATAGGTTTGTCAACCTGATGTGCAGAATTGAACTAAGAAGCTGCCTGAAACTTTGCTCTGGGTTCCATACAAGGATGGGGAACATATTGTAGGACTCCATTTCCCATCATCCCTGACCCTTGCCATGCTGGCTGGGGCTGGTGGAAGTTGGGGAGAAACCATGGTTTGCTTCATGCAAAACGGTAAGCCAAACCATGGCTTAGCGAAACCGTATGACTGTGCAGGCAGAGGCGGAGCTAGCTGCTCCGGCACCTGGAGCGGCACACATGCTGTGCACCTGGGGGCAGGGCCATGGGATGGAGTGAGCATCCCAGGGGGCAAGACACCCATGGGGAGTGGAGCAAGCCGGCCATGGCGGGCAGCTTCCTGGGTGGCAGCGGGGGGAGGTAGCTCAGCCGCATTGCTAGCAACCTTCCTCCCTTCCCTCTTCCTTTTGACAGCTCGGGGGAGGCTTCCCCCCCTGGAAGCTGCCTGGGAGCGGGGGGCAATGGCGTGCCACCTGCCCTTGACCCCCAAGCCTCCCCCAAGCTGTCTAAACAAACGGGAAAGGCCGGAAGGCCACCGGCAAGGCGGCGCAGCTCCGCCCCTTCCCCTGACAGCTTGTGGTAGGCCTGGGAGTCGCGGGCGGGCGGTGCGCCGAATGTCACCCCCCTCAGTGATGACATCTGGGGCGAACCACCCCCGCCCCCTTCCTCTGCCCCTGTGTGCAGACAGCTGAAGATCAGCCTGCAGCCACTTCGCTCCTCCTTGGTGTTTTTGACTGCTGCACTGGGAGAAGCGGAGGTTTGGTTTTGCATGTTGCCTGAACCTAGACTCATAATTGCCATTTATTTATTTACTTATTTATTTCATAAAATTTGCATGCTGCTTCATTGTAAAAACACACACACACACACACACAAAACAATCAAACCCTCAGAGCAGTTTACAAAAAGGTGAAACAAGAAAATAGGCTTGCTAAGATGTATAAGAGTAAATCAAGTAAGTGCGGGAGCTGCAATGTCCTGAGTACATCTAACTTTTACTAAGTTTAAGTCTGCCTTCTGGGATCCAAGTGTGAACAGATGCTTTATGTAAGTAAACACTTTTATATGCTTTTATAGAAGACTGTGTAGTGTCTTATTTTGAGAGGGATAAAAGGGGAAATACCAGGACAATACATCTATTTTAGAGACTCTAGCGAGTCTGAGCAAGCTTTCCGCTGTGCGTGTGTTTTAAAGGGGAATGCAAAACTCTGCTGATATTGATGAACTTGTAAACACAAGTTGGGATAGGATATCTTAAACAATATATCCTCCCCCGCATCCCTAAGCATTCCCACAAAATGTGCCTTCCTCTTAGCATGTTTCTCCCTTGCGTCCTGAGTTCGAGTGTCTTCAAAGGCCATGACACCTTTGGTAAAGGCTGTTCTCCAATTGGAGAACTCACATGCCAATGTTTCCCAGTTGTCAGTGTTTATACTACTTTTTTACATTTGCCTTGAGACAGTCTCTAAACATCTTTTGTTGACCACCAGCATTACGCTTTCCATTTTTAAGTTGGCCACTGCATCCAGGCAATGGCCCAGGGACTGCACAGCCTCACCTGATTCAGACATTATGGAGGAATAGAGCTGTGTCATCAGCATACTGAAAGCACCTTGAGTTGCTGTGCTCATTAGGTCTGATATTCTAACAGGTTTGGACAGATCATTTATTTATTTTTGCTATTAAAGTTAACTCCAACTTGCACAGTGTGATTTATTGCTGGCTCGCTTCTGACAGATGCGGGAGAAATGTGATTTTGTTTCCATTTTCATGAGCAATTGCCCCATTTGCACTTCTTGAGCCAACGCATGAACCAAAACACAGCTGTTCTTCAAAATCTGCCCGTTTCCAAATTTGTGGTGAGACCAAACAGTTGTACAAAAATGCATACCGTATATTAGAGGAAAGCAAGGATAAAAGAAGCATGTAGTCATGCAAAATGCATTGTATTCAGGGAAATCACTTGCAAAAATGTGCACGTTACCCAAAGCTGCATACAAAAATGTTTTTATTGGGAGAACTTTGCACTAGCATGCCGACAAATGTTTATGAGGATTTAAAATTGAAATAAAATCTCAGATTGTGAAATGTTTTTTTCCCCAATTTCTGTTTATTCATTTTTCATTTTACAAAGAGAAAGAAAAAAGATCACAAAAGAAAAAAAGGACAAAAACTAACAAACACAAAAATACATAAATATATACATAAATAAAAAAATTATTATGCATGTCTACACAGATTTCTTCATAATACATTGGATTCTTTATCTCCAGCAACTAAATAATAGTCTATAAACAAACCAACATATTTTTTTCATACTTAATTTTGTGTAGATTTTGTATCTAAATTGACTTCCCTCAACTAGCACTCCATTGCTTCACATGATAACTCATATGTAATATAATATTCCAATTCCAATTACCATATTTCTGTTGTTGTTATTGTTTTCCTTTTTTTGTTTTTTAAGCTCTGAAACCAAATGTTAAAGATCCATTCGATTGGTATTTATTTTGCTTAAAAATTAGTTTTTCACTTGCTGACAATTTTCTGCAAGAGCTATTGCAGAGCATGTAGCCTGTTCAGGTCACACCTCTTTTTTAGATAACTCTATATATTGACTCCCTGCTTATTTAACTTATATGCAGAATTCATCATGCGAAAGGCTGGACTGGATGAATCCCAAACTGGAATTAAGATTGCAGGAAGAAATATCAACAACCTCAGATATGCTGATGATACAACCTTGATGGCAGAAAGTGAGGAGGAATTAAAGAACCTTTTAATGAGGGTGAAAGAGGAGAGCGCAAAATATGGTCTGAAGCTCAACATCAAAAAAACTAAGATCATGGCCACTGGTCCCATCACCTCCTGGCAAATAGAAGGGGAAGAAATGGAGGCAGTGAGAGATTTCACTTTCTTGGGTTCCATGATCACTGCAGATGGTGACAGCAGTCACGAAATTAGAAGACGCCTGCTTCTTGGGAGAAAAGCAATGATAAACCTAGACAGCATCTTAAAAAGCAAAGACATCACCTTGCTGACAAAGGCCTGTATAGTTAAAGCTATGGTTTTCCCAGTAGTAATGTACGGACGTGAGAGCTGGACCATAAAGAAGGCTGATCGCCGAAGAATTGATGCTTTTGAATTATGGTGCTGGAGGAGACTCTTGAGAGTCCCATGGACTGCAAGAAGATCAGACCTATCAATTCTTAAGAAAATCAGCCCTGAGTGCTCACTAGAAGGACAGATCCTGAAGTTGAGGCTCCAGTACTTTGGCCACCTCATGAGAAGAGAAGACTCCCTAGAAAAGACCCTGATGTTGGGAAAGGTTGAGGGCACAAGAAGAAGGGGACGGCAGAGGATGAGATGGTTGGACAGTGTTCTCGAAGCTACTAACATGAGTTTGGCCAAACTGCGAGAGGCAGTGAAGGATAGGCGTGCCTGGCGTGCTCTGGTCCATGGGGTCACAAAGAGTCGGACACGACTGAATGACTGAACAACAACAAAAAAAGATTGTGAAATGTGAGAAACTGAGAGAAACCAAAACTGGCGGATTCATCCAGCCCTAGTTTGGCCTAATGCGGTGTGTGAACTTGATCAAAATCCGAAGACCCACATGCTCCCCAGCACCTCTCCAGGGATTCAGACAAGGCCTAACTGGGGATGATGATCATTGCCTTCCTTCTGGGGGCATGAACGCCATCTCGGCTCAGCCATGTGCTACCCCATTAACTCTTCCTATTGGAAAGACAATGGGGAAATATGACTTTTAAAGATTTCTTGCAAGAAAATCATTATTGTAAGGCAAGGCTTCCCTATTTCTCAGCTCTACACACCAGCCGTGGCAGCCGGTAAGTGTTTTCAGCAGGGCAATGTATTTTCAACCTCATTTGTGTGTCAGCCTAAATGGAACACACTTTATTACCTTTCTCCCTGTATCTCAATAAAGGGGGGGGGGATGCTTTGCCAGTTGAGTGGAAATGCAAGCAGCACCCTTTCGGTGCCGTGTGCTCATATGTAGGTCACTCCCGGACATCCGCTTTATTGAGCAAAGTTTGCAGGAAGGATAGATGAGCCTTCTTTCGGATTTCTTTTGCACAGGCGTTAGACAATGTTGTGTCAAGCAAGGGGATCTCCCACAGTTTCCAGTGCAGTTTCCCATTGCTTTCCATATTACACAAAGTCAGATTTCACTTGTGTGGTTGTTGTTGTAGTTGTGGTGGGCTGAATTTGCTGCACAATCAACTTCAGTTGCCTAATCTGAATTTGCCGGTTTGTCATTGAATCCCACCTGAAAACAGCAACTGTCTGGAAGCACCTACAGATGCACCCCGCCCCCAAATTGAATTTCGTAGGACAGAGTCATAGGAAGCCACAGATTAGCAGGGCTCTCAAATCTCATCTTTGGAAATATATTAATATGGCTTGAAAAATGACTGGCTTAATCTCTCACCAGGTCTATGTTTGACTGCCCTCTGTTGGAAAAAAAAATGCTTCTAGTCCATTGTGTACAATGGGCAGTTGTGCTGGAACAATTGAAGACATTCTGAAATCTCTAAGGCATATACACACACACACAAACACATACACAGACACAGACACAATTTTAGGCAGCTGAGAACTCTTTGGAAGAGGAATCACATCTCATGATGCTCATCCCAGTTTGTATTTTTGGTTTTATTTGTAAAATATACTCTGAGTCAAGTGTGAATTTCATGCTGTTTATTCAGCTCATAGTAGCCAGGAATGAATCTTTCCCCAAAACGTCTGCTATGTATACATTATTTACACAATGGGCCCCACGTGATTGGCTAATTCCAGACTACTCCTGTAGGCCAATCAGGTTGCAGATTCACTTCATCCAGGAGCCTGATTGGCTGCTCTTGCAGGCCAATCAGGTCGCTGATTCACTTCCACCTGGAGCTGGATTAGGTGGCTCCTGCGGACCAATCAGACTGCTGCATTCTGGATCCTATTGTTCTAGGATTCAGCTCAGTATATAACAATTTGTGTGTCTTGTTTCATTCTTGGTTTTCATTGTATGTCTTGTTTCATTTGTCAGCTTGGGCACCTCCATTTTGCAGGGGGAGAATTGGAACACACACAGAGAGAGAGAGAGAGAGAGAGAGAGAGAGAGAGAAAGAGAGAGAGAGAAAGAAATATATATTACTAAATAAATAGGCTTGGGAGCAGGTCAGTCTCAAGACATTTTTCTGCCTGAGGCAGAAATGTCGAAGGGTATGGAGTTATGTGACCCCCGAGCCAAGGAGATAAGTAACTATACAACCTTTAGAAGACATCTGAAGGCAGCCCTGTAGAGGGAAGTTTTTAAATGCTTTATTATGTTTTTATATATGTTGGAAGCCTTGGAGTCACATAACTCCATACCCTCCAACATTTCTCCAATGAAAATAGGGATGTTCGAAGCAAAAGAGGGACATTCCGGGATCAAATCACAAACTGGGATGCCTTCTGTAAATCTGGGACTGTCCCTGGAAAACAGGGGCACTTGGAGGGTCTGCGTTTAGACTCCGGGAGACGTGCAAGATCCCGGAATGCCTGCGCCACAATTCTACCTTAAAGTTTCCTACCTCCTCTCCCCCCCCCCATCGTTGAATATATAATTTGTTTTAAATTCTTTCTGAGACTAATGGGATTTAGCTCGGCCTCGAAGCTACATTTAAGAGGAGCACTTTTAATGGAAGAAGCAGGAAGTGGCACCGCAAAGCAAACCGACTCTTTGTACTGCTTTTGCTGGAGGTTCCTCTCAGCTCTTGTAAATTTAATAAAGATGTCACCCTAATATAAATGGTTCTGCTTGAGAAACATCCCTTCCCTTATCTCCACCAAACTTCCTGCCTCAGGTTTTCAGCCTCCTAGGGGCTGCTTTAATGTTCCTGCAATACAACCCAGCTCTTAGGAAAGGGAGCCAAGGAAATGCGTCAGGTCCAACTCAACTGGCCGCCCCACTTGGAGGCCAAGAAGCCGCTTCACTGAAAGAGGAAAAAGCATAAGGACACCTGTCCTCCTGAACCCAAGCAGAGAGGGAAGGCTGATGGTGGTCATTTTTTTTGGTTTATTTAGCTATTTTGTTATTTAAAAGAATGAAGAATTTATTTCATTAGATTGCTTATGCGTCCTTCACAACAAGGTTCCAGGGCGGTTTACAGCAATAAAATATTTGTTGTTCAGTCATTCAGTCATGTCCAAATCTTCGTGACCCCATGGACCAGAGCACGCCAGGCATGCCTATCCTTCACTGCCTCTCGCAGTTTGGCCAAATTCATGTTAGTAGCTTCGAGAACACTGTCCAACCATCTCATCCTCTGCCGTCCCCTTCTCCTTGTGCCCTCAACCTTTCCCAACATCAGGGTCTTTTCTAGGGAGTCTTCTCTTGTCATGAGGTGGCCAAAGTACTGGAGCCTCAACTTCAGGATCTGTCCTTCTAGTGAGCACTCAGGGCTGATTTCTTTAAGAATGGATAGGTTTGATCTTCTTGCAGTCCATGGGACTCTCAAGAGTCTCCTCCAGCACAATAATTCAAAAGCATCAATTCTTTGGCGATCAGCCTTCTTTATGGTCCAGCTCTCACTTCAGTACATCACTACTGGGAAAACCATAGCTTTAACTATACGGACCTTTGTCAGCAAGGTGATGTCTTTGCTTTTTAAGATGCTGTCTAGGTTTGTCATTGCTTTTCTCCCAAGAAGCAGGCGTCTTCTGATTTCGTGACTGCTGTCACCATCTGCAGTGATCATGGAACCCAAGAAAGTGAAATCTCTCACTGCCTCCATTTCTTCCCCTTCTATTTGCCAGGAGGTGATGGGACCAGTGGCCATAATCTTAGTTTTTTTGAATAAAATATACAGAGAGAAAAGGAAAAGCATCCTTTAAAAACAATAAAACAAGTGTAAAACAACTAAAAACAGGTGTGTGTGTGTGTGTGTGTGTGTGTGTGTGTGTGTGTGTATCTCAATATGGTTCTAATACAGATCCAAATGGCTATTAGCTATTACTCCATGGTCATTGACAGTAATGCTTCTGAATGCCAGGTGCTGGAAACAGCAGGATAGCAAAGTGTTCTCGTGGTTGAATCCTGCTTGCAGGTTTCCTACAACTAGGCAAAAAAGACAGTCACGGGAATAACTGAATTACAAAAAGGGAAGTCTATACTGTGAAAGATCCCTGAAACGAGATGAGCGTATATTTATATAGTGATACTAAAACAAACAATATATTTAATGATTCAAGAGCAGACTTGCTTAAGAGAAAAAATACTCAGAAACGCAACAAACTAATTCAAAGAGATATAAATAACTCAAGAAAACCTTCCAAATAACTCCAGATAACAAGAAATAACTCAAGATAAACTTCCAAATAACCTTGACGAGTTGCCGGCTAAGATTCTCGTTTCACTGTTATGACCTATCAGTTTCCTCAGAAGGAAAAAAATACATTTATATAACTCAAAATAGTTTGTTTGCTATTAAATCTAGGGGGAGGATTAAGGAAACTTAAAAAAAAAAAAACCTCCCAAACAGTAAGTGGTAATTATCCAGACTTGGAATTCTAATTTTGCTTCATCCAAAAGGTTAAAAACCTAAACCCAGGTTCAAAAACAAGCTCCATAGCGGGGATTCGAACCGCCGACCTTCAAAAACAAGCTCCATAGGGGCTATGTAAGCTCACACGATCTTATTGTTCCAAAGCTCTTGCAAAAACTGTACAGGTTTCCTGTAGAACAGGATGCTGCACTTGATGGGCCATTGGCCTGATCCAGCAGGCTCTTCTTGTGTTCTGAGAAGCAGACTGGGATGAAGATTTCTATTGAAAAGGCTTGTTGAAAGAGGACAGTATTCCCCCACCTTTCAGCAAAAGCATGCAATCACCCCACACGCTTTGATGGGCAGACGGGCCAAGGCAGCCACACCCACCACCTTCCTCTGCTTGTATGATTGGCCGTGATGACCATGATCTCCTTCCATTGCTGGAGGCCATATACACCTGGACATGAGTTGCTGAGGATCACAAGTGGGGAGAGTGCTGTTGCGCTCAGGCCTTTCTTGTGAGTTCCCCATGGACATGTGGGAGAATAAAATGGCCTGAGAGCCAGTGTGGTGTAGTGGTTAAGAGCAGTAGACTCGTAATATGGGGGACCGGGTTCGCATCTCCGCTCCTCCCCATGCAGCTGCTGGGTGACCTTGGGCTAGTCACACTTCTTTGAATTCTCTCAGCCCCACTCACCTCACAGAGTGTTTGTTGTGGGGGAGGAAGGGAAAGGAGAATGTGAGCCGCTTTGAGACTCCTTCGGGTAGTGATAAAGCGGGATATCAAATCCAAACTCCAAACCTAGAATCTAGGAGAAAGGATA
Organism: Darevskia armeniaca; assembly: GCA_034641395.1. NCBI lineage: Eukaryota > Metazoa > Chordata > Lepidosauria > Squamata > Lacertidae > Darevskia > Darevskia armeniaca. The sequence goes on along the minus strand of JAWWNF010000740.1, from coordinate 1,040,220 downwards.
CTAGATGCCGGCATTTGGTCTGAACTCCACTAAACTACCCAGATCCAAATCACACTGACGCAAACCCTCCTTGAGTGTTTTTGCCTGGCTGGAATGTGTCCATGATCTCTGATCATGCCTCTTGCTTGCCTGGATTGATGATGGAGGGGGATGGGGAGGAGAGTATTTGTAGAAACTAGCCTACTGGTGGACAAAGCTAAAATTTGCATTTGCTGCTCTGTCTGCTTTTCCTTCTGAGCCCCGCTCGCTCCTGGCATGTGGCCCCCAGAAGCGAATCTGAAAAGCGAATGTGGCCCTGGGCTGAAAACAGTTCCCCACCCTTGCTCTAATTGGAGACCATTATCTGAATGGGTAATACTAGGATAGAGGATACCAGGACACCCTGAAAAGTTGTTGAGCTTTCTTTTAGAAAAATGCCCCCCCCCATTTTCCGATTGACTTGCCTAAGATCCAGGACAAAGCACCACCTTTCAGAATTTCACCCCCGGATGTCAATTCCGCCTTTGAAATCCCAGCAGCCCTAGTGATACTGAAGGAATGGCAGAAGTGAATGAAATGTCAGGATCCCTGCAGGAATTAACACCTCAGGGATGGGGAGCTGAACTAAAAATTGAATTTTGCCTGCAGACTTTTTGCTCTACCTGCGATACCACACACCCCAGTCAGTCACAGATGAAGCAGAGTTAGATCCCTGAGAAACAAAGTTGACTGTTGCAAACTCCTTGTTGCGCCGACGTCTCCAACCGACCCAATCTCACGTCGGGAGCAGCCAGGCTGCCTTGGGCTGGGTGTGTTTGTCTAAACTTTGGGGTAATAAAAAAGGATGCTACAGATTCATCAAGAGTTAGGGAACTGTCGCTGGAAAGAGACATACCCTGCGCGATGGGGAGAAATCCATACCCTGCTCTAATGAGCACACCGAACAGCAGAACAAAGCTATTTAGACCCTGTCACATTTTATCTCTTCTGCTCCTCAGCTTTATCAGGTTAATGCAGCAGAGAATACACTGGGAGAGCAATAGCGAAAAGAGGCAATGGAGCCAGCCTGGGAGAGTCTCAAAGCTGGGCCCTGCTGCACAGGCGGACCAGAGTAGGGAAGGGGGAGAAATCTGATTCAGTTCACCTCTGAAGATGCATTTACCCAATTTGCACTTTCCGAAACAACAGACAAACCGAAACCCATCCATCGAAATTTGCATTTCTCTGAATTTTTCAATTTGGTTCTCCAGCGAAGCATAGTGTACAAAAATGTGTGGTACAGGGTAAAGGTAAAGGTAAAGGGACCCCTGACCATTAGGCCCAGTCGTGACCGACTCTGGGGTTGCGGCGCTCATCTCGCATTATTGGCCGAGGGAGCCGGCGTGCAGCTTCCTGGTCATGTGGCCAGCATGACTAAGCCGCTTCTGGCGAACCAGAGCAGTGCACGGAAACGATGTTTACCTTCCCACTGCAGCGGTACCTATTTATCTGCTTGCACTTTGACGTGCTTTTGAACTGCTAGGTTGGCAGGAGCTGGGACCGAGCAACGGGAGCTCACCCCGTCGCAGGGATTCGAACCACCGACCTTCTGATCGGCAAGCCCTAGGCTCTGTGGTTTAACCCACAGTGCCACCTGTGGTACAGGGTAATGGGTGCATAAAAATGCACCCACCCACACACCCCTATGGTGGATTTGTTGCACCAGGGCAACTGATGGATTTAATCCACTTTTAAATATACAGTACAGACCTAAAGTTCTAGCATGTGCTTGACTCCTCCCACAAAATACTGACAGTCTGGAGGCCTCCGGAGTCTGCCTGCCTCCTCCCACTCAGACGCCCTATAGATGGGGGGGGGGGAGGCAGCGGGCGGACCGTTTGGGCAGCGCGGAGCCTGTGTGCGCACAAGCCACCACGTTTCTCCCAGGAGAGACGCGTGGCTCGGGTGCACTGCAGGCTCTGCGGTGAGTGCTGCCTGGCATTTTGTCACCCCCCTCAGTGGTGATACCTGGGGTGTCCTGCACCCAGGCCCTTGCAGAGCCAGGCGGAGGCCCGGGTCAGGTAGATAATGTGGCCCTTTTAGCAGAGGCCCAACAGCAGAGGCCCGGGCCAGGTAGATAATGAGGCCCAGGTAGATAATGTGGCATGGTTTAAATTTTTGGCAAACAAGATTTCAAACGAAAACTCACCAACTTTTAACAGCATGAAAAACATGGCCCACCATCACAAACACTTGACTTGACTAAGACCTTACTTGCTTACCGAGGGCGAATTCACAATCCCTCACCTCTCCAAAACAACCAGGTGAGCGATTGTGAATATGGTGACTAAGGCCCCCTTTGGAATCGGAGGCCCAGGCCAAGTGGCCCATATGGCCTCCCCTCTGTCTGGGCTTGCTCGCACCTACCGCACCCCCTTCCTCCGCCCCTGACGGAGGCACCCACAGAATCACTAAGGGAGAAAGCCCCATGGAGGTCACTGATTAACAAAGGAAGGCAGGGGCCTGGAGGGCGCCTAACTCGGAGCTGCCAGAGAGTTTTAGTGTGCCAACATGCATGCATGTGAAAGAGTTCTACCTATCCAAGGACCTAAACAATAGTTATCACTGATGAAACCTCAGCCAAGAGATTGTGGACTATTAACCACCAATCTGCTTAATAAGAAATGCTTGCCCAGGGTCCCTAACAACTTACCACCCGGTAGTGTCGCTTTGAGCAGGGCATCCTGGATTTACAGAAGCTGTTGGGGCAATGGCGATGGCAGGCGAGGGGCGGTGGTGGAGGCATGGTGTGTGTGTGTGTGTGTGTGTGTGTGTGTGTGTGTGTGTGTGTGTGTAGGGGGGGGAGAACGCCCTGGATTTGGGTGAGAAAATGTTGGAAGTTATGTAACAATATTAGACTCTGGTGCCAATTGACACTTACTGTTAGTATAATAATAATAAGAAGATAATAAGATAATTTATTGTCATTGCACAAGTACAAGCACAACGCTATACAAGTGCAACGAAATTGCATGCCATCCCGTAAAAAACAGAATGAAAGAAAAAACAAAACAAAAAACAGCACAAAACACACATACATTAAAAAAAGCCACACATACACACACATACACCCATCACAGCTCTCCAAGGTCATATTATCTGGTTACAGCATTTAAGATGGTTATAGCTCTTGGGTAGAAACTGTTCTTCAATCTATTTGTTCTTGATCTAATTGTTCTATATCTTCTGCCCGAAGGCAGTGGTGCAAAGAGGCTATGTCCTGGATGAGATGGATCCTTTAAAATATTGTTAACCTTTTTAAGGCAACGGGAACTGTATAGTTCTTCCAGAGATGGGAGAGGATGACCAATAATATTTTGGGCTGTGGTTATGACCTTCTGAAGTATCTTCTTCTCCCTGGCTGTGCAGCTGGAGAACCAAGCACAAATATCAACATAGTATCAACATAGTAGCCAAATGACACAGAAGATAACGCACACATCGTGGAGGAAACTGAGATGCCCATTTAGGGTTTGGGGTGAGATGTGGGCCCAGGTTGTTGTTTTTTTTTTGCTGCTGCAGCCAAGATGCTGGTGTTGGAAACAGAGGAGGGCTCATTCACATGCAAAGGAGGTTGCTTTCATTATTCCTGCAGCCCATTTCCTAGGCATTCCAGAAGCAGTGAGGTGTGGTTGGAGCTAATTAGCTGAATCATTACCTCCCATTATTCACTCTTGGGGGTGTAGCACCCCCTTTGTCCCACCTTCTTTCTTTTTGCAGGGAGGCTACTTTGGGCTAGGGCTCAGGCTATGCATATTTGAAATCCACAAGAAGCTAGAAGTGTCTAGCGTGCCATGCCCAGTGCACCAAGCAAAGGGCTGACAAAGTGTGTTATTCATTTATTTTATTTATTACTTGAATTATTGATATACCACTTAATGGCATTGTAGGCTTCTAAGTGGTTTCCAAGTATAAAAACAGTTGACACAAACACCGAAATATTATCACCCATCATCAAACGACGCAATAAACCGACCCCATTAAAAACATTTAAACACCCGTAATTAAAACACGCTACGAAACAATCCCGCTAAAGCAATGTAGGAATTAAAAGCAGGATTGAATAGATGGCAAATTAATGAGGTTTCCCATTTTGTGCTCTGGGCCATGGGTTCCCCTCAAATAAATGGACATCAAACAACTTCTGGGCCAGAGAGTTGTGCTTTTAAATCATAAAATGGAGCCGGCCCTCCAGATGTTGTTTGCTCCATCATCTCTGATCTTTCAGAATGCAGGTGGGGCGGATGGGAATCGGAGCCCAACAGTATTTGGAGGGCCACAGGTCTCCCAGCCCAGATTTCGTGACATTCCCTTATTTTAGGTAAAGGTAAAGGTTCCCCTGACTGTTAGGTCCAGTCGCGGATGACTCTGGGGTTGCGGCGCTCATCTCGCTCTATAGGCCGAGGGAGCCGGCGTTTGTCCGCAGACAGCTTCTGGGTCATGTGGCCAGCATGACTAAGCCGCTTCTGGCGAACCAGAGCAGCGCACGGAAACACCGTTTACCTTCCCGCCGGAGCGGTACCTATTTATCTACTTGCACTTTGATGTGCTTTCGAACTGCTAGGTTGGCAGGAGCAGGGACCGAGCAATGGGAGCTCACCCCGCCGCGGGGATTCGAACCGCCGACCTTCTGATCGGAAAGCCCTAGGCTCTGTGGTTTAACCCACAGCGCCACCCGCGTCCCTTATTTTGGATGCTAGTAAAACCCTTTCTGATACAACGGAAATTGGTGGACATGCTCAAAGGGCTCATCCAGATTTCAATTTCTGCTGCACATCTAGGCACAAATCTGTGCTTGTCCAAGCCCCCACCTTTCCTCTCTCTCTCTTTTTGCCCTGGTGCTTTCCCTGCGAAAGCTCGCTCTTTAACGTTGAATTGTAGTGAAACACCCCCCCCAAATCCTGGACATGACCTGGGGTTCACAGGGCCACAAAGAGAGTCTTGAAAGGCCAGAGGCTCACCACTCCTGCCCTGAACCTTTTTTGGCCCTCGTTTCCTTGTGCATTTCAGAGCACCGCATGAATCTGCCCTGATTTATTGGAAGTCTTCTGCTGGGATTCTTTAGCAGTGGACTTCTCATAAAGGGCTTTTGCCTTCCTGAGCTGTCCAGCTGCTCCTCGGTACATGGTCCTCTGGGTGCTGTATGGTTTTCTTTTTTAATGCACTGCGTCCAGCAAGCTCACACTCGAGATGCCAATTATGAGCGGGTCTCCAATATGGCTGTGTTTTAACAAGCCCCAGAGTTGCCGTGTGCCTTCCCTTTCCCCAGGCTTTCTTCTGCACACGTATAAAAACAAAAAGATTTGCAAGGTTAACTTTGGACTCAAAGCAATAATCCAAGTTGACTTGCTGTTGGCTTTCGCCATCATTCACCCCGCCAAGCCTTGAGCAGAGGCAAACTTTTGCATTCGTCCACTGAAAAGGCAACTCAGGGGCGAACGAAAGTGTTGTGACACCCGGGGCGGGGTGTCGCTATGCAGGGCGCATGTGCGGCATCGCTACGTACGGCGCATGCACTGTACATAGCGGTTTGCTGGCAGCGCCGCTCCAGCGCTGTACAGACGGTGCTGGGATCCTCTGCTCGCGGCTGCAGCACGGTGCCATCTAATTTAACCCCCTGGAAAAGCAGGAATCTTTTGCCCAATGTGGGTCATGCATAACCCTGAGATTAAGAGTCCCATGCTCTACTGCCTGAGCTCTTGAGAGTCCTTTTGTGCTCTGGAGGCAGAAGCTGAAATGTTTTGTATAATACCCCTGTTTAGTTCCTGTTTCCCCTATTTTAAGACGTAGTCATAAAATAAGCCATAGCAGGATTTTTTTCGCATTTGCAAAATATAAGCGGTACCCTGAAAATAAGCCATAGTGATAGGCGCAGTTCTGGAGGGCGCCAAGGAAAAGGCTGGGCTGGGCGTCCAGTCCCGCCACCAAAACCAGTCAGCCCCAGAAGCAGCGCTCAGGAACTCTGCAGAGCAGGGCGCACAGGAAGGGGCAGCGGGTGTGACAAAGGCACTCCGAAGGTCTCTTTGCCCGCGCACTTGCCCAACTCCGCTCGGCGCAGAGCGCACGGGGCGGCTGCTGTGGTGGAGAGGGAAGGCGGCATGGGCTTCCCCTGCTCGCCGCCACGACGAAATCCCCCGAGCCGTTCTGTGCGTCGCCCAAGAGGCCCCTTGGAAAACAAGGCGCAACGCTTCTGTCGAGTTTCGAGGAGGGAAGGCAGCGGAGGAGGAGCAGGAGAGAGCGCCCAGCAAAAGCGGGTCTCTCTGGTGCCCATTTCCTCAAAGCTCAGCTTGGATTCTCCCCCCGCCGCCAGCAAGCAAATAAAGAGCTCCGCGCCCGTCCCGTCCTTTGCAGCCTCAGAACTTGAGCATGGCCTTGCCAAGGAGCCATCGTGGCCACTTGGCCAGGTGGCCGGAGCACACTCCAAATGGATCTCGGCCCGAGGGGAAGGAGGCCGGCGGAGGAGGCGCAGCTGGAGTGCACAGCGCGGCGACGATGAGCCACCTGCGGCCGGGCTGAGCTGGAGGGGGGAAAGCCACAACTCTCTGTTGGCTGTTGCTCCCCCCAAGGGGGGCGAGATGAATAAAATCCCTCCAGCCTTCAGGGACAAGGCGGACTAACCGGCTTCCCAGGAGCCTCGCAGCAGCGCTGTCGCTTGGTAAGTTTCCAGCGCCGTTGTTCTGTGCGTGCTTACGTAATAAAAATAAGACATCCCCTCAAAATAAGCCATAGTGCGTTTTCTTGAGGGGAAAAAATATATAAGATGGTGTCTTAAAATAGGGAAAACACGGTAGTCACTGTAATCTGTGTATATTAAGGAGGAATGTGTCCTATGTAGCAGCTGTTCAGGATTGCAGACACGGAACATCCCCCGTCCTACCTGGAGGTCCCTGTGACCTTGTGCATGCCGTGCAGATGGTGTCTGGTCGTGGTGGTTCGATACCTCTGGCTGATTATCTCCATGAGGTCCCATAGCAGTGGATTTTAAAGCCTACCTGAAATTCCATGGAACAATAGTTCCTTTGCAACAGGCCTTCTGCTGGGCTTCTCTCCATGTCGCCAGATGGTTCACTTGCCCTTTCTCCTGTCTCGTGCTGTTCACAAGAGTTCCAGATTCTTTAAAAATGGATCTGCAGTTTTATAGTCCTCTTGAAAAATTAATACAGGTGCTTCATGCTAAGCTGAGAGGAGGAAGATGAAAAAGCAGGCATGCATGTGATCTGCCCATTACAGGCTCATTTTATTGTTATTAGTAAAGGTAAAGGACCCCTGACAGTTAAGTCCAGTCGCGAACGACTCTGGGGTTGCGGCGCCCATCTCGCTTTACTGGCCGAGGGAGCCGACGTTCGTCTGCAGACAGTTTTTCCGGGTCATGTGGCCAGCATGACTAAGCCGCTTCTGGCGAAACCAGAGCAGTGCACGGAAACACCGTTTACCTTTCCGCCAGAGCGGTACATATTTATTTACTTGCACTTTGATGTGCTTTTGAACTGCTAGGTTGGAAGGAGCTGGGACCGAGCAACTGGAGCTCACCCCGTCATGGGGATTTGAACTGCCGACCTTCTGATCGGCAAGCCCAAGAGACTCAGTGGTTTAGACCACAGTGCCACCCGCGTCCCTATTTATTAGTCTACTTCATAGACTAATAAAGGTAAAGGTAAAGGTAAAGGGACCCCTGACCATTTGGTTCAGTCGTGTCAGACTCTGGGGTTGCGGCGCTCATCTCGCTTTATTGGCTGAGAGCCAGTGTACAGCTTCCAGGTCATGTGGCCAGCATGACAAAGCCGCTTCTGGCGAACCAGAGCAGCGCACGGAAACGCCGTTTACCTTCCCGCCAGAGCGGTTCCTATTTATCTACTTGCACTTTGATATACTTTCGAACTGCTAGGTGGGCAGGAGCTGGGACCAAGCAACAGGAGCTCACCCCGTCGCAGGGATTCGAACTGCCGACCTTCTGATCAGCAAGCCCTAGGCTCTGTGGTTTAACCCACAGCGCCACCTGGGTCATAGACTAATATGAAGGCTGAAATGTGGCCCCGTTTCAGCACAAGTGTACCCTTTCTTCATTTCCCTGCCCCAAACAAGGCAGCAAAATGGGCATCTCAGGAAATATCTCTCTGCCTGAGCCCTTGAGAAGTGCAGCATGGCGTAGTGGTTAGTCTGTTGGACTACAACCTGGGAGATCAGGGTTCAAATCCCCACTTGGCCGTGTAGTTCACTGGGTGAGCTAGGGCCAATCACGGTCTCTCATCCTAACCTATCTCACCTTCATGGACTCATTGGACACAGAGTAATGGTGGGAGAAACCAGCTGGTGAACATGAAGGGGGGAAGGCTCAGAGCCAGGGGATTGGTGGTGGGATGATGATGAGTGGTCAGAGGGAGAAGAGGGAGAAGAGGGAGAAGACTGTGGCGGGTTGGGAGAGGAGATTTCGGAAGCTAAAGAGATAAATAGGGCTTGGTGAGCTGGGAGAGTCTGTGGCAGAGAGAAGTCCAGAGTCAGAAGCAGGAGAGGAAGGAGTCCAAGAGGCAGAGAGTCTGGTTGGTGAAGAGGCACAGGTGTCTCCTGCTGCTGCGACAACCTCCTCTCCTCGCTGGTCTCCCAGATCTCATAGAGTCATGAAGTGGGAGGAGCAGAGGACAGGCATGCTGGTGCAGTCTCAGATTGCTTGCAGAAACCCTGGGAGAGGAGGGCACTTAGGCAGCTGTGTGAAGGCAGGGACCTTCAGCCCCCACAACTACTTCATAGGGACAAGACCTACTAGAGAGGGTTGGTGTGCTCATTAGGTCTGGCACGCCTGTGCTGATCCTGATTTTTCTAATGAAGAGTTAGCTTCACTTAACTCTGTGTCATTTACTGCTGGCTGGATCCTGACACCGACAGGGCTGTTGCAGGGATTAAAGGTAAAGGCAAAGGACCCCTGGACAGTTCAGTGTGGTCAAAGGCAACTATGGGGTCGCGGCGCTCATTTCGCTTTTGGGCTGAGGGAGCTGGTGCTTGTCCACAGACAGCTTCCGGGTCATGTGGCCAGCAGGACTAAACCACTTCTGGTGCAATGGGAACACCGTGATGGAAACCAGAGTGTACGGAAACGCCATTTAAATTCCCGCCACAGTGGTACCTATTTATCTACTTGCACTGGTTTGCTTTCGAACTGTTAGGTTGGCAGAAGTTGGGACAGAGCAATGGGAGCTCACCCTGTTGCAGGGATTTCAACTGCCAACCTTCTGATCAGCTATGAGGAGGGGGAGACCCATGTAAGATGTTCCGTTATCATCCTTAGAGAAAATGGTGAGATAGAAATGCAAGGAATGGATAAACAAGGACTCCCTTTCCCACCCTTGGGCTGGTTGATTCAACAGAACTCAACTTCATGCCTTCATCTGTCAGCACCGCTCATTCAGGGAGGTTGCTGTTACACACTCTGTTGGAGCGCCAGAGTGCTTGGCCTCCATCATTTGTTTGTTTGTTGCCAAGATCCATTAATGAGCGGAGAAAGAGGGGGGAAGTCTTCACAGGGAAAGAAAACACACCTCCAGAACATCGTGTTCCTGGGCCATGTGCAGACTCCATGCTGTGTCTAGGAAATAACTTATTTATAGGTGAACGGTTAACATGCAACGGCTCTGCATATTTCATAAGCTCTGGCGCTGAATGGAGATTAATTAAGCCAAGGCATGGCAAGGCAAAGGGTTGTGGGGAAACGTAGGCTCTGTGGCAATGGGATGCACAAGCGTGTGACACTGCAAAACCGGCGCACGCCCCAGGCCTCTTGTACTCCCTCCCTGGGAGCTAAATTAAATTCAATAATTAATAGAGCTTTATTAGTCTCCCTCCCTCCGACAGCAGCCATTTCCTGTTAATCAACATGTGTTTACATGAGCAAGGGGGGGGGGGAGAAGATAGGAGGCAGCTTCATACTGAGTCAGGCCAATGGTCCATCTGGACCAGAATCCGGGAGCGTTTTTGGCCCAGTGGGGCAGATTATTATCCCACCACCTGGCCACAGACCAGCTTTGTCCCGCCCACATGTCTGTGGCCCACGGGATTTGGGCAGGGGGAGATAGCGCCGAAGCAGGACTGAGCTCCCTTCACAAATAAATAAGAAATAATTACTTCATTCTATCAGCCCTGTGAGGGACGCGGGTGGCGCTGTGGTTAAACCACAGAGCCTAGGGCTTGCTGATCAGAAGGTCGGCGGTTCGAATCCCCGCAACGGGGTGAGCTCCTGTTGTTCGGTCCCTGCTCCTGCCAACCTAGCAGTTCGAAAGCACGTCAAAGTGCAAGTAGATAAATAGGAACAGCTCTGGCGGGAAGGTAAACAGTGTTTCCGTGCGCTGCTCTGGTTCGCCAGAAGTGGCTTAGTCATGCTGGCCACCTGACCCGGAAGCTGTATGCCGGCTCCCTCGGCCAGTAAAGTGAGATGAGCACCGCAACCCCAGAGTCGTCCGTGACTGGACCTAACGGTCAGGGGTCCCTTTATTTTTACCTTTATCAGCCCTGTGGGACTGTTTTCAGGCCACTGCTCCTACATAGCCTCCAATATTTCTGACGAAAATAGGGACCTCCTATTTAACAATAATAACAATAGTAGCAATAATAACTGTTGTTGTTGTTGCCATAATAATAATAATAATAATAATAATAATAATAATAATAATATATTATTTATACCCCGCCCATCTGGCTGGGTTTCCCCAGCCACTCTGGGCGGCTTCCAACAGAACATTAAAATACAGTAATCTATTAAACATTAAAAGCCTCCCTAAACATGGCTGCCTTCAGATGTCTTCTAAAGGTCTGATAGTTGTTGTTCTCTTTGACATCTGCTGGGAGGTCGTTCCACAGGGCGGGCGCCACTACCGAGAAGGCCCTCTGCCTGGTTCCCTGTAACTTGGCTTCTCGTAGTGAGGGAACCGCCAGCACTGGACCTCAGTGTCCGGGCTGAAAGATGGGGGTGGAGATGCTCCTTCAGGTATACTGGACCAAAGCCTTCATCATACTATTTATACCCCACCCATCTAACTGGGTTGCCCCAGCCACTCTGGGCGGCTTCCAACATATAAAAAACATAAGAAAACATTAAATATTTTTAAAAATTGCCTGTATAGGGAATGTCTGTGATAGACGCTGTGGGTTTTGCGCATGTGTAGGCTTCCTGCTGTCAAAACGGTCGGACCCCCAGCTCCCCCTCAGCTGTAGGGCGGCAGGCAGACTCCTCCTTGCAAGGCACGCGATATCCACAAAAAAGCTCAACAAATCTGTTGTTGTTGTTCAGTCGTTCAGTCGTGTCCGACTCTTCGTGACCCCATGGACCAGAGCACGCCAGGCACGCCTATCCTTCACTGCCTCTCACAGTTTGGCCAAACTCATGTTAGTAGCTTCGAGAACAGTGTCCAGCAATCTCGTCCTCTGTTGTCCCCTTCTCCTTGTGCCCTCCATCTTTCCCTACATCAGGGTCTTTTCCAGGGAGTCTTCTCTTCTCATGAGGTGGCCAAAGTATTGGAGCCTCAGCTTCAAGATCTGTCCTTTTAGTGAGCACTCAGGGCTGATTTCCTTCAGAATGGATAGGTTTGATCTTGCAGTCCATGGGACTCTCAAGAGTCTCCTCCAGCACCATAATTCAAAAGCATCAATTCTTCGGCGATCAGCCTTCTTTATGGTCCAGCTCTCACTTCCGTACATTACTACTGGGAAAACCATAGCTTTAATTATATGGACCTTTGTTGGCAAGGTGATTTCTTTGCTTTTTAAGATGCTGTCTAGGTTTGTCATGGTTTTTCTCCCAAGAAGCAGGCGTCTTCTAATTTCGTGACTGCTGTCACCATCTGCAGTGATCATGGAACCCAGTGATCAACAAATCTGACTTCCTCCCAAAATCTGAAATAAAGTCAAACCATTTTGGCAGGCAAAAAATAAATTAAAAATTAAAAATCAATGTGTGTGGGGGGGGGCGGTGACAAGAAATTTTCCGCACCGGGTACCACCTGACCTTGCTCCCCCACTCCAGGAGGCTTCACATAGTACTTTTTACAGCAGGGCAGCAACAATACTGCTTTATTCCAGTGCTGCTTCAAGGACTGGCCACGAGATGGCAAACTTGAGGCAAGGTGGGCCTCTTCCAGGCAGGAAAAAAATTCTCCCTAGCAGCGTGGAATGCTAAAGCAAAGGGGGGGGGGTTAGGGTGCGCCCAAGTTTAGCAGCAATTTCCACATTGACAGGGGAGACAAGCCAGACACGTTACCAGGAACAAGGCTCGCAAGTTGCATTTGCAGCGTCCCCCCAGGATAAACATGCCCCAGGTGCTTTGATGAGCATCCTTTCCCATTATCGCCCCCCACCTGCCGCTTCCAGCTCCTTAACCTTTTGAATGTCAAAGTGGATGGAGGCGCCTCCTTTGCATTTTGCCCCGACGCCTTTCTGAGACCCCCCCCCCCGCCCGCTTGCGTCCTGCCGAAATGGAAGAGAAGAACTCATTAGCAAGTAGATAATTACATGTTTTAAATTTGCCTGCAACGTGTTTCCCACGGAGGAGCTTATTTATAGGGAGCCGGCTACAATTTTACAAATCAAGCTCGAAACTTTATAGTAAGTTGCTCTGGGGCTGTCCCCTAGCACAGCATCTTTTCATGGCTGAAGGCAACGTATCAAACAAGATACAAGAACAGACCAGGGTAAGTTGCCTGAATCTCACAGTCCTCTAAAATTGGGTTTAGAATTTATTACATGCTCTTGCAAGAAATTCAGGGCAGTTCACATGGTTGTCCGCCCCCCCCCCTTGAAAAAACCTCACAGTTTATCATCATAATACGGTACTCTCATGAGGGAGGTGCACACCTGCCCAGTTCAAACAGAAACAGTGGTGGAAGCGTGTATTTTGTGGTGTCAAAAACTTATTGCAGATGAGCTCAATAAGAGCCCCCATGCAACTTTCCCCAATTGGGTGCCTTCCTGATGCTTTGGACTACAAATCCCATCAGCCCCAGCCAATAGGGTCAATTGTTAGGGATGATGGGACTTGTAGTCTAACAGCATGAGAAAGGCTAGGAAAAGCTGGTCTACAGCAGCAGCACTATAGGGCAGGGGTTAGCAAACATTTTCAGCAGGGGGCCGGTCCACTGTCCCTCAGACCTTGTGGGGGGCCAGACTATATTTTGAAAAAATAAATAAAAAATGAACAAATTCCTATGCCCCACAAATAACCCAGAGATGCATTTTAAATAAAAGCACACGTTCTACTCATGTAAAAACACTAGGCAGGCCCCACAAATAACCCAGAGATGCGTTTTAAATAAAAGCACACATTCTACTCATGTAAAAACACCAGGCAGGCCCCACAAATAACCCAGAGATACATTTTAAATAAAATGACACATTCTACTCATGTAAAAACACTAGGCAGGCCCCACAAATAACCCAGAGATGCATTTTAAATAAAAGCACACATTCTACTCATGTAAAAACACCAGGCAGGCCCCACAAATAACCCAGAGATGCGTTTTAAATAAAAGCACACATTCTACTCATGTAAAAACACCAGGCAGGCCCCACAAATAACCCAGAGATACATTTTAAATAAAATGACACATTCTACTCATGTAAAAACACTAGGCAGGCCCCACAAATAACCCAGAGATGCATTTTAAATAAAAGCACACATTCTACTCATGTAAAAACACCAGGCAGGCCCCACAAATAACCCAGAGATGCGTTTTAAATAAAAGCACACATTCTACTCATGTAAAAACACCAGGCAGGCCCCACAAATAACCCAGAGATGCATTTTAAATAAAAGCACACATTCTACTCATGTAAAAACACCAGGCAGGCCCCACAAATAATCCAGAGATACATTTTAAATAAAATGACACATTCTACTCATGTAAAAACACGTTCGCAGGCCAGATTTATATATAGAATCATAGAATCCTAGAGTTGGAAGAGACCACAAGGGCCATCCAGTCCAACCCCCTGCCAAGCAGGAAACACCACCAGAGCATTCCTGACAGGTGGCTGTCAAGCCTCTGCTTAAAGACCTCCAAAGAAGGAGACTCCACCACACTCCTTGGCAGCAAATTCCACTGGCGAACAGCTCTTACTGTCAGGAAGTTCTTCCTAATGTTTAGGTGGAATCTTCTTTCTTGTAGTTTGAATCCATTGCTCCATGTCCTCTTCTCAGGAGCAGCAGAAAACAACTTTTCTCCCTCCTCTATATGACATCCTTTTATATATTTGAACATGGCTATCATATCACCCCTTAACCTTCTCTTCTCCAGGCTAAACATACCCAGCTCCCTAAGCCGTTCCTCCTAAGGCATCGTTTCCAGGCCTTTGACCATTTTGGTTGGCCTCCTCTGGACACGTTCCAGCTTGTCAGTATCCTTCTTGAACTGTGGTGCCCAGAACTGGACACAGTATTCCAGGTGAGGTCTGACCAGAGTGGAATACAGTGGTACTATTACTTCCCTTGATCTAGATGCTATACTCCTCTTGATGCAACCCAGAATTGCATTGGCTTTTTTAGCTGCTGCATCACACTGTTGACTCATGTCAAGTTTATGGTCTACCAAGACTCCTAGATCCTTTTCACATGTACTGCTCTCAAGCCAGGTGTCACCCATCCTGTATTTGTGCATTTCATTTTTTTTGCCCAAGTGCAGTACTTTACATTTCTCCCTGTTAAAATTCATCTTGTTTTAGAAGGCGATTGGGCCGGATTCGGCCCCCAGGCCTTAGTTTGCCTACCCTTGGAGTTTCAGAGAGGTGAGTTTTCATATTCTACTTTGAGATGCCAAAGATTGAACCTGGGGCATTTTTGTATGCTCTTCCACTAAGCTATGGCCCTTCCCTGTGGGTCATGGACTGGGAACCTTCAGCCCTCCAGATGGTGTTGGACTGTGACTTCTGCCAGGTTCAGCCAGCATGGCTATTGGTCAGGAATGATGGGTTGAAAACATCTGCAGAGTGCCTGGTTGGGAAAGCATATTTTTTGCTAGAAACAAAATACCAGTCACCCATGGGCTTTCAGATCAGTGAAGGATGGAGCTATCGCATCGTGAAAGCAAGACAGAGTGGAACCACAGAGCTGAAGGAGACCTTGTCTGCCATGTAGTCCAAATCCCAGCTCAGTGCTGAAAATCCTGAGTTAGAGAATCTCCAACAGATGGCATCTGTTGAACCAGGCACTCCCAAGAGGCAAACACAGGCACAATGATTTGCTAAACAGGGACAAAAGGAGCACATTCAATTGTTGCAGCAGACTTACCTTTCTGCCTAGGCCTTCCCTGACCCATGAGACTGCACACTGTTTTATGGGTCTGAATCCCCAAATCTCTGTTTAATTTGTTTTAATTTGCTGTTTTATTGGTTTCAGGTTGCATGTTTGTTTTAACGGATATCGTTTTTATATTGTACACGGTGTACGCTGCTTAGAGATTTTTGAAATAGGAAGCTTTCGTGAACCTGACTATCACATTGCACTATCCCACATGGTTCAAAAGCCACTCACTGCCTGCAAAGTGCTCCATGCTGTTCCCTTAAGTAGGCAGGATGAGATCTAATGGGCCTCCTTTGCAAGAGGATTAATTTCTGTTGAATATTAGGAGAAACTTCCTGATGGTAAGGAGGAGTCTGACGATGCAATCAATGGTCTGGAGCAGGGTTTCCCAAACGTGGGTCTCCAGCTGTATTGGACTACAATTCCCATCATCCCTCACCACTGGTCCTGCTAGCTAGGGATGATGGGAGCTGTAGTCCAAAAACATCTGGAGACCCAAGTTTGGGAAACCCTGGTCTAGAATGATGGTGGGCTCTCCTCCAGAAGGCTGAGGAACCTTCTGCTGAGGATGCTCTCACCAAGCAGCAAGCTGGCTCCAAACCTCAAGAACCTGCGTGGCTTTCTGGGCTTCTCCACCTGGCCCTCAGGACTGCCCAGGCCACGCTCCTTCCCCAAGCCACTGTCTCATTGCTCCATGACATCCTCTAGCAATTTTTCCTGGCTTGAAGGCGTCATTGAACTGCGAACCTCCTGCTTGCCTGCATGGAGGATGGGGAGTGGTGTGTGTCAGGCCACACTCACATTTGCCACACTCACTACTGGTATGAAGTCCCCAGGAGATTGCCATCGAGGGTATGTGGTCTTCAGGCTGAAACAAATGTGTCCCTACCCCTTATTCTGCGATTCTAAAAAGAGGTCAGGAGTTTTAGTTGCAGAACTGTTACATCAGTCAAAGCAAGAGATTAATATTGCCCTGGATCCTGACCAGTATACGGAAATATATGTGGGAATGTTCAGTGAGGCAGGAGAGGATATATTGTTTATTAATATCCTTCCTAACTTGCATTAGCAAGTTCCTTTACTTAGCAGAGTTTACTTACTCACATTCAGTTCACAGTTGGATCCCAGAAGGCAGACTTAATTACAAAATATATACATGTGGAGCTATCCCATATGGGGATAATCCCAGTGTCCTCTGTTGGCTGGAAGCCAACAGAGCATCTCTAGCTAAAAAGCCTCTCCAACGATGAAGGAAGTGAAAAAGAGAGAGGGGGCCAGCATGCCTTGTCCTTTTGTTACCTGGACAGGTAAGGTCACACCCACCTCTAGTCACATGCAAGAGGAAGTATGTCCCAGCCAGGAGGAAGCAGGAAGTTTTTGACTGGCTGGACCAAACATTCCCCCGCGTGTCCACTCTAGGAAAACAAGGAATGTTGTACTTGACTGCTACTTATGTATTACATCCCACAATATATAGTATGCAAAACTCCATGGGAGACTGGTCTGGGGTGCTGTGATTGCCTTAATATGAATCCAGGAGCATTGCTTTGGCTTTTTTTTTTTTTTTTTTTAAAAACCCACCTCTCCTGGTTGGCAGTCAAATCCACATTGAGGATTTAGAATGATCTGGGAATAGTGACGTGGGACGTCAGGCTTCAGAAATCATCAAAAGGAGCATACTGGATTTACAATGTCCCGAGGAAATTGGGATTTACAGAAACTGAGAAATGAGAAGACCAGAGATGAGCTGAACTGGAAGTGCACTAGGCACCATGCAAATCTAGAAAGCTCTCATGTTCAGCCAAGCTAGACCCACATTGCAAAAAATTAAGAGGACGGGCTCAGACCTTTGCTCAAGAGTTCATCAGGAATGCCTGGTAGTGATGGCTACTGTTCTGTTGTCTTTCGCTACTATGAATGAATAAACTCATGAATAAACTCATTTCCCTTCCTCCCCCACAACAAACACTCTGTGAGGTGAGTGGGGCTGAGAGACTTCAGAGAAGTGTGACTAGCCCAAGGTCACCCAGCAGCTGCATGTGGAGGAGCGGAGAAGTGAACCCGGTTCACCAGATTACGAGTCCACCGCTCTTAACCACTACAGCACACTGGCTCACAATGACACCATGCTTCTTGGGCACATCTATTTGGACATGACCTTAGAGAAGGACCATAGCTCAGTGCAGGGCCAGCTGGAGACCTTTTGTTTTTTTTTAAAAAAATAGTTTTTATTAGGCTTTTTAACACACAAAACAAACATTTCATCACAGATAATCAGGCCTTATCATAAACATTAAATAACAAACAAACAAAAAAAAACCCACATAAAACAAAACCTCACAATACCCACAATAACACTAACATTTTGTCACCTTCTTATTTCATAGCTTGTTGGGTGGACTTCCCCCGCCTCCCTCCACCGCGTTTCTTATTCCATATACTTACAACTTAACAGATACTTATCATTATCTTTCTATTACTTCTATTATCTCCAATATCACCAATCTTATTATTATTTAATTAATACCTTAACTTAAACTAGTATTCTATCTTAATCTAAATTTAACACTCATACTTCCCAAAATCTCATATCTTATAATCAACTGTAAAAATAACTTCAGACTTTAAATTTATCTAATTACCAATCTTACAACACTTATTAACATATTTCTTGAATTTCTTCCATTCTTCTTCCACCGCCTCTTCCCTCTGGTCTCGGAGTCTCGCGGACAGCTCGGCAAGTTCCATATATTCCATCATCTTCATCTGCCATTCCTCTAACTTTGGTAAGTCATTAGTTTTCCAATATTTAGCAAACAAAATTCTTGCTGCTGTTGTGGCATACATGAAGAAAGTGTGGTCTTCCTTAGGTATTTCGTGGTTGACCATTCCAAGTAGGAATGCCTCTGGTTTTTTTATGAATGTGTTCTTCAACACTTTTTTAATTTCATTATAAATCATTTCCCAGAAAGCTTTCGTCCTTGGGCAGGTCCACCACATGTGGTAAAAGGTTCCGTCTGCAGTTCCACACTTCCAACATTTATTGTCATGCAAGTGATAGATTTTAGCTAGCTTGACTGGGGTCAGATACCATCTGTAAATCATTTTCATTAAATTCTCTTTCAACAAAGTACAAGCAGTAAAATTAATACCTTTCCTCCAGAGTCTTTCCCAGTCTGCCATCATAATATTATGTCCTACATCTCTAGCCCACTCTATCATTGCAGATTTTACAAATTCATCCTGTGTATGCCACTCCAGCAACAATTGATACATTCTGGATAAGTTTTTAGTCTTTGGCTCTAATAGTTCCGTCTCCAATTTCGACTTTTCCATCTGAAAGCCAAGTTTTTTGTCCATCTTATAAATCTCATTAATCTGGTGGTACTGCAACCAGTTCTCCACCTTATCTTTCAATTGTTCATAGGGTTTCAACCTGACAGTTTCTCCTTCTTGTATGAGAATGTCCATATATCTAGGCCAATTTCCAGTTCTCTTAAACCTTTTGTCGGCCTTAGCTTCTAATGGTGATATCCATCTGGGAGTCTTCTTTTCAAGCAGATCTTTATATTTCAACCATACTCTAAACAAAGCTTTCCTGATCAAATGCTGCTTAAAGCCCCTATTGGCCTTAACCTTGTCATACCATAGATATGCATGCCATCCGAACACATTATCACATCCTTCCAAGTCTAACACATCAGTATTTTCTAAAAGGAACCATTCCTTCAGCCAGCAGAAGGCTGCAGCTTCAAAATACACGTTCAGTTCCGGCAGGGAAAAACCCCCTCTTTTCTTATCATCAGTTAATATCTTATATTTAATTCTGGGTATTTTTCCCTGCCAAACAAATTTAGATATGTCCTTCTGCCAGCCTTTGAAAGGCTCCATTTTATCAATAATCGGTAATGACTGGAAGAGAAATAGTAATTTAGGCAATACATTCATCTTAATTACTGCTATTCGGCCCAACAGGGACAAATTCAGTCTATTCCAGATTTCCATATCTCTCTTAATTTCAGACCAGACTTTTTCATAATTGTTCTTATATAAATTCGAATTTTTTGAAGTCATATTCACACCCAAATATTTAACTTTCTTAGCAAATGTAAGTCCTGTTTTCGCCTCGATACATTCCTTTTCTTCTCGTGTCAGGTTTTTCCCAAGAACTTTGGTCTTGGCTTTATTTAATTTAAAACCGGCTACTTGCCCAAAGTATTGTATTATGTCCAGTGCTTTAACCGCACTGGAGTCAGGCTCCTCAAGGGTCAACACTAGGTCATCTGCAAAGGCTTTAAGTTTATATTGTCTGGCCCCTACTCCCACACCTTTAATATCATTGTCTTTTCTAATCATATTCAAAAGGACCTCCAGGACAGTTATAAACAATAATGGGGAGAGTGGGCACCCTTGCCTTGTTCCTTTTTCAATCTTAATGTCTTCTGATACAACATTGTTCACAATTATCTTTGCTCTTTGTTCAGTATATATTGCTTCCAATCCGTTCAAAAAACCCCCTCCCACCTCCATTTTTTCAAAGTTTTTCTTCATAAAACTCCAAGAAATATTATCAAAGGCCTTTTCCGCATCTATAAACATCAAAATTACCTTCTTATTCCTGTTAAGTTCCAGCATTTCCAGAATATCCACAATGTTCCTTATATTTCCATTTAAATGTCTTTCTGGCAAAAAGCCTGCTTGGTCTTTGTGGATAATCTCCATTAAGACTTTCTTCAATCTATTGGCCATTATATTTGCAAAAATTTTGTAATCCACATTTAGGAGGGAGATTGGTCTATAATTTTTCATCTGTGTTGTATCAGTATCCTGCTTGGGTATCAGAGTTATATAGCCATCTTTCCAAGATTCAGGTGCTTTACTTCCCTTGAGAATTTCATTGCAAAGTTCCATCAATGGCTGTATTAGCCATTCTTTTAGTTCCTTGTAATATTTTGCTGAAAGTCCATCCGGTCCAGGTGCCTTTTCTAGCTTCATCTGTCCAATTGCCGCTTCTATTTCTAATCCTGTTATCTGGTGGTTGAGTGAGGCCTTCCTCTCTTCCGGGATTTTATGCAATCCATTCTTATTTAGAAATTGCTCTATCAAATTTTGATTTTGATTGTTTTCTTTGTACAGCTTTTTATAAAATTTCTGGAAGTTTTTCCTAATTTCCACAGGGTTCTCCACGGTTCGTCCATCAATTGTCAAACTTGTTATTGTATTTTGTTTCTGTCTCCTCTTTAACTGCCACGCCAGCAACTTGCCACATTTGTTTGCAGATTCAAACGATTTTTGTTTCATCATCTTAACTTTCCATTCTATTTCTTGGTTGGTCAGCTGGGAAAATTCCGCCTGTAGATATTTAATTTCTTTCTGTAGTTGGATATTCTTAGGCGTTATTCTCAGCTTCCTTTCTTTCTCCTTAAGTTGCTGTAAAATGGCTTCTTTTTTCTCATTTTGGGTCTTTTTCCTTATTGCCTTTTGTTGTATCAGGAAACCTCTCATCACCGCCTTACTTGCGTCCCATATGACCCTTTTTTCCACTGTTGTGTTCCAATTTATATCAAAAAAGTCCTTTAGGGTCTTACGGGCCTTCTCACAAATCTTTCCATTCCTGAACAACGAATCATCCATTCTCCACCGAAAAGATCCCTGTGTTGTCAGTCTTAAGTCCAGCTGTACAGCATTATGATCAGAGCAAGTTCTAGGATGTATTTCTGTATTGAGTATCCTTGGAGACACCTCCCTGGATACCCATATCATATCAATTCTGCTCCACGAACCCATCGCTTCTGATTGAAATGTGGCTTCGGTGTCCATTGGGTGATTTAATCTCCAAGCATCTATCCAGTCCAGATTCTCCGACATTTCAAAGAAGGTTTTTGGTAGCCTCCCGTCATTTGTAAATTTAGTTCTTTGTGATCTGTCCATCATCGTGGAGGCCACTGCGTTAAAGTCTCCCAGAGCCACCATTTTGTAATCCATATAATCCAGCAACTTGTCGTGGAGCTCCTTAAAAAATTCTAATTTACTGTCATTTGGTGCATAAATTCCCAAAATCAAGAATTTTTCGCCTTGCACTGTCATTTGTATAGCAACATACCTTCCCTCCTGGTCTTTGAAAAGCATTTTGGGGTCATACTTGTCCTTAGCATAGATTACAACTCCTCTTTTCTTGACTTTAGCTGATGAGATAAATTATTGGCCCAATTTCCTATTTTGTAGGACTCTTCTGTGCAGTCTTGTTACGTGGGTTTCTTGTAGGCATATCACATCCAAATTCTGCTTAATCAAATTGTGAAACACACGATTTCTCTTAGGTTTTATGTTCAAGCCTCTTACGTTGAGCGTCAGTAATTTGAGGGCCATCTTGCTTTATTCTGCTGCTCCTCCTCCTGCTCCTTGGGGGTCGTCAAATCCTGCGCCTGGCCTCCCTCTTAGTAGTGATGGATCTGAAACTGGTAGTAGGCCGAAGTCTGCGTCGTGTTTTTCAAGGAATTTCCTTTTATCCTGCAGTGATTTTATTCTGACTTTCCTCTCCTTGTATGAGAAAGAAAGTCCCTGAGGAAACTCCCACCTGAAGATCACTTTTTTGCTTCTCAGAGCTCTTGTCAAATCTGTATAGTTGGTCCTCAGGTCCAAGAAATATTTCGGAATGTCTTTAAATAGAACCACTTGTTTATTCTGGACCACTAAATTATTTTCATAGTGAAGGCCTAAAATGTAGTCTCTCTCTTCTTTGTTGTGAAATTCAATCAAACAGTCATTAGGTGTCTTACTGTCCTTTTTATCCCTTGGGCCAAAACGATAGGCCTTCACTATCAGAGCCTTGACCTCTTCTGTCTGTAAGTTCCAATGTCTTGCGAATTCCTCAGCCAGGTAGTCCTTCAGTTCTCCTTGTTCCAATTGAGGGAGGTCTCTTACCTTCAGATTCCCCTCTCTCTGTCTCATTTGAATAAAAGCGATTGACGCCTGTACATCTCTCTGTCCAGCTTGGTCCGCTGCTCTGGATTCTTCCAAGGTCTGCACTCTTGTTTCCACCTTTGCCACCTGTTGTTTGGTGTGTTCAATTTCTACCTTGAGAGCTCCAATATTTTGAAGTGCTTCTGTATTCTGATCCACCTTTTTACTTAATTCTGATATTTGTTGTCTTACATCCTTTCTAATTTCTTCTAATGCAGCAAGAAGTGCTTCTGTGTTTATGCCCTCAGCCGCTGAATCTCTTCTTGATCCTTTATCATCTATTTTTTTTGGAGGCATTTCTACTTTAGCTATTTCTGGCTTCTCAAGGTCACAGTCCTCAACACACAGAGCAGCTGTTGTTTTGGGAAGTCAGCAGCAGGAGATTACAAACTAAAACAGTTCCCATCCCAGTCCAGAGCAGGAGAAGTTGGCAGCCATTTTTTCACACAAGTTAACTTATTTTCAAAGTTGCAATCTTTGCCAGAAAAAAAAGCCAGGAGGCTAGTATGTTGCTGTAAATCACTTGTATCCCCTTCCCAAGTAAAGCTTTGGCACAGTAGCCTTTTTAAAAGATCAAAGCGTCCAAATCGGAAACGAAAGTATCACAAGTTCAAACCTCTTTGTTCTCAAAAGATTCAATCAGCCGCTCTGTCCCGGCTCTCCTTAATCCAGAGGGTGAGCGGCGGCTTTAAACTCCCTATCACAGTCAAAGTTTTAAAATTAAAGTTCAAGTGTTGCAAAGTTTATAGATTTTCTAGTTCCAAAACTTAAAGTCATTTAAAACTAACGTTAACAGTCTCTATTTACAGCCGCTTGTTCTCTGTTCTCCTTTTACGCGGCAGAGAGAGACGGACTTCCTCTTTAAATCTCTCTCGTGAAGTCCAATTAATTGATCCAAATTTAGCATCCAAATTTCGTTACTCACGATTTTGATGTATTAATCTTCTTTTTGGGGAAGAAACTGGAGCTCCTCACTGCCCGGCAATTCGCTGCTTCGCTGTGTCGGGAAAGCCGGTCTTCCGATGCGCTCCGGTCTGCGACCCTCTCCACTCTCGGGGACCCTTACTAGGAACCCCGGAGGATTGGGGAGACCACCCGAGCGTCTGCCGGATCCACGTCCTCAAGCCCAACCGCTTGAGGTTTCTTCGGAGGTCCGTTTCGCAGGAAACGGCACCTCCAGCCCCGATACAGCCGGTCTCTCCGCGGAGCGGAGAAAAAACCCAGCCGCGCAGTATGGCGCCAGAGCGGAAGTCCCCCAGCTGGAGACCTTTTGGCACCTGAGGCAAGAGCGCTCCCTGCTACATCTGGGCCCATGCCCCAGTGGGGTGGGGGAAGCATGCTGCTTGAGGCGGGTTGCCTCAGATCATTTCTCTGGTGCTCCGGCCATGCTAGGGAAGCAACCCAGCCCAGAACAGATCACGTGGCACAGCTTTTTAGCCACTTTCCACTCCTCAGAATCTGCCGCCCAAGGCAGCTGCCTCTCTCTGCCTCATAGGAGGACTGGCTCCGGTTCAGTGGCAAAGTATGTGCTTTGCATACTGTTACAAAAGTTGGATGCCATCCCCTCTCTCTGCCAAGCTGAAGCAAGATTCCAAGGCACTCCTCCAGAGTCTGTCGTCCTTTGGGGAATTGAGACATGGTGGAGGCTGTCGTAGCTTTAAGAAATATGATTTATTCACCTATTTTTGCCTTTAGTCTGCCTGGAGGGAGTCCAGATCTTACAGCATGCTCATTTCAAGAGGGTCTTGTACCCCACAGCAGTGCAGCCCTGGAGTCTGAGACATCTCTCCCAGCCAGCCTGCCCAAGATGGAGTGCTTCCTTCCTTTCTTCTTCTTCTTCTTCTTCTTCTTCTTCTTCTTCTTCTTCTTCTTCTTCCCAGGAACCCTTGCTCAAGACTCTCTTTTCCTGTGCATGCACACGAAAGCTCATAATAATAACAATAATATTTTTTTATTTGTACCCCACCCATCTGGCCGGGTCTCCCCTGCCACTCTGGGCAGCCTCCAACAGATATCAACATACATTAAAATATCACAGGTTAAAAACTTCCCTAAATAGGGCTGCCTTGAGGTATTTTCTGAATGTCAGATAGTTGTTTATCTCTTTGACCTCTGCTGGGAGGGCGTTCCACAGGGCGGGCGCCACTACCGAGAAGGCCCTCTGCCTGGTTCCCTGTAGCTTTGCTTCTCGCAGTGAGGGAACCGCCAGAAGGCCCTCGGCATTGGACCTCAGTGTCCGGGCTGAACGATGGGAGTGGAGACGCTCCTTCAGGTATACTGGACCGAGGCCGTTTAGGGCTTTAAAGGTCAGCACCAACACTTTGAATTGTGCTCAGAAACGTACCAATAACAAACTTAGTTGGTCTCTAAGGTGCTAGTGGAAGGAATTATTTTGTTTTGTTTTGACCTCATACCCAGTTACCCTCCCAAATCCCCAGTAAGTTCATACCTCATAGCAAGGGGGAAGGACAGTTCTCTTGCATTGCCAATGGCCCTGTATTGTTTCTTAAGGGCCCTAACTTGGCCATGTCTTTTTTTTGTTGTTGTTGCATAGGCTAGCTCAGGAATTCCAATGCAGCTTGTATTTCTCCCTTCACATCTCCAATAATCAAAATCCAACCATTTGTTAATCTCTAAGGCTTTTTTGGTTTTTTTTGGGGGGGGATTCCTTCCTCCCAAATCTATAACAATACAGAAAGTCCCTGCCTCAACCCCCAGCATCACCAAGAACAATCGCTAAGAACAACCCCTGTCTGAAACTCTGAAAAGCCACTGCCAGTCAGAGTCAAGAATACAAAGCGAGGTGTGCGGGAAAGAACGACGTGGAGACAGGATGGATGTACGGGAAAGCGCCCCAACTCTTTCGTGAGGGTCCCTTTTATTGACAATCTTACACCTCGTTAATAGTTAACCACATAGGTACATCTTGAGATCCCAAATAAGGAAACATCTGCCCCAGCAACAGCACATGGCACCATGTAAGGAGTTGTTTTCCAAAATGTGACTCCCCCAAACTCCCCCCATGCCTCCTCCATTGCGTACGTGACTGTCCTGCATGCACCAAGCACATGTTCTCCCCATGCACCCTCCCCGTGCTCACCTTGTGTTTCCCAGTACTTTTGCAACCACCCTCCATTGTTCCTTTGTGTCCCTGACTCGTGTCTACCGCCCTGACATTACAGCGTCGTGTGGTTTGCCAGCGCAACACCTCTGACTTGGGTAGAACTATCGTGGTATGCCAACACAATGTTTTCCTTTAATATGTACAGCGTGGTGTGCCAACACTCCAGTCCAGAACAATCCCAACAGAGGTGAACCCAAGGCTTGACTTGCATAAACCAGCTTCCTCTGTTCCTGCATTTCATGACCCGAACCTCTGCGTCTCTTTTTCTGCAACCCTTTCCAAACTGGTGCAGTCAGCCAGCCTCAATTTCCAAGTCAAATGGAGAGGCTTAGCCTTCCATTTTGGCGATCGAAAGAGACGCAGAATGTCAAAAAGAGTTTGGGAAGCCAGAACTCAGCAAACGGCGAGCATAAGCAGTCAGGATTTGATTGTTGGAGGAGTCTCAGTCTCTCTCTCTCTCTCTCTCTCCCCCCCCCCCCCCGGCCTTCACTTCCTCGGATGGGTTTAAGGTTGCGATAACAAAAACAGAGGGTGAAATGATCTGATCGGATGACGCTAAGAAGAAAGTAAATGATGTGGCAAAGAAGCGGGCTGGGGAAGAATATTGATGACTTTGGGGGGCTCTCAGAGCATACGGGGCTGTGGCAATGTTTATGGATAAAGAGCCCGGCAGTAGCAAAAGCTGACAGGCTGGCAAACACGGCTGCGGAAGTGGGAGAGCGGAGGCTTAGCAACAGAGCGGGGGAGAGAACAACGGGGCAAGAGTCAGGATTTATTGCAGAGAATCGCAGAATGGCGGAGTTGGAAGGGACCCCAAGGGACATCTAGTTCATCCCCCTGCAATGCAGGAGTCGCAGATCAATAATCCCTGACAGGTGGCCACCTAAACTCTGTTTTAAAACCCCCAAGGAAGGAGAGCCCACCAGCTTCTGAGGTAGCCCATTCCGCAGTCAAATAGCTCTTATAGTGAGAAAGTTTTTCCTAACATTTAGTTGAAACCACCTTGCAGTTTGAATCCATTGGTTCGGGTCCTTGGAGAAAACAAGCTTGCTCCACCTTCTATGTGACGGCCTTTCAGGGACTTAAAGAAGAAGAAGAAGAGTTTGGATTTGATATCCCGCTTTATCACTACCCGAAGGAGTCTCAAAGCGGCTAACAATCTCCTTTCCTCCCCACAACAAACACTCTGTGAGGTGGGTGAGGCTGAGAGACTTCAGAGAAGTGTGACTAGCCCAAGGTCACCCAGCAGCTGCATGGGGAGGAGCGGAGACGCGAACCCGGTTCACCAGATTACGAGTCCACCACTCTTAACCACTACACCACACTGGCTCTCCATGTCTCCTATCATGTCTCCTCTCCGTCTTCTCTTCACCAGGCTAAATATGCCAACTTTTCCTTATAAGACTTGGTTCTGAGACCCTCTATCATCTTGGTCACCCTCCTCTGCACACGTTCTGGTTTGTCAATATTATTATTATTATTATTATTATTATTATTATTTGAATTTATGTACCACCCTATACCCGGAGGTCTCAGGGCAGTTCACAGAAAAGATCAACATAAAAACCACAATATATATGATCAAAAAACCCACAACAACCCAATAATACCCTCCAAACTTTGGTGCTTAGAGCTGGACACGGTACTCCAGGTAGGATCTGACCAAGGTAGAACAGACCTTTCCCTCACCTACCCAGAGCTGGAATCATGCTGCAAATCTTATCTGTCCATCTCAGGCCACCCACCCAGGATACTGTACACCCCAAGGGCTCTTCAGATTCAATTGCCCTTCGTGCTTAAGTGATCTCAGAGAAAACGACAAGAGCGCAACTAATACTAAAAGTCCTCTTAGCTAATCCAACCAACAGTGTTCCAAGGAGAAAAAGGATAACTCCAGGAAGCGATTATTTATTTAAGAAATGTGTTTATTATAAGCGCTAGCTTCAGCCTCCAGATCCCCCGATGGCATTAACCACACATGCAATTGCTTTAGAACTATTTGAAAATCATGTGGCTATTTTAACCATGTACTTTAAATTTTATGATTCTCGATCTAGGTCACCTTGTGATAAAAGGCAGCTACGCATGCACACACACATACAAATACGCCCCTCACCGTTCTACCCTTGTTACATCTCCACCACCCTCAGCCACCCAACAGGTTTCTAATTCCCTGATTACATTTCCTGCCCTTTTATTTATTTTATTTCATGCTTTTATTTTTTGTGTTAAGATTTTTATTAATCCCCCCCCAATGCACTAAGGTATAGAAAACTAAAACAGCTGCAAAAAGTAAAAATAGAATACAGAGTCCTCTCCTGAAGGTGTGCGTGTGTATTATTTTTTATTAAATTTCTGTCGTACACTTTAGAATATTCATTGAAACAACCTTAAAATGACTTCCCTTCTTCTCTTTCCATGGTTCATTTTGCATATCATAAATCCCTGCATATTGTACATAAACTAAACCATTCAGTATTCCATTATTACATCCATCAAAACTTGTTTACATTGTTGAATTTATCTTAATGCTGCCAACGTTTTCAAGTGTACACGTGTTTCCTCCATATATTCACGTTTCAAGTGTTCCCTCCGTATATTCAATAAACATTTTCCAATCTTCGTTAAATGTCTGTTCTTTTTGTTCTCTTATTCTATATGTTATGTCTGCAAGTCGCACATATTCCATCAATTTAAGTTGCCATTCTTCTTTAGTTGGGACCTCGCTTGTTTTCCATTTTGGGACTAACAAAACATGGGCCACAATAGTGGCATACATAAATAACCTTTATGACACATGGGAATTTCCATCTGAATTATCCCCAAGAAAAAGGACTCTGTTTTTTGTGTGTTTTTCCTTTTTTCCTTTTTTTTTGGGGGGGGGGAGTACATTTACACATTTTTTTTCAATTCATTATGAATTATTTCCCAATACTCTTTTACCCGTTTACAGGACCACCACATATGAAAGAACGTACCCTCAGCCTCATTGCATCTCCAGCACTTATCTGATTCAGTCTTATACATCTTAAAGGTAAATGGTCCAGTCGCGGACGATTCTAGGGTTGTGGCGCTCATCTCGTTTTATTGGCCGAGGGAGCCGGCGTACAGCTTCCAGATCATGTGGCCAGCATGACTAAGCCACTTCTGGCGAACCAGAGCAGCGCACGGA
This sequence comes from Darevskia armeniaca, assembly GCA_034641395.1. NCBI lineage: Eukaryota > Metazoa > Chordata > Lepidosauria > Squamata > Lacertidae > Darevskia > Darevskia armeniaca. Next base: position 1,011,669 of record JAWWNF010000740.1, on the reverse strand, counting down.
AATGCCGTCGTTTATCTTCCTGCTGGAGCGGTACCTATTTATCTACTTGCACTTTGACGTGCTTTCAAACTGCTAGGTTGGCAGGAGCAGGGACCGAGCAACGGGAGATCACCCCGTCGCGGGGATCCAAACCGCCGACCTTCTGATTAGCAAGCCCTAGACTCTGTGGTTTAACCCACAGCGCCACCCGCGTCTTAGCATCTTAGCAAGCCTAAAAAGGTAAAGGTAAAGGACCCCTGACAGTTAAGTCCAGTTGTGAATGAATCTGGAGTTGCGGTGCTCATCTCGCTTTACTGGCCAAGGGAGCCGGCGTTTGTCTGCAGACAGTTTTTCCGGGTCATGTGGCCAGCATGACTAAGCTGCTTCTGGCGAAACCAGAGCAGTGCACGGAAACATTGTTTACCTTCCTGCCGGAGCGGTACCTATTTATCTACTTGCACTTTGACGTGCTTTTGAACTGCTAGGTGGGGCAGGAGCAACGGGAGCTCACCCCATCACGGGGATTTGAACTGCTGACCTTCCGATTGGCAAGCCCTAGGCTCTGTGGTTTAGCCTACTCGGAGTTAAATACCATCTATAAATCATTTTCAAGTAGTTTCCCTTCAAAGAATAACATGCTGCAATGGAAGGCAGCGGTCCCTCCCAGCTCTCATCTGGGACCTTCCCTTTCTCCTCCCATCCTGTCACCTTGGGAGACTAACAGGGTCCCTCTACCAACCATCTACCACCCCCATGAGCATGAAGTCCCTAGACCCTAATAAAGGCCCCAAGCAAAAGACAACTTGATTTCCCTTTCAGACCACCTCAGAACTGCTTCCCAGAATGCCTGTGTCGTTCTGCCTCTTTTATTTCCTTTAAAACTTTCCCACCTTTCCCGCAAATAGGGAAATTTGATTCCATTCTAATCTAAATGCAGAGGTGTAGGAAGGTCAGGTGGTACCCGGTGCAGAAAATTTCTTGTCACCCCCCCCCACATTGATTATTTTTTATATTATTTTTTGCCTGCAAAAATGGTTTTACATTATTTCATATTTTCTTACAAAGGAATAATAATAAGTAACAACAACAACAACAACAACAACAACAACAACAACAAACAACTTTTATTTATATCCTGCCCTCCAAAGTCACGCTCTGGGCAGCTATCATCAGATACACAACATTGGTATAAAATCAAACAATAATTAAATTACCTCCTAAAAACATGTCAAAATCAAATTAAAGTCTAATTAGATGGCTTTCCGCAGGGTTCGGGTTGGGAACAGTAAGTGCTCCACTGAATTGAAATTTCAGCCTTCACAACATAGGAAAACGGCCAAGTAAACAGCTATTTTCATGGAGGAGGGTCAAGATATTAACTGATATGCATGAAATTTCATATATAGCTATATAATCCCTAGTGTAGTAAGATAAGACCTTTGGAGCAGGCATTTTTTATAAAAACAACAACCCGTTTTTTATGAACCACCCTAGTAGGGCAGTAATTGTTCCTTGATAATTTGTCACCCCCCTCCACGATGGAACCTGGGGTGGCCCGCCCCCTGCCTCCCACTTCCTACGCCCCTGTCTAAATGTGAACTTAACGAAATTGCGCTTTCCAAAATAACATGTGAACCAAAACACAACCCCCCTTGGGACTTCGTACTCCTCTAAATTTTGCAATGGACTTCTCCAGCCAAGTCTTGTTTACAAAAACGTGTGTGTAAAGCATGCATAAAAATATCATCATCATCTTCATCATTATTCATTTCATTTTTATACTTTATATTTTTAAGAAAACAATAATAATTTCAAAGCCGTTTACAACCTATGTTGAAACAACCCAGAGTAAAACACCACCGAATAATGTCAAATATAAAGTATACGTTCAAAGCAACGTAATTAGCAGGAAACTAAAATGTTATAGTAAAGATTTCAAAATAAAACATTACAAAGGAGGTCAACTGCAAAATACACATTTAACACATCCAAGTTAACTTTTTAAAAATCTTAAACATTTCAATAGAAAACATTACTAAAGGAAGTTAAAAAAACATGCTAATTTAAAACAGCATAATTAGCAAGAGAACAATTCCCTTCCCCTTAAGCACAGAACATAATTGCTGCTGTTGTTGCCAATCCTGCCAATGGCTTCTCATGGCATGCAGTGGCTGCGGAAGCTCAGGTTCGATGACCCGAGTCTGCACTCTGAGACCACCAAGATGGTCTCTGCCTCTTCAGCAGCCTCAGCTTTTGTAGCTGGAATTACTGGTAGTTAGGACCCCATTCTTCCAGGCCAGGTGGGGAAACGCCTGCAAGGCAGGGAGCAGGTCCTCTAGGAGCCAAGACGCATATATTCGTGAAAAACAACATGCAAAATGCATTCCATTAAGGGAAAGTGCTTTGAAATTTGTGAAAACAGTATAGAAAAAAGTTTTCAAGATTTTTTTTTTTTACTAAAATGCAGATGCATCTTAACGAGGATGTGCAACTGGATGCAGCCACCTCACCCTGCCTCATCACAGGGTGGCGGCTGAGGAGAAGGCGAAAATGGAAATTAAATGGAAAAATTCCTACCAGGCCCCTGCCCCAACAGCAGACGACCCCATGACAGGCATAGCAATGTCAACGCAGAGGCCTAAAATATAGGGAGGGAGGGTGGGTGATCAGAAGCACGCAGCCAAGAGGGGGATCACGTTGCAAACCCACCAATATATATCCGCTGGGCTGTCCATCAATAAATTCCAACATACAATTCTCCCCAACAACACCCAGGGTCCAATCACAACAGTAATACTACTACTACTACTACTACTACTACTACTAATTTATTATTTATACCCCACCCAGCCACTCTGGGCGGCTTTCAACAGAACATTAAAATACAACAATCTATTAAACATTAAAAGCCTCCCTAAACAGGGCTGCCTTCAGATGTCTTCTAAAGGTCTGGTAGTTGTTGTTCTCTTTGACATCTGAAGGGAGGGCGTTCCACAGGGCGGGTGCCACTACCGAGAAGGCCCTCTGCCTGGTTCCCTGTAACTTGGCTTCTCGTAGTGAGGGAACCGCCAGAAGGCCCTCGGCACTGGACTTCAGTGTCCTAGTTGAACGATGGGGGGTGGAGACGCTCCTTCAGGTCTACTGGACCGAAGCCATTTAGGGCTTTAAAGGTCAGCACCAACACTTTGAATTGTAGCCATCCATACGATCCCACCCAGCACCAGAGGGGTGACTTGCTGGCCCCCACCGCAACACGTGCTCTCCATGAAGGAGAACACGCTTTCTGAACCAGGCTGATGCATATCTGCAGCTAAAAGGCAGAACGAGGACAGAAAGAACAACAAAGAACTGGGAAAGTTGAGGACAAATTGTAGTGATGCAGCCGGGATGGTGAGATATGGGGCATCTCTCTCAGGACAAAAAAGTGCATGCATTCATTTTCCTGAGAGATGCTGTAAGAAGCTACAATGCCTCCAGCCTTGATGAATGTTGCTTTTGTCTTGATCCCCGCACAGAATATATAATGTCCGGAATGCAGTGGGTGTTTATACAGGGCGGGAGGTATATAAATACAGAGTGAGTTTAAATGAATAGTTTTGTTTGTTCTGCACTTATCTAATTCAATAGCTTCTGGGTGAGCAATGACACTCTGCAACAAGAGCGCAAAAACAGCATTAGGATAATTGCCTGCATCTTCCCCTTGCCCCGTGGAGCATACTGCAAGCTCCAAACACCGGCAAGTGATCTTCAAATAGGCTCCTCTGTACCGGATTCCTAAAAGCAGGAGGCAATCATGCCTCCTCTTCCTCCCCACCTGCACAAACCCCATGAGAAAGAAGAACAGGTTGCTTGTTCAATGGTTGTGCTGATAAGGTGGAAGAGGAAGGAGCGGGTGTGTCACTTTGGGGGCGGGGGGGGGGGGAGAGAGAGACTTCTGGATCTGCTACTGTCCGGAGGTTTCAGTGGCAAGAAGTGCGTTCCACCCGCTTCGGCTGGTGGTCCAGCTATGCAGCAATCTGGGCAAGGACAGCCTAACTTCTGTGAGTTATGCCGTGGCAACGTCTGGGATTAGATGACAGCAATGCATTGTGTGTGGAGCTGCCTTTGAAGCCTGCTTGGGCGGAAACTGCAGCTGGGGCAGAATTCAGTGGCCGGGTTGCTCACCGGGGCAAGACAACCTGAGTGCCATCATCATCATCATTCTTTTATTCGACCGTCAGAAGAATACATTTGTACAGAATTAAAAGCATCTGAGAGAACTTTGAAAAAAGGAAACATAATCCACAATAGAATGGAACTAAACGAATAGCCCCATATCAATACAATCAATTAAAATCTTGCGACACTTAGAAGCTAAAAAAAGAAATTTAGCCACCAGGGAGGCTGTATTTCTAGTAATATTATTCAGTAAATATAAAACCTGTCTTTCTCTGGGTAGAAAGCTAGATTGACGTAAACGTGGAGTTATAAGATTTTGCCTAAGTTCTACATAGAGAGGACAAGACAGAAGGATATGTTCGGTAGACTCAATCACGCCCATAGTACAATGACAGGTTCTCTGGGCGTATGGAACTCCCTTGTACCTTCCCCACAATACTGCGTTTAGTCTAGCCGCTGTAAGAAGTCTGCGGTATTGGAGCGCCAATCAAAGCCTGACTGCGCTGGCTGCTGATTAGTTTCCAGGCTCAATTCAAAGCGCTGGTTCCAACCTAGAAAGCCTCATGCGGCTCAGGATCCCAATTCTTCAATGATTCCCTCTCCTCACATGAATCAACCCAGACCTTGTGTTCATCATCTGAGGCCCTTTTGTGTGTGTCTCCTCTGAAGGAGATTTGGAAGTCGGTGACAACAGAACGGGCCTTCCTTATAGTGGCTCCCTGTTATGCCTGGTGCCACCACTGTCTGTTTTTTCGGTGACAGGCAAAAACATTTTTATTTCTACCCAGGCTTGTGGCTCTTAATTTGGGGGATATTTAGGTATGCTTGTGGTCTCTTCTTCCACTCATCTTTTTAATAGGGTGGGTTGAGTGAGATCTACCATCATCATCATCATCATCATCTCTCTCCATATATATATATAACAGATATGTTGTTGTTGTTGTTGTTGTTGTTCAGTCGTTCAGTCGTGTCCGACTCTTTGTGACCCCATGGACCAGAGCACGCCAGGCACGCCTATCCTTCACTGCCTCTCGCAGTTTGGCCAAACTCATGTTGGTAGCTTCGAGAACACTGTCCAACCATCTCATCCTCTGCCGTCCCCTTCTCCTTGTGCCCTCAATCTTTCCCAACATCAGGGTCTTTTCTAGGGAGTCTTCTCTTCTCATGAGGTGGCCAAAGTACTGGAGCCTTAACCTCAGGATCTGTCCTTCTAGTGAGCACTCAGGGCTGATTTCTTTAAGAATGGATAGGTTTGATCTTCTTGCAGTCCATGGGACTCTCAAGAGTCTCCTCCAGCACCATAATTCAAAAGCATCAATTCTTCGGCGATCAGCCTTCTTTATGGTCCAGCTCTCACTTCCGTACATTACTACTGGGAAAACCATAGCTTTAACTATACAGACCTTTGTTGGCAAGGTGATGTCTTTGCTTTTTAAGATGCTGTCTAGGTTTGTCATTGCTTTTCTCCCAAGAAGCAGGCGTCTTCTAATTTCGTGACTGCTGTCACCATCTGCAGTGATCATGGAACCCAAGAAAGTGAAATCTCTCACTGCCTCCATTTCTTCCCCTTCTATTTGCCAGGAGGTGATGGGACCAGTGGCCATGATCTTAGTTTTTTTGATGTTGAGCTTCAGACCATATTTTGCGCTCTCCTCTTTCACCCTCATTAAAAGGTTCTTTAATTCCTCCTCACTTTCTGCTATATCACTTTCTGTTATATAACAGATATATAACATAACAAATGGGTATTTTAGATTCTTATCATATTTTAGATTCTTATCATAGAATTGTAGAATTGGAAGGCACCCTGTGAGTCCTCTAGCTCTCAGACCTGACTCTGGGTTCCCATCTTCTAATTTACTCCAGACTGCTGCCCACAAGCCCAGCTCTCTCTAGATCTTGTTGGACTCCAGTTCCCACCATCCTTGAACTATTGGCCATGATGCCTCGGGGCTGATGGGAGCTTGAGTCCAACAACATCTGGAAGGCCATAGGTTCCCCATCCTTGGCTTACTCAAGTGTAAGAAGCAAGGTGCTGCAGTTGATTGACGGTTGGTTTGATCCAACAGGGAATCTGCTTATGAGTTGCTGTTTTTCCAAAGCAAGCTGGTGCGATGAATAGAGAGAGAGACAGCCTGTTTTGAAAAGAGGCCGAAGCTGAGACTTATTTCCAGGAAGAAGCCTTTGCAGCCTTAATTATAGCATTCTCTGCACAGCGAATGCTGGATCCTCTCTGGAGGGGCTCAAGTAGCAGGGGAGTCTTTGGAAAGAGCTGCTTTATCCTGCAATAATCTGTTTCCCCTGTTATTACTGACAGAATTAGTGTTTGCTTATCGGTGCCTTCTTTTACGATTCAGCAGCTGCTGCTTAATCCCACCGTGAACATGTAATCTTTCTTTTCAGGCGACCCAAGTCGCCGGTCCAGATTAAAGAATAACATCCCCAACCCTTGTCACCTTCCCCAAGTTACATCCTCGGCTGCTGCGACATGGAGCGCTAATCCGGAGATCACAGGCAAAGCCGAGTTCCACGATCACGGGAAGGTGACAGCACGAGGTGTATCACAAATAATTCTTCTCCAGGGGGTGGAGGCAGGAAGGGAATTAGCAAAAACCCTCAATCAGGGGCATAGATCCAGGTGCGCCAAAAGAAGCAGAACTAACACACACACACACACACACACACACACACACACACACACACACACCCCTCTACTGTGCCCTGTTTTAACCTTGTGAGGTGGGCTTGTCTGAGAGGTCAGGGTTGTCCAGTGAGCTTCATGGTAGAGTGGGGATTTGAACCCTGCTCTCCCAGGTCCTAGTCCGATACTCTAACCACCACACCACACTTGAAGCCAATGTTCACAGCTGCAGCTGGAATCATAGAATTGTAGAGTTGGGAGGGATCCCCAGGGTCATCTAGTCCAACCCTCTGCAATGCAGGAATCTCAGCTAAACATAGCTGTCAACCCTCCCTTTTTTTGCGGGAAACTCCCTTATTCCAATGCTGTTTCCTGCTGCTATCCCGAATTGTTGATATCCCTTAAATTTCCTGGATTTCAAAGGAAGCAGCTCCTCTCCCTCCCTGCCAGCCAGGGAGGCTCCTCAGCTGCGTTGCTCGGCTGCCAATAAGGAGTCTGAGACCGACTGGGGGCGGAGCTTGCATGCCTTGTGCAGCCAGACCCTCACGCCCAACCAGACAGACAGCCTGCCTGCCATCTAAGTGCTCGCTCATTCGCTCACCCATTCGCGTGCAGCCTCTGGAGCGCAGGGTGGTGAGGCTACTTGGTGCCATTGCACCACCCTCGCGGCATCCCTTATTTTCAAATCCGAAAGTTTGAAAAAATCCCTTATTTTCAAATCTGAAAGTTGACAGCTATGCAGCTAAAGCATCCATGACAGGTGACCATCCAAGCTCTGCTTAAAAACCTCCAAGGAAGGAGAGTCCGCAACCTCCCGTTTCCCTGTCGAACAGCTCTTACTGTCAGAAAGTTCTTCCTGATATTTAGTCAGAATCTCCTTTCTTGTAGCTTGTGTGTGGCTTGAGCCAGTCATCTCGTGCAAGGCTGGGGGGTAGACTGGCCATGATCTACTGCCTGATCTCTGGGTGACTTGAAGTAGAAAAGCAAAGATTTCTAACTGCCAATTGTTTAACGAGAGCAAGAGCAAAACAGCTTCTTGCCCCAGCACCCAAAATTATATTGCTGGAAGGAAGGAAGCCAGAACAAGGTAACTAGGAATGCTTTTGAGTGAGGAAGGACTATGAGCCTCTTTCCGTTCTGGTACTCAGAACAAATTCCTGGGAGCAGAATTCTTTCATTCTGCTCTTTTGCACCTGTCTCTGCTTGGTGGAAAAGGGACGTGGGTGGCGCTGTGGGTTAAACCACAGAGCCTAGGGCTTGTCGATCAGAAGGTCGGCGGTTCGAATCCCCGCGATGGGGCGAGCTCCTGTTGCTCGGCCCCTGCTCCTGCCCACCTAGCAGTTCGAAAGCACGTCAAAGTGTAAGTAGATAAATAGGAACCGCTCCTGCGGGAAGGTAAATGGCGTTTCCGTGCGCTGCTCTGGTTCGCCAGAAGTGGCTTAGTCATGCTAGCCACATAATAATAATAATAATAATAATAATAATAATAATAATAATAATTTATTATTTACCGGTATACCCCACCCATCCGGGTGGGTTTCCCCAGCCACTCTGGGCGGCTTCCAACAGAACATTAAAATACAATAATCTATTAAACGTTAAAAGCCTCCCTAAACAGGGCTGCCTTCAGATGTCTTCTAAAGGTCTGGTAGTTGTTGTTTTCTTTGACATCTGAAGGGAGGGCATTCCACAGGGCGGGTGCCACTACCAAGAAGGCCCTCTGCCTGGTTCCCTGTAACTTGGCTTCTCGTAGTGAGGGAACCGCCAGAAGGCCCTCAGCACTGGACCTCAGTGTCCGGGCTGAATGATGGGGGTGGAGACGCTCCTTCAGGTATACTGGACCGCTGTACGCTGGCTCCCTCGCCAGTAAAGCGAGATGAGCGCCGCAACCCCAGAATCGCCCGCGACTGGACCTAATTGTCAGGGGTCCCTTTACCTTTTACTGCTTGGTGGATCTTAGGGTTCTAGTAAAAAAGCAACAACAACATAGACCCTACAAGCTTAAAGTTGGCCCATTCCTGATCTAGAGGCAGATTTAGGGGAGCATGACTGGTTTGGTCGCAATGGGCACTGGGTTTTGGGTGTGCTGCGGGGGACACCTGTGTGGTGTAGTGGTTAGAGCAGGAATGGCCCAAAGGACCACCTTAAAGATGGCCTAACCCTCTGCGGGCCACACCCTCTCTCCCATGTGCTCCCACATTCATGCACCATATATTCAACACACACAAACTCACATGTGCAGACCAGACCGAAACACCAGCACACACCTCTCTCTCTCTCTCTCTCTCTCTCTCTCTCTCTCTCTCTCTCTCTCTCACACACACACACACACACACACACACACCTGTGTGTGCAGGCACAAGCCACACTCATCCTCACTGCACCATTTCGAATGGCAGTTGCTGAGAATCACAGGTGGGGAGATTTGGGTTCCGGCTCACCTCGTGAGTTTCCCATAGGGATTTGCTTGGCCACCGGTAGAACAGGATGCAGGGCTAGATGGGCTTTTGTCTGATCCGGCAGGGCTGCCGTTCATAGCGTCCCCTCCTTGCTCTTGCCGATATCCAACAGCGCACTCCAGATTTGGGTTGGATCCTGATGCCACGGATGACGCACGGAGACGCGAGAGGTGGCAGGTCAGCGATGTAGGCTGCGGGCAAACGCGGCGTATCTGGGAGGGATTGCATAAAACATTCCGCTCGAGGCTGAGCTGACCTCAGCGGCCTGGGAAGTGTAGCAAAATGGTCCTGAAATGCAAATCCACGGTTGTTATCTTGTGCAAAAATAGAGTTCATAGAGACTTCCGCCTCCCTGCCTCCAGCAATTACACAGGCGTCGGGGGGAGAGAGGTGTCTGTTTTGCCTCTGGGATATCGCAGGAGAGGGGGACGGCATGCACATTGAACTTTCGAACCAAAAGCAAAACCTTGTTAATTCTCACACCGCTTTCTGGGAGAGCTTTTATAAGACCACAAGCTACCCACTAAATGGGGGGTGCACCAGCGGTGGGTCATTGAACTACTTTAGCTACTTACCTACCGCAATGCGCTCTATGTGGAGCTGTCTCCGCAGATGGAAAACTACAGTGATGCACGAAACGATGCCCTGTGCCAGCATATGGCTCCCCTGGGCAGCTGTTGGGGCCCCCGTGAAAAGTACCCGCCTGCCCTGGGCTCCCTTTGAAAGATTTCTTTCTGCTGCTCTGATCAGCACTGGGCAGCAGGATCTGGTAGCTGCCATTTTTATTTCCCACAATGCCCCTTGGGTAGAGTCACTGTGGGGCATTGTGGAAGAAGCAGGGACAGGAGTGGGTGTGTTGGGCAGCTGGCTAAGGGACCCCTCAAACCCACGGCTGCCCCAGTGCAGAAGGCAGAGGTCCACTCCTTGAAGTGTGTGTGTGTTGGGGCATGCGTGGAGAAGCAGGAGTGCAGCATCGCCACCTGAAAGTCCTGTCCTTCGATTTTATACCCATCAGCATGCTGTCAGCGGCTCCTGGCTGGTTGCCCGGAAAAGTATAAAGACAAGAAAAAGTTTCTTACCATCCTTTTTTATTTCAATCTTTACAGAGAGAGGCTCTAGAACCCAGCCTCTTGGATAATGGCATTGCCCCGAGTGAATCTCCACCCCCGCCTCTCCCACTTCCTCATTAATCACTTCTACGGGTGCTGCTACATGCCCTCTGTGATGGCCTAGGACTCAGACGCTGAACCTGAGGGACCCCAGCCTGCACAGGATTCCCTGCCTCCAGCAGAGCCGGGGCTGGGGCCTGAGTCTGAAGGGGCCTCACCTGTGCTGGATCCTCAGGTGCAGGCATCGGCTGAGTCTGCTCTGGCTCCTGATGGGATGGAGGACCCATTGCCTGCAGGTGCTCCACTCCCAGCCCCGTCAGGGGAAGCTGAGGTTGCCTCTGGGTCCGGTAACCCTCCAGCCTCTCCTGAGCTGCAGAGGCTCAGGTCAGAGAGGCAAAGGGAACTGAGTTCCCGCAGGAGTAGTGCTCGCCTCCAAGCCAGGAGAGGTAAGTCACCTGAGGATCGGGGCCGCCCTATGCCTCGGGGCAGATAAGAGCTGGCCAGCCCCAGCCCCAAGTTGCAGGAGCAACATCGTTGGTGACCAGTTCCTGCTTGATACCTGTCCTGCGTTCCTGCCTGAGCTCATGAGCCTCCCTGGTTCCCTGCTTGCCTACCTGTTCTTGACTTCGCCTGCCTCCCTGCCTTGCACCCAGCTTCAATTATTATGGACTGCCTTTCGTTGCACCTCTGACCACGGACCGGACTTCGACCTCGCCTTTCAGGTACCCATGGGACCAGCACACCCTCTGTCTTTGAGCTTTTTTCTCTCCTACTTTTAAGGCTCGCCGGGTTCTGGGAGATGGAGGGTCTGGAATGCTTTCTAATGACGTTTCAGCTGGGTGTTGTTCCAGCTGTCCCATGATTTCCCAGCTTTCCCCCTCATCTGCCTCTGAGCTGTGTCCTCCCACAAACCCCTGTTGTCAATCTATCCTGCCTTTCTCTTCCTCCTCCCTGGAAGGGTCAGGATGGGGAGGCGGTCTCCACCATTCCTCCTCTGCCCAGTCCCTGACAATACCTTGCACAAGTCCAAATGATAGTGGGATTCAGATGAGATTTCAACACTGTATTCAGGGCATACCCAGGTGAGTTACGGCCCCACTGCACATGGTTTTTTTTATTTAAAAAAATGCTTTTATTAAATATGATCTTGGTGTACAAAAGTACATCCATCGCCTCTGTTTTCAGATCATAAAGTCTCCTTTGTACAGGTCAGTTATATTTGATGTGAGACATTAATGTTGTAGACCAGTGTTCCCCAACCTTGGGCCTCCAGCTGTTTTCGGACTACAATTCCCATCATCCCTGACCACTGGTCTTGCTAGCGAGGGATGATGGGAGTTGTAGTCCAAAAACAGCTGGAGGCACAAGGTTGGGGAACACTGTTGTAGACAATATAAGGCTGTGGTAGTAAACTTTCATTCTTTTACATAGTGTATGTGCAAGATTTTTGTGTCAGGGTCCCTTGGGAAGGTTCTCTTTTTATTCATTCGTTAGTTTTCATTGGCAATGAGAGAGGTTGTGGGGGGCGGGCTCAGGGCCTGGTTGTTTGCTCTCAGTTGTCTGCAGTGAGTTTTATTTCATGTGTGAGGGGGGTGGTTGTTGGGTCAAGTTAGTCATATTGATTTGTATGCTGTTGGTGGGTTCTTTTTGTGGCCTTGTTCGGCTGTGTGTGTAATAAAGGGGAGCCACACTGGGCACTCAGCTAAATTAGTCAAAAAAGTGTTTTGAATGCATTATACACATGCAACACCAGATGGTGCTGGAGAGCAAAAAATAATAATCCTAAGTGATTTTTCATAGTTCTTTTCTTTAATAATAATAATAATAATAATAATAATAATAATTTATTATTTGTACCCCGCCCATCTGGCTGGGTCCCCCCAGCCACTCTGGGCGGCCTCCAACAGATATTAAAATACATTAAAATATCACAGGTTAAAAACTTCCCTAAACAGGGCTGCCTTCAGGTATTTTCTGAATGTCAGATAGTTGTTTATCTCTTTGACCTCTGCTGGGAGGGCGTTCCACAGGGCAGGTGCCACTACCGAAAAGGCCTTCTGCCTGGTTCCCTGTAGCTTTGCTTCTCGCAGTGAGGGAACCGCCAGAAGGCCCTCGGCGCTGGACCTCAGTGTCCGGGCTGAATAATGGGAGTGGAGACGCTCCTTCAGGTATACAGGACTGAGGCCGTTTAGGGCTTTAAAGGTCAACACCAACACGTTGAATTGTGCTTGGAAACGTATTGGGAGCCAATGTAGCTCTCTCAGGACCGGTGTTATGTGGTCCCGGCGGCCACCCCCAGTCACCAGTCTAGCTGCTGCATTCTGGATTAATTGCAGTTTCCGGGTCACCTTCAAAGGTAGCCCCACGCAGAGCGCATTGCAGTAGTCCAAGCGGGAGATAACTAGAGCATGCACCACTCTGGCGAGACAGTCCGCGGGGCAGGAAGGGCCTCAGCCTGCGTACCAGATGGAGCTGGTAGACAGCCGCCCTGGACACAGAATTAACCTGCGCCTCCATGGACAGCTGTGAGTCCAAAATGACTCCCAGGCTGCGCACCTGGTCCTTCGAGGCACAGATACCCCATTCAGGACCAGGGAGTCCCCCACACCCGCTCGCACCATGTCCCCCCAAAACAGTACTTCTGTCTTGTCAGGATTCAACCTCAATTTTGTTATAACGATTTAATTTCTGGCTTATTTATAGTGGGTTTCCCCCCCCCCGTGTGTAGATCCATTCTGGGTGAAGGCGTCTTCTTTTATTTGTCCCCATGCTAGTCCCCAATCTCCACATGTGGTGGGAGTGCCCCTGAATACAACCCTTTTGGACATCAGTCCTACAAGAAAGATGCAAAATAACTAGACAGGTATTAGAAGCCACCCCAGAACTGGCCCTATTGAATATTTTCCAACAATGCATACTTGCACTACAAAGAACTCATAAGCCACCCACTGTCAGCAGCCATGAGCATCACAGCTAGACAGGAGGGACCTATCAGGAGTGAACATGGACCACTAGTAGCAAACCATATAGGAAACAGCCCTACTGGGCATGTTCTGAGGAATTTGGCAAAGTAGGTCCCTTGGCTTGGTCTAGGGCAGGGGTGAAGCACCTCAGGCCAGATGCCCTCCATGCCTCTCTATCTGGCCGTTGGCACCATCTTCACCCCACACTCTGTCTCCATCCTTCAGGTATGAGAAAAGGCAGGCATGCTGTTCTGGTGACGTATACATCAAATCTGCCATATGGATTTGGGAACAGTCAGACTTCCTTGGGGGTGGGTCTTCATTCTTACGCACCATTTCGCCAGCCAAGCATCATGTCATGTTTCACTGATGCTTCCCTTGACAGACAACAGCCTATGGCATGGTTGTTCCATACATTCTCTTTAAAAACCTGCTGGTTTTGCTTCGCTGAGTCTGATTGACTGAGAAAAGCTCATTAAAAGACTTGATCAAATAGCAGCGCTGGTCAACTCCACACCTGGCTGTCAAAGACAAGTTTGATTTACTGTTTGTTTGTCGGATGGGAAACTGGAGGAAAAATAACGGGGCAACTCAACAAAAGAGATTCAGATGTTGGTGTTTGATCCCTGCTGGTGGAGCAGTACTCTGCAATTACCGTATTTTTCACTCTATAAGGCGCACCTGACCATAGGACGCACCTAGTTTTTAGAGGATCAGCTCAAATTTCTGTAGCTTCTTTTGCAAGGGAGAAAAGCCCCATTTTTTGAGGATCAGCTCAAAGTTGTTGAGCTTACTTTGCAAAGGGAAAAAACCCTGTTTTATGGGGTTAAACTCACAGTTCTGCAGCTTCAGGAAGCCATTTCTACAGTTCCAGACAGATAATCTAATCAGCCAGTCACATGTCGCTGGGGAAACAGCCTCCCTCTGCAAGGGGGTGGGACTGGCATCTCTCCTCCTTATCTCTCTCCCCGATCGTTTGCTGAGCAGCTGCTCAGCGGGCTTCCTTTCAACACCCCCTTCTCTCTCTCTCTTTTTTAAAAAGCACAATCTGCTTTTGCCCCTGGGCAGTTCAGCTCCAGGGACCACACATTTGCTCCATAAGACGCACAGACATTTCCCCTTACATTTTAGGAGGAAAAAAGTGCATCTTATGGAGCGAAAAATACGGTATTTAACTTGGAGATAGCCAAACTGGTGCCCTAGACATTGTTAAACTCCAACTTCTATCATCCCTAACCACTGGCCATGCTGTCTTAGGTTGATGGAAATTGCGGTCCAATAACACCTGGAGGGCCTTATCCTCATTATTCCTGATTTAACTTTCCTAGCTCACCTGCCTCACCTAAAGACTCCAAGCCATCAAATTTCAACGCGGATCGAAAATTCTGAACATTGATCCACTTACTGAGCCCTCTTATCATCTAATGTGCAGCCTAGCCAAAGGTTTATTAAAGGGCAGTTGCAGGATCTATTGGCCAAACGGGATACAGAAAACAGCGAAGGTATCTAGAGATTCTCCACCACCTATCCTGTCATAAAAACTGAGTTTGGAATGGAGAAATTTCGGGTTGCCTTTGCACGGAGTTTGCAGCCTTGAGGTTGCAGACAATGAAAACCAGCTTTCTGGAAGGACGATATAAAAATATCCCCAGAGAACAACGCCTCTGTATCTGTGCATGTCAGTCAGCTGAGGACACCAATCCTTACACGTACTGTAAGCTGTAATAAATTATGAGGGCTAAATACTTAAATAAACCAATTGCCACATTTGGTGACATTGATAAAATCAACTACTTGCTCTCTAGCTTGAACAAACCGGTTATGTTTAAGACAGATAAAGTTTGCACTAAAAGCCTCTTAAGAACGCCACACAGTCCTGTCTTGCACCCTGCCACCATTTTCCACCATTTGTGTATATCTGTGAAGTGTGATATATTGTTTTAATCATATGTGCTGTAATATGTTTGTTCTTCAGGTGGCGCTGTGGGTTAAACCACAGAGCCTAGGGCTTGTCGATCAGAAGTTCGGCGGTTCGAATCCCTGCGACGGGGTGAGCTCCCGTTGCTCGGTCCCAGCTCCTGCCCACCTAGCAGTTCGAAAGCACGTCAAAGTGCAAGTAGATAAATAGGAACCGCTGTGGCGGGAAGGTAAACGGCGTTTCCGTGCGCTGCTCTGGTTCGCCAGAAGCGGCTTAGTCATGCTGGTCACATGACCCAGAAGCTGTAAGTCGGATCCCTCGGCCAATAAAGCGAGATGAGCGCCGCAACCCCAGAGTCGGACACGACTGGACCTAATGGTAAGGGGTCCCTTTACCTTTTTATGTTTGTTCTTGGCTATAATCTGTATTTGGTTGACCAATAAAATCTGATGAGGGTTTTCATTCACTTATGTACTTACATTTCCCACCCGCCACATATCCCTTGGCTTTCCTACTTTAAGCGGGACACTCCAGAATTACAGAGGGTGTCTTGGCTTCTGATTGGATCCCAGGATGTTCTGTTTTGGTTCCCGCAATATCACAGGGATAAGGAAAACCCTCAGGTCACACCCTGAGCCATTCCTCATCCAGCCCTGCCCTGATTCTTTTCTTGTGTGTTTAATTTTATTTATGATTTTCAGATTTATACATTCCACTAATTTTACAGTCATTTTAACATTTCAAAACTCGACTTCCTTCCCCCTCTTTCTGCAGCTCCTTAAATTTATTTTTAACATCTTCTGCATATCCAAATTAACTTAATTTGCTCATTTATTAATCTACTTTAAATATATACTCTTATGAAACTGCAGGTTATTACAATAATCCTACCAATGGTCTTACCTGTTTACAATTTCTCTGTAAATATTCCATAAACCATTTCCATTCTTTTATAAAAAGGTTGTTATCTTGATTTCTTATTTTTCCAGCAAGTTTTGCAATTTCTGCATATTCCATAACTTTTCGTATCCATTCTTCCTTTGCCGGGACTTCTACTTCTTTCCATTTTGGAGCAAGTAACATTCTTGCCGCTGTAGTAGCATACATAAACAAATTTCTATACAGCTTGGGTAGTTCTGTCCCTAGGATTCTCAAAAGGCAACCTTCTAGGGTTTTTTTTTACAAACATTATTTTAAACATCCTTTTCAATTCATTATATATCATTTCACAGTAAGCTTTAACCCTACTACAAGACCACCACTAATGATAAAAAGAACCTTCTTTCTCTTTACATTTCTAACACTTATTTGATTTAGATTTATAAATTTATGCCAATTTACTCGGTGTTAGATACCATTGATATATCATTTTCATATAATTTTCTCTTAGACCATAACATGCTGTAAATTTTATATCCATATTCCACAATCGATCCTAGGCTTCCATGTCTATATTATGACCAATATCTAGTGCCTAATGTCTTATCGAAGATTTTACTTATATAATAATAATTTATTATTTGTACCCCGCCCATCTGGCTGGGTTTCCCCAGCCACTCTGGGCGGCTTCCAACAAAGATTAACAATATATTAAAATATACACATTAAAAACTTCCCTAAACAGGTCTGCCTTCAGGTATTTTCTAAATGTCAGGTAGTTGTTTCCGAGCACAATTCAAAGTGTTGGTGCTGACCTTTAAAGCCCTAAATGGCTTCGGTCCAGTATACCTGAAGGAGCGTCTCCACCCCCATCGTTCAGCCCGGACACTGAGGTCCAGTGCCGAGGGCCTTCTGGTAGTTCCCTCACTACGAGAAGCCAAGTTACAGGGAACCAGGCAGAGGGCCTTCTCGGTAGTGGCACCCGCCCTGTGGAACGCCCTCCCAGCAGATGTCAGAGAGAAAAACAACTACCAGACTTTTAGAAGTCATCTGAAGGCAGCCCTGTTTAGGGAGGCTTTTAATGTTTAATAGATTACTGTATTTTAATGTTCTGTTGAAAACCACCCAGAGTGCCTGGGGAAACCCAGCCAGATGGGCGGGGTATAAAAAAATTATTATAATTATTATTATTATTTATCGCTTTGACCTCTGATGGGAGGGCATTCCACAGGGCGGGCGCCACTACCGAGAAGGCCCTCTGCCTGGTTCCCTGTAGCTTTGCTTCTCACAGTGAGGGAACCGCCAGAAGGCCCTCGGAGCTGGATCTCAGTGTCCAGGCTGAACGGTGGGGGTGGAGACGCTCCTTCAGGTATACTGGACCAATGCCGTTTAGGGCTTTAAAGGTCAACACCAACACTTTGAATTGTGCTCAGAAACGTACTGGGAGCCAATGTAGATCTTTCAGGACCGGTGTTATATGGTCTCGGTGGCTGCTCATCCTTTGTCTCCCATTCCAATGACATACATTTTAGACAGCACTTTTACATTGCATTCTAACAGGTCTCTCTCCAGTTGTGATATTTGTTCCCCAAATCAGCCCTGCCCTGATTCTAGAATGCCAGCATGGTGTGCTGGTTGGAGGGCCTGATGATTGCCAAGAAGAACCCTTGCTCAAATCTGCCTTGTCCCTGAAGCTCACCAGGCGACCTTGGGTGAGTCTCTCCCTATCAGTCTAAGCCTCCTTGCTAGGTTCTTGTAAGGATAAGATGCTGGGGAAGGACAAAACAGTGGCTGCTTCCTTGATCATGATATACATGCTGGTGGCGCTGAGCTCTAAACCACTGAGCCTCTTGGGGTTGCTGATCAGAAGGTTGGCGGTTCGAATCCCTGTGACGGGGTGAGCTCCCGTTGCTCCGTCCCAGCTCCTGCCAACCTAGCATTTCGAAAGCACACCAGTACAAGTAGATAAATAGGTACCACTGCGGCGGGGAAGTAAACAGCGTTTCCATGCACTCTGGTTTCCGTCATGGTGTTCCGTTGCGCCAGAAGCTGTTTAGTCCTGCTGGCCACATGACCCGGAAAGCTGTTTGTGGACAAACGCCAGCTCCCTCAGCCTGAAAGCAAGATGAGCGCCGCAACCCTATTTGACTGGACTGAACCGTCCAGGGGTCCTTTACCTTTTTACCTTTTACATCAATGAACAAAGAAGCTTGTGTTAGGCGAGAATAAATTGTCACCTCCTCCCCTCCCCCCGGCCCCGGATTCATGAAGCCGTTGCAGGGTAGTTCCCTGAACAGGAGACTGCATCTTCCTCTTCTGTTTGTGTTACCTTTCTGGAATAGAGGAGTCTTGTTGCTATGGCGGCGGGTGCTCGGAAAATAAAAAAGCAAAGGAAAAAAAATCCGCCCAAATCCAGGCCGGCTCTGCTGCTTGCCTTTTGCAATATCGAAACGGGAAGAGTCCCTTTTAAATTTACACTTGATGGCAATCTGTATGATTAGGTATAAGAGCACACATATCCGAGGGAGGCTGGGAGGGAGAAATTGCACAGTGCTGTCATGTATGCCTCGCAGTTTTCCGGGGAAAAGGCCCAAGGTAATCACTCAGATTAACATCTCCTCTCTGGCTCCTTACCTGTGGAACTGTTTACTTCACCCCCTCCAGTTCCACAGTGGGTGTGAAATCAGAAACCCTGGCTTGCTGAATTATGCATGAGCCGCCGGTGAATAATGGCACCTCGGCTCAGAGTGGGCCCGCTTCGCCTTTGCGTTCACCTCCTCCTCGATTTCACGGGGAATGTTTCCTGCAAAACACCAGCAAGGGCCCTTGAAAGCATTGAGTGGGCTGGGAGAGGGGCTTAGCAACATTCTCCATGCAGGACAGAGGCATCTAGGAAGAAGCTCGCAACTGCCATCTAGCGCACTGTTGCCCACACGGGTGGGCAGCAGCTCTCCAAGGTTTCAGACAGGGTGTCTTTTTCCAGGCTTACCAGGAGACGTTGGGGATTGAATTTGAGACCTTCTGTTTGCAAAGCAGATGCTCAACCACTGAGTTATAGGCTTGCCCCCAAGGTCCTGGGCAAAGGGGTTAGTCATTAGATTACGAGCGGTGGACTCGTAATCTGGGGAATCGGGTTCGCGTCCCTGCTCCTCCACATGCAGCTGCTGGGTGACCTTGGGCTAGTCACACTTCTCTGAAGTCTCTCAGCCCCACTCACCTCACAGTCTCTCAGCCCCACTCACCTCAGAGTGTTTGTTGTGGGGGAGGACGGGAAAGGAGATTGTGAGCTGCTTTGAGACTCCTCAGGGTAGTGATAAAGCGGGATATCAAATCCAAACTCTTCTTCTTCATTTGCATCCCCTTCCCTCTCCAAAAGAAAATGAAGGCCGTATCAAGGTCCACAGAGGCATCTGGTCAATGTCGGAGAGGGTATTTTGGAGCAGATGGAGCAACAAATAAATCTTTATGTTCCAATATGAAAAGCAAACAAGCCACAAATCTCCAGGTTGATCAGAACATAAGTGTCAGGGATGTGCCCACCCCTGCCAGTCCGACACTGAGTGGCTACCGGCAGCCTCAGCCTCTGTTGTTGACGGACTCGTCTCCCAGTGAGTCTACCAGCTCGGGGGAGGAGCAGTTACCGGGAGGGAGCCAGGTGGGGAGAGGTCTCCAGGAAGATGCAGACAGACCTAGCACCACTCAGCAGACCCACTCTGAGGGGGAGACGCTGTTTCCGGCGCCCGCTTTACGCAGAAGGAGAAGGTGGCACTTTAGAGTGCCGAGACTCTGGTGTTGGCGCCGCAACAGGAGGGGGGCACTTCCGGATTCCGCTAGTGACTAGACGGTCATGTTTAGGGTTAACTCCGCACTGTACATATTTGCACAATAAAATAGTTGAAAGACAAGAAGGACTTGGTCTTTACTCACGAGCAACCGTTAAGCGAACCTGACAATAAGGAAAAGAGCAAGCCCTCCACGGAACCACTTGTGCAGCATCCTACATCCCATGGCAATCAAACAGACCTCTCCGAGATCTGTCATAATGGAAATTGTCAGCAGGCAACAGGTCGTATAGGTAATTGTCCTCCCCATGCTACCCAACAGTTCTTGCTATTTGGAGGTACACTGCCTTTGAACATGGGTGTTCAACTCCACTACTGTGATTAATTGGCATGGCTGCCACCTGTGAATCATTTCCAGGTAGTTCTCCTCTGTATTGTTTACTCTGGCGGAGACTCTCCAGGGTACCAGACAGGGGTCTCTCCAAGCTTTACCCGGAGAGCCCATGACCCTTCTACACAACAGGGCAGAACTGTGTGTCCTATGTTGCCTGCTCGGCTTAAGCCAACTTGCCGACCTCAGATGCTAGTTCATTGGCATACATGGAAGAAATATTCATTTGGCAGTCCAGTTGGCCAGGGGCAGACTTCAGTCTTTAAAATTCAGTGGCGACCTGTGCGAGGACAAAATCTGGTACCTCTCGCCTTCCGTTCCACGCATGCACCATGTCATAGTGAGGTGCCCCTTTTCCGCTCGGCGCCCAATGTGGGGGAATCAGCCTCTGAATTGGCTCCTGCGTGTGGAGTGGAGGAGACCAACCATCCCATCCATTGATTCAGGTAGCAAAACGTCTTGGGCCAGTCCTGCTTAGATTCATAGAAGAAGAGAAGAGTTTGGATTTGATATCCCACTTTATCACTGCCCTCAGAAGTCTCAAAGCGGCTAACAATCTCCTTTCCCTTCCTCCCCCACAACAATCACTCTGAGAGCTGAGTGAGTCTGAGAGACTTCAGAGAAGTCAATCAATCAATAAATTTATTCGACCGTCAGTCAGAAAGCACATATTATCCGTACAAAAGTTAAAACGTCTAAACATCTGGAAAAGCGTGACACTTAGAAACAGCGAAAAGTATATTATACATTTAAACCTGTGTCAATACAGTCAATTTTAGCCTTGTTGTTCAGTCGTTCAGTCGTGTCCGACTCTTCGTGACCCCATGGACCAGAGCATGCCAGGCACGCCTATCCTTCATTTGTCCATGGAGTTTTCTTGGCAGGGATACTGGAGTGGCTTGCCAGTTCCTTCTCCAGGTGGATCACGTTTGGTCCAAACTCTCCACTATGACCTGTCCATCTTGACCTGTCCATAGCTTCCCTGAGAAATTCAAGCCCCTTCACCACGACAAGGCAGTGATCCATGAAGGGGAATTTTAGCCTTACGACGCTTAAAGGCCAAAAAAAGAAATTTGGCCACCGAGAAGGTTGTTGTTCCAGTGAATTTGTTCAGCAAATACAAAACTAGGTTCAGAGAAGTGTGACTAGCCCAAGGTCACCAAGCAGCTGCATGTGGAGGAGCAGAGACACGAACCCGGTCCACCAGATTACAAGTCCACCGCTCTTAACCACTACACCACACTGGCTCTCACTGGGCACAGGGCAACCCGCCTGCCTGAAGTCTAGTAGCTGCAGGAAAGGTCACGGTTACAGCTGCCTGAGAGAAGGAGGTGCCTCTTAGCTGACACCAGGACAAAGAAGCGGCTTCCTAACAAATGGTGGACTCAAAATCCTTATGTTCATAAGGTTTCATGAAATCCCAGTGGGTTCCCCCCCCATAACACACACACACACACACACACACACACACACACACACACACACACACACAAATGACCTGTTATAAAAGTTGAATATCTGTCTATCGGTTAAACATGCATTGACTTCTTAGTTGGCATTTTTTTTGGTCAAGGAGGAAGAGAATTCAGTTTCTCCCCCTTGATGATGGGGGTGGCCACTGACGAGGAGGGGACATTGCCGTGATAAGCGACACTTTGTCAGAAAGTCCATTTGCCAGTAGCAGGTTAAGAGTTAACCCTAGCGTGAAGAAAAGAGAAGACGTGTTGATGGATTTTGGAATAAACTCTTCGCCCTGTCCCTGTCACGCAGCAGAAAAAGGGCATTCTGAGTAAGCGGCTGATCAAAAGGAATTACGCTGCAGTGGAGTAATCTATATTAGCACCACTTATTCACAGGCTCCAAGATCTGACAGTGGAAAATTAAAGAGAGCGCTCTAAATGGTCTCGGACTACCTCAGCTCCTTTTAACTACAGATGCTGAAGGCTAAATCTCGTATCATGTATAACACATGTTCTTCCTGTGATCTTGCAGTCCCTCGCCTTACATCATCAACAGGGAGATGGGAGAGAGCAAGCCAACTCAACAAGATCCTGCCATCTTGCTCGGGGCTGTGAGACTAGAAGAAGAGGCCTGCTGGATCAGACCCAAAGTCCACCGAGTCTAACTTCCTGTGAGTCTAACTTCCTACCAGAGTCTTCCGGGGAACCCCCCTAAAAGGGCTTGAAGGTAGGGACATAGCTGTCAACCCTCCCTTTTTTTGGCAGGAAATTCCCTTATTCCAATGCTGTTTCCCGCTGCTATCCCGGATTGTTGATATCCCTTAAATTTCCCGGATTTCAAAGGCAGCAGCTCCTCTCCCTCCCTGCAGGCCAGGGAGGCTCCTCAGCTGCGTTGCTCGGCTGCCAATAAGGAGTCTGAGACTGACTGGGGGCGGAGCATGCATGCCTTGTGCAGCCTGACCCTCATGCCCAACCAGACAGCCAGCCTGCCTGCCGTCTATGCGCTCGCCCTTTCGCTCACCCGTTTGCTTGCGAGTAGTCTCTGGAGCGCAGGGTGGCGAGGCTACTTGGTGACATTGCACCGCCCTGGTGGCATCCCTTATTTTCAAATCCGAAAGTTTGGGGAAAATCCCTTATTTTCAAATCCGAAAGTTGACAGCTATGGGTAGGGAGGAGGGATGAATTTGATCTTGTCTGCATTTAAAGGTGAGCTTGCCGAATTCACGTTTTCGGAAACAACCTGGGAACTGAAACACAGCCACCCTCTGCAATTTGCCCTTCCCTAAATGACGGAATGCAGTTCTCTAGCCAAGTAGCCTGTACAAGAATGCCTATGCTAGGGAGAAGTGTGCATGTAGTGAAAGGGACCTACAAAAATGCCTTTTCAATTCTGGCAATTTTTCACAAGGACTTGAGAAGAAAATCGCAAACTAATGTGGAGAACTGAGCTCAACACTGGGAAGATGAGAAATGGAGATAAGCCAAAATTGATAATCACCCACCCCTACTTGACGGCAGTGACTCCCACAGTTACATTCCAACAACTGGGATTCAACGGCACCAGTTCAAGGCTCCAGCCCCCCCCAGCTCCCCCAGCTCCATTTCCCCCCTGGAGCATAGCAATGGACTCACATGTGTTATGTTACCTTTTAAAATTTCTCCATTGAGGCCTGTGAGCTTCCATCCTGGGTGCATAGGGCATTTTAAAAAAGCTTTTTGGTGTGAGCTAGACAATGACCTATCCAGACAATGTGAGGGTTCTGTCTACTCTTCATCATTCCTTGTTCAGTTATTTCTTTCTGTTCCCCCTCCCACCCCATTCTCAATATTTTGTTCTCAGTCTACCAACATTCTTTTTTTAAATTTTTTTTAAAAAAGCTTTATTTAAACATGTAAGTGTTACAAAACAAAACAAGGGGAAAAAACCCTGACAATTCAAAACAAACAATATATATTCAATATATTCAAACAAACCTAAAGCCCCCTCCCCCCTCCCATCCCTCACACTTCCCTCTATCCATGTCCGATCTTCTTTTACCTGCTGTATTATTTATTATTGTTGCGTTGTTCACTATATCTATTTATTTATCCTATCTTCTGACACCTCCCTCTTGTGCATGGGTGGTACAGTTTTGGCTATATTTGCATGAGCACAGGACAACTGGAAATCAGCAGTAGAAGGAATAACATTGCCCCATAAACCAGGACGAATACTGGATACAACCCAATATTTCTATATTGTCACATATATGTATAAAGCAGCAGGTGCAAATTTTACACATCCTCTTTTCTGGTATTTTGTAAGACTTTTTAAATAATTCCCCCCTCCCCAAATGACAATTTAACAAAGAAAAACTGAAAAAAACCATGGTGAAGAAAAAGAAAGATATACGCTCAGCTCACATTAAGATACAATAACCATTGGTACACCCATCTTAACTGAAACATACTGATCGATATAAGCCTTCCAAATGTCCAGATAGGAATCCACCCCAATAAACATTATCATTTAAATAGAACAGTCATGCACCTTTCAGTAATGAGGAATAAAACGGTGACTAGTCAACCTTTGTGCTTGCTCTGTTCTTGAGGTGCTGTTGGTGGGCAACTTCAAGGTTGCCAAAGCTCTCTCATCTTATTATTTTTTATATTTAAACCACACTTGGAATGGGCAGTCTTTCAAATGGAGGACTACTGCAAAGAGATGACTATCCTCTGTAGAATAAGACACATGGCCATCCTAAGTCAGGCTATTTCCCCATCTTTCTATCTACTCCAGGTGGTGGAGGCTGATCAAGAAAGACAAGTGGGGCTCTGCCCCACCAACCTCAGCCAGCCCACCCACCCACTTTCTTAATCACAATGAGTCTAGAGGTTGACATCCTCCATGGGGAGGATGATGGGGTCAAAACTGGCTCTGGCGCCACCTATTATTGGGCCTCCTTGTCTTCTGTCCAAGGAGTCTCAAGGGGCACCAACTACCACTGACTCTAGTGATGGAGAACCTAAGGTCCTCCAGATGTTGTTGGTCTACAACTTCCATCATCCTTGGCCATTGGTCTTGGTGACTGGGACTGATGGGAGTTGGAGTCAACAACATCTGGAGGGACACAAGTTTCCAACCCTTGATTTACTTCGACCGGAGATCAGTCTGCAGTGGTGAAGAAATGAACCGTAGGTCTTTTGCATGTTCTAAATTTGAGCCATGATAGTCTCTCCTCAAGTAAATCTGAGATGAGACAGCAAATTTGGGAGCACATCATGCACATTCACCATGAAGTTGCACAAAGACCCTGTGAATCGAGCAAAAGCAAAAGCACCCAGGCACATGTTTGCGCAAGCAGAGAACATGAGCACAGGAATGGTGTTAGTCTAATACCCAGCTTTTAATTGCCAGTGTCTCCAACAGCTCACTCTAATGATACCCAAGTCACCATGTCAATTGTTCTGGCCTGGACGTTTTATAAATGAAAGATTTTTTTTTTTATGAAACAAACTGCTTCAGCTTTGCCTACTGTACAGCCACCCCAAGGCCAAGTCATTAAAATCAGCTTCAATGGTAACACAATGACCTTTCATTAAAGAAACAGCGTCGTCTGACTCACCACCCGCATTTGCAAGATTAATGGAAGACTCGCGCTTGCTCTTTCTCACGTCGGAGATCTGCTGTTTTCTAATTAGAAAAGAGATGAAATCATCACTGCTATTACTAATAAACTTTACCCCCCTTCCCTATTTTGCTGAGACAATGCTTTCCTCCAGGTATGCACAGAATCCATTAGCTCGAAATCCACATTTGGAAAATTGACCCACATTTTCCAATCTGGACAACTTTCCCTTTTAGCTGTAAGAAACGGAAGACACCGGTTTTGTTCTGCCTTGTTTAGTGACCCTTTGGGCTGAGAGTTGTTAGGAACCCTCTCAGAGTGGTTTAAGAAGCAATCCCTCTTCCTAGGGAACTCTGGGAATGGCACCTCTGTGTGAGGGGACTCTGGGGGTCTCCTAACACCCAGTGGCGTCGCAACGGGGGGGGGGGAGAGCAGGGGGCGGTTCACCCCGGGTGCCATGTCTGGGGGGTGGCTGCAGCCGAGAGCAGAGGATCCTGGCACCAGTGGCAAACCGCTATGTACAGCGCATATGTGGCGTTGCTACGTATGGCGCATGCGTCGTACGTAGCGATGCCACACATGCGCCCTACGTAGCGATGCCCCACCCTGGGTGTCACGGTGCCTTCGTTTGCCCCGCTAACACCTCTCAGGCTCC
Organism: Darevskia armeniaca; assembly: GCA_034641395.1. Classification (NCBI taxonomy): domain Eukaryota; kingdom Metazoa; phylum Chordata; class Lepidosauria; order Squamata; family Lacertidae; genus Darevskia; species Darevskia armeniaca. Next base: position 985,667 of record JAWWNF010000740.1, on the reverse strand, counting down.
TGAGCAAACTACAGCTCTCAGGATTCTTTTGGGGAAGCCATGACTGTTTAAAGTAGTACAATCTGTGGGATATGTCAGTCAATTCAACATTCCATGAGATGACTAACTGCCATCTGTGAATCTGTCAGTTAGGCCCGTTGGTCAGTTAGTCAGGCTGCTGCTGCTGGTTGTAGATGCCTTGATGGAGTCTCTCAGGACTCACTAATATATTTTGTTTTGCAACCTAAGTATGTACATGAATGAATCTGTTAGTAAAATAATTTATTTTGGTTATTATACAGATCCATGTGTATCTTTATTTTAAGAGGGATAAAAGGGATAGACAATCAAGAAGGGACGAAGGACTCAAACAAGTAGAAGCCCCCTCATGGGACAAAGATAAAATCCGTGAATGGATTTTAGCTAGGGATGAAGCCCTCGATCTAGCACTATCCAACACGGCCAGATTATCCACGTGGTTCCCTCGCGTGAAGGCAGTCAGATCCCCGGCCCATTATCTGAGTGACCTGATAAATCCCACATTATGAAGGGCCTTCACACTAGCACGATTTCACGCCATCCCCACAACATTCCTACAGGGTGTATTTTCCAATACTCCGCTGGAGCTTCGATTCTGCCCATGCAACAAGGGAAAGATAGAGGACTTTATCCACTTTTTCTTTTACTGCCCTCTATATGTTACAGTTAGACCTAGGCTTTTCCTCTTAATCCCGCCAACCATCGCCCGGGATGACAACCGCATGGAATACTTATTGGTAGACACCAACCCTCTGGTCACACGTGGTGTGACTATCTACATTTTACAGGCACTGAAACTCAGGGCCACCTCTTCGGCTAACTTGCCCTAGACCTAGACCTATGTAACTTCCTGACATAGTCACTGTCGACATGCCCTGTTATTGCTTCTTGTTTTATCTGTTTCATTCAGCATGATTTTATACTTAAAGTTTTTAGATGTATTTGTGCAAAGTGTGTAGGGTGTATCTGTTGTATTTTGTGTACGTTTGCGGCGGTTTTCCGCCTGGTTTCTCATTGTGTGCTATGGCCATATGGCTAATGCAATAAATAATATTTGATTTGACTCAAACAAGTCAGCAATCCGTTTGCCGCTGTGCAGGTTTAAATAAGGAAACGTTTAACTCTGTAACCATATTATATAAACGTTCCTACACAATCCTGCTTTAAATGCATAGTGAAGATGGGGCCAAGGATTGTTGTCCGCTTCACAGGTTGTGTAGTTGCTTCCTTTTAGCTACGGCACATCCCTTTTCTTATCTGGTCTATGTGTGTGAGTGGCATAGAGGAAGTTTGGATGGTAGGTAGCCTTCTACCAGAGAAGAAAGAGAGAAACAGAAACACCAGAATGATCTGTCCTGCGTCCAGATGAAACTTGCAAGAGCAGGCCAATCTTCAGCGCCCCCCCCCGCACTTTCCGCTTCTTCTCCCAGCTGTTCCCTAGTTCAGAAAATCCACTGCCCTCATTTCCAATTCTGATTTAAATCCAATGAATATTTTAATATCAAACTGTTATTTCGCAAGGGAAGGCAAAGCTTCTCTTCCTAGCACTTCTTTTGCTCCTTCGTAATCTTCCGGTACCTTTCTGGGGGCTTTTTCCTTCTGCTGGGTTTTCGATTTTCAAGGTGGATTTGAGAAGCAAGCTAAGTTTCAGACTATATGGTGCTCTGTATTAATAATAACTTTACTTTGATTCAAAACATGTAATTATTGTTAATACTTATTATTTCCAGACACTATACTCGAAAAACATCGAGTTACATGATACATCCATACGTACTCTGCAAATTAACACGAACTCAAAAATTAGGTAAGGAACCAAATGTTATATAATGCTGTAAAACTTAAACTTATAATTTAGAATTTTGATGTAATTTGATGCATATTACCAGCTGACGAAGACATCCATATCGAAACAGGGCCCTGTCCTGGTTGCTTTTCCTGAATCGACTCTTCACTCCGGCTTTACTTATAAAACGATCCTTTTGAATACTTTTGAATACGGACCGATATAAATTTATTGCTACTTGAAATTTCTCATGTTCTTATACTGTAACGAATTATTATTCACACATACTACTGTGAATTCGAAGTTGCATTTTTCATTTGAAGCCACACATATTATTGTGAACTTGTTTTTTAATATTCTTATTATTATTATTGTTAAAAACTGTAGAATTCTACACAAAATATCATACAATACAATTTCATACCATTTCCCCCCTCCCCCTCCCCCCAGGACTTCCCCCAGTTTCCATTGCTGCTTTATTAGTTCATTATTCTTTCTGCATATTGTCCATTTAACATTTGTTTTCATATTGTTCCAACTCTTGATTATTAATAATTTTTCAATAAAGTTTGTGGATGTTTATTCAAATCCTGCCAGTGAATCTAATTCAGTTTGTTGTTTTTTCAAATAATTTGTAAATAGATCCCAATCTTCTTTAAAATCCCGATTGTCCTTTTCACGCAGTTTGTTTGTTAATTTTGCCAGTTCCGCATAACTCATCAATTTTTCTTGCCATTGTTCCTTTGTTGGTAACTCTCCTTTCTTCCATCCTTGTGCTACCAAAGGATCTTGCTGCGGTTGTGGCATACATAAACAAGTTCTTTAATGTCTTTGGAATATCTTTCCCTAAAATCCCTAATAAAAATGCTTCTGGTCTTTTAACAAAAGTCATTTAAAACATTTTCTTCAGTACATTATATATCATTTCCCAGTATTTTTTCACTTCTTTACATTCCCACCACATATGATAACAACAACAACAACAACAAACTTTATTTGCGTAGCCTACAGGCCATTGCATCAAAAGACACATATTACAAATGCTGGTAAAAAGTCCTATATAAACCAATAAAATGAGCTGAATCAGGATTCAGCACAACACAATTAAAACAAAACAGATGAGATATTAATTATGAATTCAAGCAGAGGGCACTATTGTCATTCAGCTGGGGGCCCTCAGTCTCATGGCCCTCTCAATAAATCTGGCTACCTTCTCTGTTGCCTGGGTATTCTGATCTGCCAGGAGGAAAAACAGTCTGTCCTCGGATGAACGGCCCGGAATGGCGGATATGAGCGGCGTGACGATCTCATCCCTCAGGTCTTTATATAAGGGGCAAGACAGGAGTACATGTAACACAGTCTCCACAATGCCAACTCCGCAGGGACAGAGTCGATTCTGGTATGGTGTTTTTGAGAATCCGGCCCTCAAGGACAGCGGAGGGTAGCATATCCAGTCTGGCCAGCGTGAAAGCTCGTCTGTATTTTGGAATGGTTAAATTGGACAGGTATGATGCCCGGGAGTCCAGGTAGGAGGGGGGAAGATGAATGTACCATGCACTAAATTTCTTGATGATGGCCAGATTATTTTGCTGTTCGATATTCTTCAGGTGCTGGTTTATGAGGCTTTTTGCCTTGGATGGGCCCATTGTAAGTAAATGCTGTGCGTGCAAGCCACATGAAAAGAGTTTTTGGGGCACAGCCTTTGCCCATGCGCCTTTGTGTACATCCCATGTAACTAGGTGCAGTAGCCACATATGATAAAAAGTCCCTTCTTTTTCTTTACACTTCCAACATCTACTTAATCCAGTTTTGTACATTTTTACCATTTTAACTGGTGTAATATACCATCTATACATCATTTTCATATAATTCTCCTTCAGTAAGGAACAATCTGTAAACTTCAATTCTACTTTCCACAGTCTTTCCCATTCTACTTCAATTCTACTTTCCACAGTCTTTCCCATTCTTCAAATAGTATGTTATGTCCAAAATCTTGTGCCCATTTAATCATCACTGATTTAACCTCCTCTTCAAGGCATATCCCCTTCGTGTCTGGTTCAAGATGTGAGAGGGCCCTCAGCAAAGGACCCTCCATTGACCCTCTCCCAGGGGTGGTCAAATATGTCAATTTCATCTTCTCATCCCCACCCCCAGTCTTAAGTTCAGTTCTCTGCATTTCAACATCAAGTTGGCAACTTATTATTATTATTATTACTCCTTAAAATTACTCAGCATTTTAGTGCAACATTCTCCTGATGTACAAATTATTGCTTGCAGTTTTGCCTAATGTACACCTTTTTGCCAGAATCGTTCAAAGAAAGAGGAAGTGGTGCTTGAAATTGCCCCTGGACCACCTGGACATGAGTTTGAGCAGACTCTCACCTCCATTATCCGTGATCTTCTCCACTGTGGTGAGTTGCATTGCATTTCAGTTTAAATGGAAATGCATTGCAATTCTGCTTCTAAATTTGTGTATATACCAGTGGCAGCTGGGACGCATTGGAACTGGTAGAGCAGAAGGCAGGGAGGCCCAAACAGAAGGTGGAGACAGAGCCAAGGAAAAGGCAGAGTCAACTGAGGACTCAGCTATACACCTGCAAATAAGAAGTATGTGTTTTAATCAATCAATCAAATCTTTATTACGGTCCAGAGACCCAACAATTCATTAGAAAACAATATACAATTTTGACAGCCCGCCTTCAGGTTACACAAGCATTTTGTTCAGACTTAGGAATAGGGATCATTGGTTCTTGCAACCACCGATAGAAACTTCGCCAATGCTAATGTTCTGTCATTTGTCCGGTCTTCCAGTAGGAACCTGACATAGTAAGCCTCTGATTTTCCTGGGAAAGGTACTAGCAAGGGTAAAATCAGTTCAGCCCTGGCTTGCTCGAATTTCACACAGTGCAGCAAAATATGTTTTATAGAGTCTTGGGCACATGAGCATAGTCTGTCCTGGTATGGAACTCCTCTCAATCTGCCATCCAACACTGCAGAAGGAAAGACGTTAAGTCTGGCTTTTTAATCAACGTGTTTTAATCAACGTGAGCTTATGATCCGCACTTACTGGGAATTCCTCGTTCATGGGGAACAACTGCAATCCCTGATCCCCATCACGAATGGGCTTCAACAGGTTACCCGCACCTGTTGGCGTAGGGTAGACACACGCTGAGACAGTCAGTGTAGCGCGCATGCAGCCCCAGACATCTAAGGAAATTACAGATCTGTCATTGCTCAATCTTGGATGGTTGAACGCCACTTGTCCCTCTAAGCAGTTGTGTGTTTTATGTTCAATCTACAATGTGACACTAGATGGCGATGGTGAGCCTTATGGGAAATTCAATGTTATTTGTTAAATCACTGTTTAAAAAACATTTTCAAAGCGGTTTTTTATATGTGTCTAGATTCCACCTGGGACGCGGGTGGCGCTGTGGGTTAAACCACAGAGCCTAGGGCTTGCCAATCAGAAGGTCGGTGGTTCGAATCCCCACGACGGGGTGAGCTCCTGTTGCTCGGTCCCTGCTCCTGCCAACCTAGCAGTTTGAAAGCATGAAGTGCAAGTAGATAACTAGGTACCGCTGCAGCGGGAAGGTAAACGGCGTTTCCGTGCGCTGCTCTGGTTCGCCAGAAGTGGCTTAGTCATACTGGCCAAATGACCCGGAAGCTGTACACCGGCTCCCATGGACAATAAAATGAGATGAGCGCCGCAACCCCAGAGTCGTCCGCGACAGGACCTAACGGCCAGGGGTCCCTTTACCTTTACCTTTTAGATTCCACCTAAGCCTTGTATTGTCCCCATCTTCCTTTTCCCTACTGTGTTCTATCAGGGGAACACTGTGACTCAGGAGCACAGGAGCCAACTCCTATGGGCAATGGGGGCTTCAGCCCCCACAGTGAAATATTTGAGGGGGCCGGGCTCCCACAAAGTTGATGGGCGTTCACACTCAAATGGCCTGTGTGCACTGCATCATGTGATTGATTGTGCAGGGCGGGGCTTAGCTGGGCCCCCACAACATTTTATTCAAGTTGGCACCCCTGCTCAGGAGGAGGAGGAGGAAGATGCCAGCCAGGGCAGGCAGGTAGGTCATAGCTGTCAACTTTCAGATTTGAAAATAAGGGATTTTTTCAAACTTTCGGATGTGAAAATAAGGGATGCTGTGAGGGCGGTGCAATGGCACCAAGTAGCCTCGCCACCCTGCGCTCCAGAGGCTGCGCACGAACGGGTGAGCGAAAGAGCGAGCGCGTAGATGGCAGGCAGGCTGTCTGTCTGGTTGGGCGTGAGGGTCTGGCTGCACAAGGCATGCAAGCTCCGCCCCCAGTCGGTCTCAGACTCCTTATTGGCAGCCGAGCAACGCAGCTGAGGAGCCTCCCTGGCCGGCAGGGAGGGAGAGGAGCTGCTTCCTTTGAAATCTGGGAAATTTAAGGGATATCAACAATCTGGGATAGCAGCGGGAAACGGCATTGGAATAAGGGAGTTTCCCGCAAAAAAAGGGAGGGTTGACAGCTATGCAGGTAAGTAGGCAGGAAGATGTAGGTTGGCTAAGAACTGACTGAAGTTGGTGAAGCAATGCTTCATTCGCCCTAATGTACCCTAATGTACTGGATATAAATGGGCACATAATGCAAATCTTTATCCTTTCTTAAGTGGCCACCCACCAAATTCCCATTTCGGGGGGCAATCAGAGAAGGGCTTTCATCAGTGTCATATTAAGCAGACTTCACACACCTAATGAGTCCGAGCGTTTTGTGACTGCGCTTGTGTATTCATGCATATTATGTTAATCATTACAATATTGCTATTTTTTTAAAAATGCAATCAATTACATTATGGCAGAGAAGGATTCATTGACTGGATGATTGAATACTTGGAACATGAGCAAGGTTGCCGAAGGGGGTGGGGGTGGGGAACCGGGTTACTGGTGGCAATAAACAGGACTTTTGTTTATTATCCACATTCCTCGGAACTATCACATTTCAGGACGGTTGTGCCAATTTGCATAGAGACACCCTCACAAGGCCGGAGATTTTGTCACATGGTCCTTCCAATCCCAAAGGATTAGTCTGTAATCCTGAGCAGAGAGCAATGGAGGCTGGTCTCTTAGGACAAATGGGGCAATGATCCACCAATCTCAGTTTGCTGTCAACTAACCCCCAGCTGCTTGCCTTATTTACACACAATCCCGGGGGTGGCACTGGGTGTCAGTTTCCTCTTTAGTCTCATCATTGCCTTTGGAGCACTCAGCAGGGAAGAAGATGTGGACAAAACGAGGCTTAGGCTGGATCTACACTGACCTTTTAAGCATTATTAGAATGATATTACATGATAATAATAATAATAATTTATTATTTATACCCCGCCCATCTGGCTGGGTTTCCCCAGCCACTCTGGGCGGCTTTCAACAGAACATTAAAATACAATAATCTATTAAACATTAAAAGCCTCCCTAAACAGGGCTTACACCACATATTACACCAATTTTGATCCGACTGCACTGGCTACCAATTAGTTTCCGGGCCCAATTCAAAGTGCTGGTTTTGACCTATAAAGCCTTAAACGGCTCAGGACCGCAATACCTCAAGGACCGCCTCTTTCCATATGAACCTAACTGGACCCTGAGATCATCTTCTGAGACCCTTCTTCAGAGAGGTCCGGAGGGTGGCAACGCGAGAACGGGGTCTTCTCTGCAGTGGCTCCCCATCTGTGGAATGCTTTCCCCAGAGATGTTTGCCTGGCGCCTTCATTATACACCTTCAGGTGCCAGGCAAAAACATTCCTTTTTAACCTTTGGTTGATCTGATTGACATCCTATGCCCTTTTAAAATGTTGCTCTTTTTTTTCCTTCTTATGTTTTTTCCTTCCTGTGGTTTTTTCCCCTTCTTATGTTGATCTTGTTCTGTGAACTACTCTGAGACCTCTGGTTATAGGGCAGTATTTAAATTAAATTAAATTAAATTAAATTATTAATAAATATTGTTCTAAAGCGTCACAGGGCATACTGGTAAATTAAAAACGTCCCTTACCTTTGACAACACAGTTTTCCTATTGCTGGTGGCTGGTTGCTCTGCAGCGCCCTCTGTTGTCACATATTAATAACACATTATTAATAGCACATTATTCAGAATGGACTAGAAAACCTGCTGATGTAATGGAGGGAAGTCGCAGCTCGGCAGAGCGAGGATGTGTGTGTGTGTGTTTGTACGTTTATAAAGTGTTTAATTTGTTTAATTGGAAAAGCTAATAAAAAATATTTTTTTAAAAAATTAATAGCACATTATTAACAATACATTACATTGTGAAATTCATTCCTTAACCCTTCCCTAATATTATAAACCACGAGTGTAGACCTACCCTTAGTTGGCTCTACCTGCCATTGGCTCTGCCTCCACCTACTATTGGTCTCCCTGTTTCCACCTTGCCAGTTCCAACGGGCACCAACCAGAACTGGTAGTCATAATAAATAACAAGATGAAAGACGAAAATTCATCTTTCGTCTTGTTATTCGTTATGACTATGACAGATCAACCCGACTATCCACCTGAACCAGAACTGGTAGAACGTATAAAAACTTTGAAGACACAGCCATTTGGCGGCAATGACCACCAATATAATGTCAATTATATTCCAGGAGAACATGTGCTGATGTGTTGTGTGATTAAGAGCTTTTGAATAAATGAAATTAAACCATTTTTGAAAATTAGTACATTTGCCACAATCTCCCAGGTTCCTTTTATTACATGGGCATCCACATTCTAAGAGACTTTCCTGAAATCACCCTATGGAACCCATATCCCTGAAAGCTCCAACCATGGAGCTACATTTCTTTTAAAAAATAAAATAGATGCAGAGTTTGACGTCCCTCGGTGTGCTTCTCATGTCAAGGCACTTTCTCTTCAAATGTCCCCCACTCTTTGAAGTTCCTGGCAAAAACGCTCATTGATCTGAATTCAGCAGGACTGAGCCCAAAGTCTGGTTCACTCGATCCAGAATAACCAAAAGCTTGCAAAGGCCAACTTCAGATTTTCTCTGATCATACGATTCTGAAAATAACATAGAGGAAAAATTTGCTCTTCCACACTTGATCCCTCCTTGAGGTGATATTCTTTCAGGTGCAATGTTTTGCAGTCGTTTTTTAAGTGTCAGAAAGAAAAAGAAGGCATTTCTCCCTCTTGGAGAGAGAGAGAGAGAGAGAGAGAGAGAAGGGGGGAGAGAGACAGATATCCTCACTAGCGTTGCTTTGAAGTATAGCTATAGTATAGGTGATAGTAGCCACATTTAAAAAAAAATTCTGGCAGGATTTATACATCCTCTGCTCAGCCTGAAGAACTTTTTCATTGAATTTTGTCTACCCAGAGCCAATTGTGCAGGGTGTGTTTGTGTGTGTGTGTGTGTGTGTGTGTGTGTGTGTGTGTGCGTGCGTGTGTGTGTGTGCGTGTGCGCGCGCGCACGCATGCCCATCTTTCCCTTTCGCTCTGTTCCCCACACCTTTGAGCCCTTGCTGCTGGCAGCCGGGAAAGTCTTTGCAAAAGCAGCTGCCAGTCGCCTTCGACAAGGCAGGCCGGGAGGCCGTGCGCATTCCTACTGCTGCCCACACTCCGGCTGCATTTGCGACGTGTTCTGCCGCTTAATTGCCTGCAATGGTCTTGATTTACTCTGATGGCATCCAGACGAAGGGCCTTGATGGAACGCGCCTCATTAACCATTCTGCAAAGCACTTTGTATCTTATCAGTCGGCAATGAAGCTGCCCGAACACCAGGCAGATTTGCAGCATTATAAGGACATGAATAGCTGGGTTTTTACAAGATGGTTGCAGGGAGGTGGAGAACAAAAAGGGACTCTACATAGTGCTTTATTTTTTTTTAAAGATTCACCTTGGCTGATCCGAAGGAAGAGAAAACATGGGTGTTTTTGATGAGCTCTTCTCGCTTGAAATGGATTAGCCCCAAATAACCCATCAATTCCCCCTCAAAGTCAGGAAATAGCTTGGGTTATTTCCACGGCATCTTTCCTCCCTCCTCCAAACTGCTTTCTCCTTTCTGTCCCGCAGCTGGCAGTTGCTAGAGCAGGGCTAAACCACCTCCAGATGTTTTGGACTACAACTCCCATCAGCCCCAAAGAGCACAGGCGGTGGTAGAGCAACGGCAAGCAGATAAGCAGGTGGAAAGAAAGAGCTGAACTCAGGGGGGTCATTCCCAGACTGTTGGAATCAGAGCCTGGGAACAACAGACTTCAGCAACATCTCAACGGACCTGGACTTTAAGCCATGGGTTTGGGAGCAAATCATGCTTCATCTGATTTGCAAAGCGTGGCAAGCTATGGTTACTGTGAACCAGGGAGAGCACATCAGGGAGGGAACATTGCCTGTTCTAGTTAGCCAGATCATCATTTGGATGTAACATGTCAACTGGGCCAAAGGGTGCTTCCAGGTGATGATGATGAAGAAGAGGAGTTTGGATTTGATATCCCGCTTTATCACTACCCAAAGGAGTCTCAAAGCGGCTAACATTCTCCTTTCCTTTCCCTTCCTCCCCCACAACAAACACTCTGTGGGGTGTGTGGGGCTGAGAGACTTCAAAGAAGTGTGACTAGCCCAAGGTCACCCAGCAGCTGCATGTGGAGGAGCGGAGACGCGAACCCGGTTCCCCAGATTATGAGTCTACCGCTCTTAACCACTACACCACACTGGCTCTCTAATTAGTGATCACTAATTCTGGGACAGATTCAATCGCACACCAGCAAATTCAGGTTGTGCAATTAAAGGGGACTTGGAGCTCTTCGACAACAAGCTCATTTCCTCTCCCCCACTAAAATTGACACTTTGCAATATGGAAAGTGAAGGGGATAACACTTCCTTGATGCAAAGGTGCCTAAATTTACAGGCACATGGGAAGCTGCTTTCTACTGAGTTAGACGGTAGGTCCATCTAGCTGAATTGTCTGCAACTGTCAGCAGGTCTCCAGGCTTTCAGAGAGAAGACATCCCCAGTACTACCTCAAGATGCCGGGGATTGAACTTGGGACCTTCTGCAGGCAAAGCAGTTGCTCCACCACTGAGCTATTGCCCTTCCCTGCAAACAAATCACAGTGATCCATGTGACGGTCACCTCCAGACTTGATTATTGTAACTTGCTCTACGCAGGGCTGCCCTTGAAGCTGACCCAGAAACTCCAGCAGGTGCAGAATGCTGCGGCGAGGCTCCTTACGAGGTCTTTGCCGAGGGACCACATTCATCCAGTGCTCTACCAGCTGCACTGGCTCTCGGTAGAGTACAGGGTCAGGTTTAAGGTGCTGGTTTTGACCTTTAAAGCCCTATGCAGCTTAGGACCCTTGTACCTAAGGGACTGCCCTCTCCTGGTATGCCCCATGTAGGACCTTAAGGTCCTCAAATAATAACATTTTGGAGGTCCCGAGCCACAAGGATGCTAGGCTGGCCTCAACTAGGCCAGGGCCTTCTCAGTACTGGCCCCGACTTGGTGGAATGGTCTGTCACAAGAGACCAGGGCCCTGCGGGATTTGGCATCTTTCCGCAGGGCCTGCAAGACGGAGCTGTTCCGCCTGGCCTTTGGGTTGGTTTTAGTTTAACCCTGATGTTTCATTCCTTTATGGTTTGATTGGTGGGCTACTTAAAAATGAGGCTGCATTTTAAACTTTAAATCGTATTTTAACCTGCATTTTAATTGATTGTTTTGTATGTTCTGTTGTGTTTTTATTGGTGTTAGCCACTCTGAGGCTGGGAAGGGCGGGGTATAAATAAAATTTTATTATTATTATTATTATTATTTTATTATTATATGAATGTTCAGTCAATAGCTGATGTCGTCTAACCTCCCTGCAAACAAATTGGAATGAGGGCTCAATTAACAGCTCATCTGAATGGAGCCAAAGTCTTGGCATTTCCTTTTCCTGCTTGCAGGTTTCACTGGAAAGGTTGCCGATTTCATAAGAATAAAAATAACATCAACAATAGACTCAGTCCTCATTGAACTGTTTTTGGAGGTCCCGTACCTTCTTCTTGTGAGTGGGTGGTGTCATTTAGGCTACATAAGGAATGACATTCAGAGATTTGAGTTTGCTTATTAATAAATATAAAACATATGACATTTTCTCCAGGGAAGTCAAGGCAGCATCTAAGATTCTCCTTCTCCTCAATTCCATCTTCCCAGCTGGGACTGGATTTTCCTTGTTCAGGAGATGAGATTAAAGGCTCTTTGAAGGGGAATTGCAATCAGAGTCAGTCCCAGAGGCGAAGTCGGCAGGATGAGCTCATGGTTTCTGTGTCCTTTGTATCCGAGGATGTTCTGCTGCCATCCTCTGACTCCGAGGACCCTATTGCAGCGGCTCTCAGTGAAGTCAGAGTCTCCCCTGCTCAGTCAGAACAAAAGATGGCCGGAGCTGACTGGTTCTTACCTATCGGGTTTAGTCCTGCTGGCCACATGAGCCAGAAAGCTGTCTGCGGACAAACACCAGCTCCCTCGGCCTGAAACAAGATGAGCGCCGCACCCCATAGTCGAATTTGGCTGGTCTTACCTTTTTACCTTTACCTATCAGTAAAGTTTACAGTGGAAGCAGAACTGCTGCTCCAGAGACCTTCAGCCAAAGGCCACATTTACACCATATATTTAAAGTCCTATCATACCATCCTAAGGAGTCTTGGCTTTGCCCAAAGAATTCTGGGAGATGTAGTTTGTTAAGGGTGCTGAGAATTGTTAGGACACTCCGCTCTTCCCTTCACAGAGCTACAATTCCCAGGGTGGCTTAACAATCAACCCCTCTTCCCAGGGAATTCTGGGAATTGTAGCTCTGTAAGGGGAATAGGAGTCTCCCTAGAGCAGGCATAGGCAAACTCGGCCCTCTAGATGTTTTGAGACTACGATTCCCACCATCCCTGATCACTGGTCCTGTTAGCTAGGGATGATGGGAGTTGAAGTTCCAAAACATCTGGAGGGCCGAGTTTGGCTATGCCTGCCCTAGAGCTATCAGCACCCTTAACAAACTACAGCTCCCAGGGCTCGTGGGGGGAAGCCACAACTCCTTAAAGTGCTATCATAGCCTTTTCAAATGCATGGTGTGAATGTGACCTAAGGCTGTTGCTGAACAACAGGAGAGTGCTATTCCCTTATAGCTCTTGCGTGCAACCATAGCATCAAGAATCCTGTGAGATGAGTTAGGCAGAGGGAGAGGGAGAGAGAGAGAGAGAGAGAGAGAGAGAGAGAGAGAGAGAGAGGGAGAGAGAGGGAGAGGGAGAGGGGACTAGCCCAAGATCACCCCATGGGCTTCAAGGCTGAGTGTGGATTTGACCCGGAGTCCACTATACCACTCTGGCCTTACTACTCACAATTGTTGTTGCTGTAGGATGACGGAGACTGCAGTCAATTATGGCAAAGCTTTGCAAGCAAATAGGCCGGGGTCAGGCTCCAGGGAACCCGATCCCCCTCCCTCACAGCAGGCTTCCAGTAATGGAAAAAACAAGAAACGCTTACCAAGGTATTTTATCCAATATTCACAGAGATAGACGTAGGGAGCAGTCTCTCAAATAATGGCGTTGCTCCGAGCAAAGTCCCACCCCCTCTATCTCTCCTATTGTATGTCATCCCTGCGTCGTCTGATCTGTGCTTTCTGCCTCTGAGCTTTCTGTTCTCCTACTTTCAATGCCCGCCGGGTCCTGGGAGGGGGGGCGTTCAGGAATGCTTTCTAAAGACACTGAGTCTGTCGGCTGGCTCTCCCCTGGTTCTTCTTCTTCCTGCTGCTCTCCCAATATTTCCCAGATTCTCCCCTCTGCAGCTTCTGAACTATGACCTTCTGCAAACCACCGTTCTAAATCTATACTGTCCTCTCCCCAGGAAGGTTCAGGAGAAAGGGGGGCAGTCCCCACCATTCCTCCTTAGGCCAGTCCCTGACATCCGGACACATTTCCAAACCTTTCTTCTGCACCCTGCAAGAATTTGCAATGTCCGGATTTCAGGCGACAACAATATATTTTCCCCCTTCGACAGTCTCACACCTGTTCATATTTCAACTTTCATGCAGTTGTTGCACACTGCTCAATTCTGCTTACAAGTTAGGAGAGCTGGGAGAAAAACCATTCCCATCCAATGATTTTTATTTTTTTTAAAGAAAACATCTAACACACCAGAATTTCTCTTTTCTCTCTCTCCTCCTCTCTCTCTCTCTCTCTCTCTCTCTCTCTCTCTCTCTCTCTCTCTCTCTCTCTCTCTCTCTTATAAAGCAAAGCAGCGCTGCTCAGACAGAATAATCTTGTTAAAAAATCTCAGCGGGGATTGAACATAATTAATATGAGCAAATTCTTTTTGGAACAATCCCTCATTCACCTGCAAAATAAATCCGCAGCTGTCACACAGTTCATTTCTCAATCACAAAGGGTGAGATTGCCCCCACCCCTTCCCACAGCCTAAAAAATAATAATAAATCAGGGCCATTTCCCTCCAATGCTGCCAGGCCAGATACAATTAACACAGACAAAAACTGCAAGTACAATAAATCCTGCCTGATCCTAGCAGGTCATTGTGATGCTGTTTGCTGGGAGGAGGTGGTGGAGGTGGGGAAAAAGGATTTTCTCCCTTGTCAGAGCTATTCGTTGTTCCGAAAGAGCAGCGATGGGCAGCCATTTAAAGCCCAACCTGTCCTTTGTGATAGTTACTTCTTCCGTTGAATGAAGCTGCGCCACAACTGCCTGACCCTCTCTGTTGCTTCACAGATGAAAATAAGGTAAAAAAAAGGTAAAGGTAAAAGACCCCTGGATGGTTAAGTCCAGTCAGTGGTGACTATGGGGTTGTGGCGCTCATCTTGCTTCAGGCTGAGGGAGCTGGCGTTTGTCCACAGGCAGCTTTCCGGATCATGTGGCCAGCAGGACGAAACTGCTTCTGGCACAACGGGACACCGTGACAGAAGCCAGAGCACACGGAAACGCCATTTACCTTCCCGCCACAGCTGTACCTATTTATCTACTTGCACTGGCGTGCTTTCGAACTGCTAGGTTGGCAGGAGCTGGGACAGAGCAACGGGAGCTCACCCCGTCGTGGGGATTCGAACCGCCGACCTTCCGATCAGCAAGGCCAAGGGGCTCAGTGGTTTAGACCACAGCGCCACCCGCGTCTCTTTTAAATGAAAATAGGAATCTGCACATAACATGCCTCTTTTTCTCCCAAGGATCATGATGTGCATTGCCTCGTCCATAATCACACATTGCCGAAGGCTTCACTCCATGTCTGTTTTGCTGTACATCGGGAAGAGGACAGTGGCGGCTGGTCCATCAGGGCCCAGCAGGTGGCGCAAGCAGTCAGCTTCCTCTTCCTTAGTCTCCATGTTTCATTATAGAGCTCAGTAGGGAGGACGATGGGGACAACACAAGAATTAGTGGGCTCCACCTATCAGTAGCTCTGGTGCCACCTACTGTTGGCCTCCCTGGGGCCCGTTGCAGCCACAGAAGAGCCTGGCTGCGGGTAGGTGTGATGGCCTGGGACTCGGAACCAGAGGAGTCTCAGTCTGTACAGGATCCTCTGCCCCAGACATCATCTGAACCAAGTCTGGGGCCTGATCCTGAGGAGCCCCAGTCTGCACAGGTTCCCCTGCAACAAGCACCAGCTGAGCCGAGTCAGGGGCCTGAGCCTGTCCTGGCTTCAGGTGTGGAGAATACCTCATTGCCCTCAGCTGAGCCATCACTGTCAGCTGCTCCACTACCAGCTGGGTCAGGAGAGGCTGAGGCGGCCCCTGGGTCTAGTAACCCAGTGTTCCCCAACCTTGGGCCTCCAGCTGTTTTTGGACTACAATTCCCATCATCCCTGACCACTGGTCTTGCTAGCGAGGGATGATAGGAGTTGTAGTCCAAAAACAGCTGGAGGCCCAAGGTTGGGGAACACTGTAGTAACCCACCGGCGTCTCCCGAGCTGCAGAGACTCAGGTCTGAAAGGAGAGATACCCTCGGGCCAGCACAGTAGGCCTAGTGGGGCCGGCCACAAGTTCTGGAATACTGAGGGGGCCCGACCCCTCCTTGAAAATTTTGGGGTGCCTCAGCCCCTTGGCCTTCCCCTAGATGGCACGCCTGCCACCTGCGCTGCCACCACCAGTATCAACGCCGTTTTCTGGCGAGATCGTGTGCAATTTTGGTGAAATCTGTGCCAGTGCTGAAGCTGCTTCTATGCCAGTGGCAGTGGCAGGTTGGGCGGGTCACCCATAGAGGAGGGATTCACCACACCCAATGGCTGGGCACCATCCACCACTGGGTGTGGAACCTTTTTGCAACTCCTTTCTGAGCGTAACTCCATACCCGCCAACATTTCTCCGGTGAAAATAGGGACGTCCTAAGGAAAAGGGGACCCAGGTGGCACTGTGGGTTAAACCACTGAGCCTAGGGCTTGCTGATCAGAAGGTCAGCGGTTAGAATCCCTGTGACGGAGTGAGCTCCCGTTGCTCGGTCCCAGCTCCTACCAACCTAGCAGTTCGAAAGCACATCAAAGTGCAAGTAGATAAATAGGAACCGCTCTGGCGGGAAGGTAAACGGCGTTTCTGCGTGCTGCTCTGGTTCGCCAGAAGCGGCTTTGTCATGCTGGACACATGACCCGGAAGCTATACGCCGGCTCTCGGCCAATAAAGTGAGATGAGCGCCGCAACCCCAGAGTCGGACACAACTGGACCTAATGGTCAGGGGTTACCTTTGCAGTGGTGGCTAACCTTGGCACTCCAGATGTTTTGGGACTACAACTCCCATCATCCCTGACCACCGGTCCTGTTAGCTAGGGATGATGGGAGTTGTAGTTCCAAAACATCTGGAGTGCCAAGGTTAGCCACCACTGTCCTAAGGAAAAGCAGGATATTCTGGGATCAAATCAGAAACCAGGACGGCTTCTGTAAATGTGGGACTGTCCCTGGAAAATAGGGACACTTGGAGGGTCAGAAATTGCCACACTTGTCCAAGTTAGTTAGGCCACCCGTACAGCTAAACTGCACCTCTTTTGCATACCGCGCGAAACAGAAGCCATCGAGAAGGAAAAAGGCAATTCTCAGTGCTGCAAAAGAAGACAGAAAGAAAGAAATGGTCCTGATATTGAGTAATTGCCCCAACAGGGAAAAGTAATCAATCAACCATGTGACAGATCTATTATGTACACAACACATCTTGTTATAAGTACATCTTATAATATATTGCAGGGTGATAAAACCATGATATATAAAAGACAGAGCTGTGGCAGTGTAGTTATAGCACGCATATAATTGATCTGTCACAAGGGTTATTTTAATTTATTTTTTCCCTGTTTGGGTGATTCTTCAAAATCAGAACCAGGGCCTGCTCTCCAAGTTGCAGGAGACCAGCCAGAAGAATAAGGGGATAAGTATAAAAGGGCCATAAAACACAAAGCGAAAACCATATTGGTGCCAAGCACAGAAAGTTAAGGAACCCCTCAGGAGTTCCAGCAAGGGAGTCTGGGAAGAGATCTAGGATGGTGTGGTAACTAAGAGTGCCAGATCTAGGGGCAGATGTAGCTGTCCCAATCTTTTGGCCTGACCTACCTCGCTGGGTTGTTGGGAAGATGGAGGGGGAGAAAGAGAGGGAGAAAGAGAGATTCTGGGGAGAGGGAGAAAGGGAGATTCTGACTGCCCTCTTGCCATCAGTTCATTATTTGCAATATTGCACTACCAAAGCAGCACACAGCTTCCCCACTGGCATCTGGTACTGATTTGTCGGTGCTGAATGCCAGGGCTTTTTTCAGGTTTCCCCCCTGAGTTCACAGGAATTCGGTTCCGGCACCTCTCAGGTGGGCAGCATTGCCATTCAAAAAGAACAAGGGAGGTGTTTATAGTGGGTCCTGGCACCTCTTTTTCTAGAAAAATAGCACTGCTGAATAAAATAATAATAATAATAATAATAATAATAATAATACTTTATTATTTGTACCCCACCCATCTGGCTGAGTTTCCCCAGCCACTCTGCCACATATATTTGTGCATGTTGCTTTTTCATTTTTATAGCTTTCTTGCTTTTTTTCCTGAGCCAAGGAGATAACTAACTATACAACCTTCAGAAGACATCTGAAAGCAGCCCTGTATAGATTCTGGCCCCAGAAAAAGTCCTTTTTGGGTGGAAAATCACGGTGTGAAATCTCACGAGATCATGGCATCAGAAATGACCGTCGTTCTTTTGTGAGAAAAAAGCGGGATGTGCCATTTTTCCCGGGACACCTGCAGGGTATGTGAAGCCTGAGAAACCATTGCTGTAGCTCGAGAAGTCACCAGACCTGCAGAAAACCCTCTCCTGCCTGACAGAGGCAATGGCACAAAGTAGCAGGATTAGATTCCTTTGAGTCCAAAGTGTGTGTTTGGAGTAAGCATGCTTGAAATCCTTGCGCGACTGGTGCCGGTCTTACTCATACTCCGGCTGTATATCGTGAAAGCAGTTATACCTGTTAAATGTTGGCTGTTAAAGGCAGCGGGACCCATGCTGGAAGACAAGGTGGTCACCCTAGTCGTTTCCTCATTCCCAGGGGCTGTGCATGGTCTTTTGCCACAAGGGCAAGAGATGGAAGTGATGCTCAGGGGCCAGGGGAGAATGGTTTTTTGTTAGGGTGAGCCCATTACTAAAGCGGTCCTAGATGCTTTGCAGCAATTAATGAGCATCTGAGGAACGCTGGGATGGAGAGAGCCAGAGGTGAGACTGGTGTGTGTATGCAGAAATCCAAATCTACTCTTTTATCTCTTGGACGGACCTATAGAGAGTCTCGGGTGGATCTGCTACACCTTCCTTGCAAAGCTGTTTTTCCTTGTCAGGATTGGACTCCTTCAAAAATTCACTTTGATATATCTCTCTTGTCTATCCCACAGTGGAGTGTGTGTGTGTGTGTGTGTGTGTGTGTGTTTGTGTGTGTGTGTTTTGTGGGAGGGGAAGGGGAGGAGAGAGACAAGGAACCCCCTGTTGGGATCTTAAAGAGTTACATTCATTAAAATCTTCCTCCCATGGATGCCCAACAGCTGGAGAAGCAGCTTTTAATTACAGAAACAAAGGGTCGGACTGCACAGAGATTTCAAGTTTTTTTTTGGTTCGGGGACAGTCTGTTTGCCTGGAATTTTCTGAACAGAAAACTGCTGTGAACAAACCACCACCGCTTTAAAAATATTTACATTTACTTTCTTTAGCTATTTATACTGCTACCTATCCTAATCATTCGAGGCAGCAAACAATCAAGGGAGAGGCAGACAAGATCTTTCTCTCTCACACAAAAATATTCAGGAATGTGCATGCAAAGTATTAGTGGCGAAAATAATAAAGTGGCAGGAAACATTCACTGTCAACAGATTGAGTGGCAGCCACTGCTAGACCTACTTGAATTTGACCCATTGAAGTTGATGAACATGACTGTCTTAGGCTCATGGATTTCTATTGGTCTACTCTGAGTAGGACTAGCATTGAAGAGCACTGTCTAATGCAGGTATGGCAAATCTGCAGCCCTCCAGGTGTTGGTGAACTGCAACTCCTGTCACCCCTGGTCATTGGCCATGCTTGCTAAGGCTGATGGGAGTTGCAAAATCTGGAGGACCAAAGTTCCCCCATACCTGGTCTAATGAGATCAAAGACCTACCTGCTCGCAGACTGTCTCGCCAGAGTGGTGCATGCTCTAGTTATCTCCCGCTTGGACTACTGCAATGCGCTCTATGTGGGGCTACCTTTGAAGGTGACCTGGAAACTGCAATTAATCCAGAATGCGGCAGCTAGACTGGTGACTGGGAGCGGCCGCTGGGACCACATAACACCGGTCCTGAGAGATCTACATTGGCTCCCAGTACGTTTCCGAGCACAATTCAAAGTGTTGGTGCTGACCTTTAAAGCCCTAAACGGCCTCGGTCCTGTATACCTGAAGGAGCGTCTCCACCCCCACCGTTCAGCCGGGACACTGAGGTCCAGCGCCGAGGGCCTTCTGGCAGTTCCCTCACTGCGAGAAGCAAAGCTATAGGGAACCAGGCAGAGGGCCTTCTTGGTAGTGGCACCCGCCCTGTGGAACACCCTCCCAGCAGAGGTCAAAGCGATAAACAACTATCTGACATTCAGAAAATACCTGAAGGCAGCCCTGTTTAGGGAAGTTTTTAATCTGTGATATTTTAATGTAGTTTGATATTTGTTGGAAGCCGCCCAGAGTGGCTGGGAAGACCCGGTCAGATGGGTGGGGTACAAATAATAAATTATTATTATTATTATTACCTAGTCTAGTATGTTTCCCACAATGGCAACCAGCATCCCGTGGGAACCTCTTTTGAGCCCGAGGGCTGCATTCTCTTATTGCAACAAGCCACTGGTGGGTGGAGCCAGAGGCAAAACTGTGAGGTATAATACATGCAGACTTTACCTTTGTACAGTCACCTGGTTTCTGCACAGACTCACCTGGCCCTCTCTGGCCTCCACCCAAACAAGCAAGAGGCATTATCAGAGTTCAAGGATACAATCAAACCAGGCTAAATCACTTGAGGAGGGGGCAAAGAATGGCTTGGAAAAGAGGGTCTACCTGGGGTGTGTTCTTGGGGGAGCACATGTGTGGCACTGTGGTCTAAACCACAGAGCCTCTTGGGCTTGCTGATCAGAAGGTCATTGGTTCGAATCCCTGTGAGGGGTGTGCTCCCGTTGCTCGGTCCCAGCTGCTGCTAACCTAGCAGTTCAAAAGCATGCCAGTGCAAGTAGATAAATAGGTACCACTCCAGTGGGAAGGTAAATGGCATTTCCGTGCACTCTGGTTTCCGTCACAGGGTTCCGTTGCGCCAGAAGTGGTTTAGTCATGCTGGCCACATGACCCAGAAAGCTAGCTGTGGACAAACGCTGGCTCCCTTGGCCTGAAAGCAATATGAGCGCCACAATGCTAGAGTCGCCTTTGACTGGACTTAACCGTCCAGGCGTCCTTTACCTTTACCTTTTTATCCTCTTGGGGGAGAGTCTCAAGGGTCTGATGGAGAGGCTTGGAGGACTGTATTTGGCCTCCAGGTTTGAGGTCCCCCAACCCCAGCCATAAACAGAGCATGGAGACAAAAGTTACCCATAGTTTTGCACCCCAGAAACTGGTATTCAGTGGTGCCCTGCCTAATTTAATTAAACCCCCAATTAAGCATGTGGTCAGGAGGGGGAGGAGAAGGAAACAATGTTGACGGCTGCATCTTTAATTAGGGACTTTGTACGGCCCCCCCAATTTTGTCTGAGGCCCAGATCAGTCCACGTCAGAATGGATCTTGCTGTGGAGAGACTGAACTCCTGGACTCCTCAGTGAACTGGAGGGGCTTAGCCACAAACCTGCTCATAACCCCATCCAAAGAAACGTTTTGTAACTCGCACAGCAACCACCTCAAAAAGCCCTGTGATGCATGAAGGGCCAAAACAATGGGAACACTAATTTCCCAGAGGTAGAAGAGGAAACAGATACTCTCCCTTGTAAATAGAGACATTTGGAGTATATGGTATGGCCATCCAAGGTCTTTTGCCCAACCCTGGAGTTGAATGTGACGGATCCTCTGTCCTGGGGGAGTTTCCTGTTCCTGCCTCTTTCTCCTGCTCAACTTGTATTGCCTTCTAGATGAAATGTGTCAGGCTGTATTAGCAGAGACTCCCCTGATTCCCACCCAGGGAGCTTCCGTTGCAAAACAAATAGTCCGGCATCAGCAAAATGTCCGGAATAATAAAAGCCAGTTGCCAGAAAAAGGAAGATGTAACTCTATATTAATGTTCACTGGACACCTTCATAGCTTATTAGTGGCTCTGAATATGATATCGGCAGTTTTTCTGCTCTGCCTGCCACACTGCAAGGATTTCCCTGAGAGGATTTCCGATAGCAAGAGATGGGAAAGGCAAGAGACCCTGGGAAGCCACTGCCACTCTGAGTAGACAGGGGGAAGCCGAGATGGTGCCCTCTGCATTTTGTTGTGGTGTTTCTCTCATCAATGGTCTGACAACGTGGTCTGACCTGGTACAAAGCAGGTTCCTTCTCTCTATGCTGATTGTGCCAAGATAAAGTGTTTTGCATTTCTTGAGAGCATCCAAAGGGCAGGCCTCTCCACACAGGATACACGTTTAATGTATCCAATGAGAGGCTGCTCCTCGCAGGAAACATATTGAAGGGTCTGTTAAGTATAATTGTTGCACATTGAAATGGAAAAATGGGTCTGAATGAGTATTGCTAAAGGGAACACTGGAGAAATTCCACTGAGCTAGAGAGCTCTCTGAGCACCTAATGGCTTGATGATTAACTGTTAGACTATATCTCTGCTCTGCTCTGCCACGTGGTGTTTAACTTTATTTTATTTTTTTATAATAATTTTTATTGATTTTTCCAATTTTTGTCCAGCCCCGATTCAGGCCAGATCACATACAATTTAAACAATCTCTGATGACTTCCTCACGCCCCCCCCTCATTGTTTTCATTTATCATAGTTTACATTCTTACCAGGTTTCTAATTCCACATCATTAACATTTCCATAATTCATTGATTTCAAATCGCTTACCAACCACTCACATCTTTTACAATCTTATCTTTTACTTTAATCAAATTCCTGCTCCCCCCCCCCAGTCCCCGGAGCAGACTATTTCAGCATCAAAATTACTTATCATTACTTATCATTTATAATACCTATCAATCTTATATCATTATTTTTCTAAAATCATACTATAATCATTTCCTCCAAATCCAAGTTCAAAAACCAGTAGGCCACAAAACAGTTACTTTATATAAATGTTCAACCTATTCCTGCAGGATCCCACTTTGGAACCCATTGTCTTTGCTGCAGGGTGACATCCAAAACAGTATCCATTAAGATTTTTGGCCTTCCCTTCCAAATTTGGTCCAGATTGTCACGACTTCCTCTCCGCTGCTTATCGTTGAGCTGTGGTTTGTTGTCCATTCTCCTAATATTTCTCTTTTTCCTGATGATGACGACAGCTCTTGACTTTAAGTGTATGAATCTTTTGCAGCTGGTTATCTTCTGGGTAGGCTTCCTCTGTTTAGGCACAACAAGTACACTGTTCACAGAGTTGGATTGTAAATCCTGACCCGTCAGACCATTGTTTATGCTTTGCTTTATCTCAGTCACAGTGCTGTTCCCAGCAGCAACCAGTTCAGCTCTCAGTTCTTTCACTCCAGCATTATAATCCATTCTAAGTTCTTTCAGTTTCTCCAACAATATTGTCAGATCCACATCCTGTTCCACCGCCATTTTTAGCAAACAGTTCTTTTCTGACTTTTCCAAGTTTTTGCAAGTTTTTCAAAGGTTCCAAAGCTCCAAAATAATCCTCTTGCTTATAACAGTTAAATGAACTTCGTCTGCCCCCTAGGACCGGGGGGAGGGCGCAAGGGTTAAATCTCCGAAACAAAGTGTCAAATTCCAGGCAATACTTCTCAAAGCTATGCAACAATGCCCTGTCATTGTTACACAATGGCAAGGGACGGACCTCCGTGTTTTCGTCCTCAAGCCAGGTTCCAATTAGTTCAAAATTAAGACTTTTTCTTGAAGATTACTTACAGTTCCAAATTGTAAATTTAGAAGGAATCGGTGCGCTCAGAGGTGACGATCTTGCAGCTTCGCCGGACGGGGCTGTTAACGGACCCTAGAGCTCCGCCGCCCGATCGCTCCCGGGAGCCCCGTTAAGAGCTCCCTGGGATCGGGACCGGCGTCCGAGCTCCTGCGGGTCCTCCGGGCCCCGGGACGCCCTTCCTGGGGGTTTGGGGGGTCGCGGCGCTGGCGCGAGCTCCCCTTTGCCCGGTCCGACGGGGGAATGTCAAGAGCGACATTTCCCCCCGACCGCCATCTCCGGCACGCCAACCGGAAGTCCGTGGTGTTTAACTTTAGATCACATGAGCAATGTATTCAGTTGCAAATCGCCATTTTGAGGGAGTCTTTGTTCTTCAGTTACTGGAGAAGAAAGGTGTGCTAATGTCTCCCCTGAAGAAAAAACAGCTCCAGGCTGCAATGGAGGCTGTGGAGAGAGATTCACCTTTGATTTCAGGTCTGTTTGGAGTTATTTCATATTTGTAAGAAGCTGAGTCTGTGCTTGGACATGCATATGATTTTAGGCAATGATTTGGATGTATCATTTATTGTTTTAAGTCTGTTTGAAGAAAGTTCTGTTAGCAAAGCTTTGAAACCATATTTGGGGGTCTGTACAATTTTTATTCCAAGAGGAGTCAGTTTTTACTCCTTCGGGTAGTGATAAAGCGGGATATCAAATCCAAACTCTTCTTCTTCTTCTAGTAGGCAAGATGGCGCCTCTCCAATTATTGTTGGTCTCCGAATCCCATCAGCCCCAGCAAGCAGAGCCAATTGTCAAGGATGATGGGAGCTGGAGTCCAAGAACATCTGGAGTCCAAGAACATCTGAAAGGCCACAGGCTCCCCATCCCGGGAGCACACTGAACCCAGGATCTCAGCTGAGATGCTTGTATGTGTGCATAAGGAGCACTGGAGCGTCTGGAGAAGATATGTATGCAATAGATGTGCTGAATTCACACAAGGGTCAGAAAAAATGGCTGGAGATCACGAAGAAAGAAAAATTAGCTCTGCTCAGTACAGCATCTCCCTTTGAAGAGCACCCCCCCCAGCACATGTTCAAGCATCCCTCCACAACTACGAGGAAACATTTTTCAACAAACAAATGGATAAACAAGCAGTGAAGTTAAGAATCTCACCAATTAAAATTCTGTACCAGATACTCGATTCCATATGGAATTCCATGCTTGCAGAATCACGTAAGATGAACAGCTTCACTAATAGGCAATGGCACAGCCGCCAGCTGTTTGTTCATAGAGGTGGTCTTTCATGTACGATGCACCAGGATATGGGATTCAGAACACCTGCCTACATGTCTCAAAAAGTCATTTTAATTATGAAGGGGTTCCCTCTCTGCTTTGCTGGTTTCAGGACTGGCCCAAGGCAATTTTCTATCCGAGGCTAAAGTCAAGATGGAACTGCTTCCCTCACCTTCCGCTTACAAAAGCTGACCAGTACGTCAGTTGAATCTTACTTTTTGATGCCAGCCACAGTGCTGTGTCTTCTTGAGGGGGTCTGGCTTAAGGTAGGTGGGGCACACAGGTCTGTTGTCCAATGCGCCATTGCTACTTGACATCTGCCACCTGAGATAGTTCCTTTATTCTGCCTAATGATAGGGCTGGCCCTGCACTTTTATAGCCAGCTGGTCAACACTTCTAGCAAGCTCCTTGGGATCGGTGCTCCCTATTGGGTACTCCATAGCGCAGCCGATGCCTGCCTAAAGTGGGACTGGTGGGAAATGCCAAAGTTGATTGGCTGTTATTTCAAGCCCACAGAGTTCCTCATTGAAGCCAGCTCAAAGGCTTGCGGTAAGTTGGGATGTAAGAAGGCCTTGTTTCCTGCCCTGCCCTGTATTCGTCGCATGCAGTACCATTTCTATTCTGCTGCAGTTTGCCCTCTGCCAAAAACAACAATATTCGTCTCACTGTCAGTGGTGGTAAAATTACAGTAACTTACATACTGGACCATAAGGAAGGCTGATCACCGAAGAATTGATGCTTTTGAATTATGGTGCTTGAGAGTCCCATGGACTGCAAGAAGATCAAACCTATCCATTCTTAAGGAAACCAGCCCTGAGTGCTCACTGGAAGGACAGATCCTGAAGCTGAGGCTCCAATACTTTGGCCACCTCATGAGAAGAGAAGAGAAGACTCCCTGGAAAAGACCCTGGTGTTGGGAAAGATGGAGGGCACAAGGAGAAGGGGACGACAGAGGACGAGATGGTTGGACAGTGTACTCGAAGCTACCAACATGAGTCTGACCAAACTGCGGGAGGCAGTGGAAGTCAGGAGTGCCTGGCGTGCTCTGGTCCATGGGGTCACGAAGAGTCGGACACGACTAAACGACTAAACAACAACATACCAAGAACAAACTTAGTTGGTCTTTAAGGTGCTACTGGACTCCTGCCAACCTAGCAGTTCGAAAGCATGTCAAAGTGCAAGTAGATAAATAGGTACCGCTCCAGCAGGAAGGTAAACGGCATTTCCGTGCGCTGCTCTGGTTTACCAGAAGCAGCTTAGTCATGCTGGCCACATGACCGGGAAGCTGTACGCCGGCTCCCTCGGCCAATAAAGTGAGATGAGCGCCGCAACCCCAGAGTCGTCTGCAACTGGACCTAATGGTCAGGGGTCCCTTTACCTTTACCTTAAGGTGCTACTGGAAGGATTTTTTTTTATTTTTTTTCGACTATGACAGACCAACAAGGCTACCTACCTGTAACTGGAACAACAACATACGTAATTAATTACATAAATTATGTAAGTTACATTGTGATCACCTCCTTCGACCCCTGGCATTTCAGTGCAAAGGGAAAATGATGCAAATTGAAGGGGAGGACCCATTAAGTATCGTTTGCCGATTGAAAGCAGCAAGAACAAGAAATACTAATTGTATTTGCCAGATTGAAATCTGTTCTGGAGAAGGGGCGAATAAAGGAACACTGTCAATTTCCACTCCGGTTTCTTTTTTTCATCAGAATTCCCCAACATCCCTTGCTGTAAGCTGGAATTGCTGCTAGCAATACAAAGGATCTTCAGCTACATAAAAAATAAGCTTGGGTCACATAGTGTCACGGTGGCCCAACCCACCTGCCAAAAAGGCCCCCTGGTTAGAATCTGCTTTGCATCCCTCTCCTGTAGAGCCTTAGACTGCTGGGGAAGGAACCGGGTTGAGAGCGGTTTGGAGAGCAGGGACCTCCAATCCTCGCAACTGCTTCGTTAGTAGGCAAGACCTACTGGGAAGAGTTGCTGTGCTCACTAGGCCTGTGCTGTTTGGATTTCTTTGAATAAAGTGTTAACTTCACTGACACTGGTGTTTTTTATTGACCTACTCCTGACTCCAACTGAGATCTGTTAACCAAATAAGCCAAGGGTTAAACTGAGTGTATCCTCTACATGCAAAACATGCGCTCTGTCACTGAGTAATGTCTGCTTTGCACAAAAACAGACATCAGTAGGAGAACCTTAGCTGCTGACACATCACTAAAAAACAGGGAATGCATAGGGGGAGGGGAAACACCAAAGAGGAAAGAGATTTGCATAAAATTTGCACAAGTTAATTCATATGTATAGCTACAAATTTAGAAGCAATTGTTATAATTTATTTAGGAAGTCAGTGTATCTCACTGTAGTGCAGAAGACTGGCCTGTGTGCCTGCCTCCTCCATTTGCTGTCCAGGTCTAACTGTGGATTGGCAACTTCAATACCTCTGATCTCACCTTTTGCAGTTGCTTATTGTCAAACCAGACTTGGATCAGATAAAAAATAAAAAAAATCCTTCCAGTAGCACCTTAGAGACCAACTTGGTATCTGAAGAAGTGTGCATGCACACGAAAGCTCATACCAAGAACAAACTTAGTTGGTCTCTAAGGTGCTACTGGAAGGAATTTATTTATTTATTATTTTGTTTTGACTATGGCAGACCAACACGGCTACCTGCCTGTAATTGGATCAGATAGTCCTTCAATTAGAGAGAACCCACCGCTTGACAAATGGTGGGGAACTTCCAGCCCGAGGGTCTAACTGGGCCCAGCAGTGGTCCTAATTGACCTGCAAGGCCATTTCCCCCAAACCATGTCCTCCTGCCACACACCTGGCATCATCTATGACATCTGGCATGCAGCAGGTAAAGGTGCAGCTACAAAGGAACAACTGGGAGTTGGCTCTTGATTATTCATCAGCAAGCTGGGTTCATTGACAGTGCTGATCAGCTGATTGACGATGACAGTGAACCACACTTCAAACTAAGCCTGTGAATGGACATTTCCCTTCTGCTGATAGCTCTGCCAGCTTGCAGATAGAAAATTCCCACTTCTAGGCATTGTGTGAATCCCAACCATGCCTGAAAAAGGACAAAGCAGAGCTCACTGTCAGCGCCAATCAGCTGACTGGCACTGGCAGTGAGCCCCTTTGAAGTTGTTACCTGACGTCATGATGATATCAGGTAATTGATAGGTGGGCAGGCCTGATCACCTGCCAAAGTGGTCCACAGGGGTTGGGGGTATGAGGATCCACCCTGCTGACCAAATCTAATTGCTCACCTCTGAAGCAGAGGGCTGTCTCCTGAAAAGCAGGATGCATCCTCATTGTAAGCAAAGCGACAACAACAAGCAAAGCCACAGCCCGTTTCTGTAACCAGAAATCCCACCAGCATCCTAAGACACACTGAGTTACTCTAGCTCTAGAGCTGAGCAAGTCCTGGGGGGAATGTTGAGAAGGTGCCCCTCCCTTCCCTCCTGCTGCGTCTCCCTCTGTCGCATTTGATAAGTGTCAAATCAAGGTTCTACCGAGTCTGTCAAGGTCACTTTCAACATGTCACAGTTCGGCGGGCAGCCTCGCTCCACTTCGTTTGCAATTTTCTTCCTTTCGTGTTTGTTTATTTGGCTTTTAAGTAGCCAGGCGCCCACGGAAACTGATGCCTGCGCTTCCAGCTCGAGGAGAGGCTAGCAGGGCAGAAGGAAAGAGCGGACTGGGGGTGAGGAGGCCAATGGAAACATTTACTCGGCAAGGACCTGCTTCCATCTCCCCATCTCCCTTCAAATGAAAGTGCATGTTACGGAGTCGGTTGGCGTTTCGCGCTACTTGAGAGCCGGAAAGTCTCAAAAGAAGTGCTGAAGTTTTTGTCCAGAGGACGGAAGCAGCTTGAATTGGGAAGCCACTATTTGCCACGCTGCACCATTTGACCCATTGGCCCAGCATCGGAGGTGTGGAACCTGTGGCCCTCCAAGCGTTGTTGGATTCCAGCTCCCGTCATCTCAGACGATAAACCACACTGGATGAGGCTGATGGGACTTGGAGTTTGTTATGTACTGAGCTGAATCCTAGAACAATAGGGACCAAAATGCAGCAGTCTGATTGGTCCCCAGGAGCCACCCAATCCAGCTCCAGGTGGAAGTGAATCAGTGACCTGATTGGCCTGCAAGAGCAGCCAATCAGGCTCCTGGATGAAGTGAATCCGCAACCTGATTGGCCTACAGGAGTAGCCCGGAATTAGCCAATCACATGGGGCCCATTGTGTAAATAATGTATATATAGCAGACGTTTTGGGGAAAGATTCATGAATAAAGAGCATGAAATTCACACTTGACTCCAAGTATATTTCAGTCCAACAACATCTGGACAGTCACAGTTTCCTCATACCCAGTCTACATTGACAGGAACAGCTGTCTCAGGCAGAGATGGGTCATTGCCACCGCCTGATCCCTTTCTCAAAAGGAGGGCTGTTACAGACCCTTGGAGCAGCCACCTTAGTGTTGTCCACTGTGACTGTCAGCCATCCTACCGGAGAAGCAAGGGATTGAATCTGGGACCTTCTGCATGCGCAGAGTTACTCTGCCTCTGAACTCTGCCCATTCCTTATGCTCGGTAATGTTCAGTAGGGGAGCCAGACACATCACAGGCTCAAACATCTTTATGAACATGGTATCCTCTTAAGGATGGGATCTTTCTCACTGTCTGTGGATCTGGTCTGGCTCCAACTAGCTTGATGCTCCATTTGGTGCTAAGACAACAGTACATGCAGTTAGTCTACCTTTCTTGCCCTGACTCACATCAATAGGAGCAGAGAGAGGACATCTGCCCCCGGTTTATTTCCATTCTGTGTCACAAACACCACTCAGGCCACATGACTCTTTGGACTTTTATAACATGGCACCTTTATTACGGTGACTGACCAAAGAACTCCTTGAACTCCTTTGGAACCTGAGGACAAATGGAGGACACATCAGCAATGCATATAACAAAGAGAATATATCATTGTTCACCTCCCGCCACCCTTTTTTAACTAGGGAAACTGCCTGAACTGGCAGGGAACAAACGACCTCACTAAGGTGAACAGGGGTATTTGCACCAGCTGTACCCCCAACAGTGACATTTCTCAGGATTTTGCCTGCTTAGTAACAAAGTCTAGTTTTGTTTGAGTTTGAGCTGCCTTTGTTTGTTATTGTGAGGACAGGCTTTTTTAAAAAAGAAAGCAGGTTCTCCTTCATGGAGAGCACATGTTGCGGTGGGGGCTAACAAGTCACCCCACTGTTGCTGGGCGGGTTAGGATGGATGACCATGGCAGGTGATTGGGCCCTGCGGGTTGCTGGGGAGAATGTTATGTAGCAATTTTTGATGGACAGCTCAGAGGTTATATATTCCCAGTGCAGGCAGCATGCGGCCCTCTTTGCTGCGTGCATCGGATCACCCGCCCTCCCTCCCTCCCTCCCTTTATTTAGGCTTGCGCGTTGTCCTTGCTATGCCTGTTGGGGTCGTCTACTTTTGGGGCAGGGGCCTGGTAGGAATTTTTCCATCTGGCTGATTGGCTGTTGCCATTTGGTTTTCGCCTACTGCGTAGTAATTAGTCACAACTTGTAAGGTTGCGGTTAGGCATTGGTTATGAATTTGGTTGGTGGAGGGGATGTGGTTGGCTGTGCCTGCCCCTCCAATGCTGCTGCGCGGGGAATTCCGTTAAAGGAATCCAGGGGCTCATCATGCTTTTGTCCGTATTCCCTGGTAGGGGGCCAGGGCCATGCAAGAGCCCCTGGGAACATTAGGGGAGAGGCGAGGGCCTGGGCCCCTGACCCCCATTCTCTCCCCAAAGTGTTTTCCCTTTACTGACTTCCGCTAACTGGGCGGATGTCAGTCTGCCCCCAGGAGGGGGCAGCTAGTTGGAACCAATGCCTAAGCAACCACTCACATTTTGTATTTTAATAAAAGTTGTGGCCAAAATCATGCCAAAAACCTTAAACTTAAATTACGGTGTGTAGTGTGAGTTATTTAGGGGGGTGGCTTGGGGACCCCGACATGCAAAAAGCTTAAGTCTGTGTATGGAATCCTTCCCCAAACCCAGAAATATTATACTGGAAGGAGAGTTCCAGTTTTTTTCTTACCTTATCTTTATATTTCATGAGAAGCTCATATGTGTTACAGGATTTGAAGATCAATTCATTGGCATCTAGATCTACGATGCTATTGCACAGCTGTAACAGAGAAGAAAAGTGACAGCTTATCAGTCACCTAGGCTTGCTGTTTCACAGATTATATTGCCATTTCTGTTTGTTTGGTTGCAAATGTATTGTAGTCTCTGATATGAAAATATTAGAATGCAAGAAGAATGTTGGGTGTGATGGCCTGGGATTCAGACTCCGATGCTGAACCTGAGGGATCCCAGCCTGCACAGGATTCCCCGCCTCCAGGACCAGCAGAGCCGGGGCTAGGGCCTGAGTCTGAAGGGTCTTCACCTGTGCTGGATCCTCAGGTGCAGGCATCGGCTGAGTCTGCTCTGGCTCCTGATGGGATGGAGGACCCATTGCCTGCAGGTGCTCCACTCCCAGCCCCGTCAGGGGAAGCTGAGGTTGCCTCTGGGTCCAGTAACCCTCCAGCCTCTCCTGAGCTGCAGAGGCTCAGGGCAGAGAGGCGAAGGGAACTCAGGAGGAGTGCTCGCCTCCAAGCCAGGAGAGACGAGTCACCTGAGGATCGGGGCCGCCCTATGCCTCGGGGCAAATAAGAGCCGGCCAGCCCCAGCCCCAAGTTGCAGGAGCAACATTGTTGGTGACCAGTTCCTGCCAGTGTTCCTGCTTGAAACCTGTCCTGCTTCCCTGCCTGAGCTCCTGACCCGCCCTGGTTCCCTGCTTGCCTACCTGTTCCCGAATTTGCCTGACTCCCTGCCCTGCACCCAGCTTCAGTGACTACGGACTGCCTTTACGTTGCACCTCTGACCACGGACCGGACTTGGACCTCGCCTTTCGGGTAACCCACGGGACCAGCACATTGAGTGATCAGACTAAAAGCCAGTCGGCTCCAGCACCAGTGGGAAGCATCACTGGTGATGCCCACAGTCCAGCAGGGTGGCACCGCCAACCCCTGGAGCCTCCCGACTCTGCTATTACTCTTCCTTGCTGTCATTGAGTCTTGTTCACACATTACACCAAACACAGGTCCATGTGTTTGCATAAAAGGGTTAGACTTGTTGATTTGTACTACTTAACTATTTTGTGCCCAGACTGTGCACTGATTGTTATATCTGAATGAAACTCAGAGCTTAGAAAGCTATTATTTTAGGGACTAGCCTAAAAAAGAAATAATACTGGTTCGTGCTCATCCCTTCACAAAACGAACTAGTCCATTCACATTCAGTTCACAGTTCAATTCAAGTTCATCCAAATGATCTTTGGCATTTTTTCCAGGATCCAGGCTGTTACAATCGGCTGGGCTGGTGTATAAGGCATATTAACTTCCCCCAACTATTACAATCGTCACAGAATAATAGAATTTTATAGTTGGAAGGGACCATGAGTATCATTTAGTTCAACCCCCCGCAATGCAGGAATCTTTTTTTGCCCAACATAGGGCTTGAACCAAATAGTCTAAAGAGTAAAAAAGCACATGTAAGAGATTGAACTTGAAGATGATCTTGATTCTTGAAGGTGACCTTTATCAGGAGAGTAACCAATTGGCAGCAGCAGAGATCAAGAATCTGTGGCCCTCAAGATGTAGCTGGACAACAATTCCCATCATCCCTAACCATTGACCAGGCTGGCTGGGGCTGATGGGTGTTAGAGGCCAACAATATCCAGAGGGTTACAGGTTTCCTACCCCTTGTTTATAGCATGGTTGCTGAATATGGTTAGCTTGTATTGATGCATTATAATCTTTGTGGCATGCAGCAGCAAAAATCTAGAAGTTCCCTAGGTATGCTCTGTTGCTTTCCTTCCAACCCCACAACTTCACCATTCAACATTTATTTATTTATTTATTTATAAATAAGAGTATGTATTATGCGACTGTATCATAAAATATCAGGGAAGCATACAATGTTCACCAAGATTTTTGTAGGTAGCTTGCATATGTGGGAATTCCAGGGTACCCTGGATTATAGTCCTGGTGCTTAAATTGCATCTCATGTAACTTTTAGGTGTTCTGATAGTCTGACTCACCATTAAAATGTCGTTTCCATTCATGTCTTCTCTGAGGATCTGATCTCTCACTGTCTGCAACATTGTGTAGGCTACAATCACTTGAAAGTTCCTGCAAGGCAGCCCAGTCAGAAACACCTTGGAGGAGACCAACACAAGCTAGAATTAGGGGTGAACGTATCAGTCTATTCCCAGCCTGTGCCAATTATATGTGTTCATACATTCATACATCTGTTCCATCTCTGCATTCATCTGTGATTTTTTTTTCCCATTAAAAAATCTGAACTCTAATTTTGTATAGACAGAGAATATTTCCCCCCAAAAAAAGTTAAAAGAAAAGTAAAATACCATCATTATAAATATTCTGGAGGGTGTTGTAAGAAATGTTGCTTGTGCATGATCTATTGTTCTTGTGTGAACTATACATTTTGAATATTATCTTCAACACATTTTGTTGTTATATAATCTCTAAAGCAGATTGTCCTGTGTTTGTGCATTTATTATGATATTTAAAAATTAGCTCATGCCACAGTTTTAACAAATCTTTGCACTTATCTAACATTCATTCCCATATTTTCATATAATGGGATACATTATACCATAGAATCCTGGGCCAAATTCCTGGTCCCCATTCTTTTATAGATGGAACTTGTCCCCAGTGGCGGAGGAAGCCTCTTTGCTACCCGGGGTGGCGCTGCCACACGGAGGAACCCCCCCGGGGGCGGGGCATCCTGACGCATGCATCGTGACGGACTATGCATGCCCGGAAATTCCGTGCTGCTTTAAAGCAGCACGGACGGGCAGCCCCAGGTGCCGGCGCTCGCTCGGCAGCATTCCCGGTTGCCGCAAAAGTAGCAGCGCTGGCTGGGATGGATGGACTGCGCATGCCCGGATTTCCAGGCATGTGCAGTCCATCCCGGCCGGCGCTGCTGCTCCCGCGGCGACCCGCCGAGCGAGCGCCAGCTCGTGGGGCTGCCCGTCCGTGCTCCTTTAAAGCAGCACGGACGGGGCAGCCCCACGTACTGCCGCTCACACGCGGCTGCCCATAGCTGGGGGCCCGCCGGCGGGGTGGGGCGAGGCCGGCCTGTGTCACCCCCCCTACCCTGGAACCCGGGGCGCACCGCCCCCTCACGACGCCACTGCTTGTCCCCCCCCAATAAGAACATAAGGAGAGCCTGCAGGATCAGGTCAATGGCCCATCTAGTCCAGCATCCTGTTCTCACAGGGACCAACCAGATGCCTGTGGGGAACCCATATGCAGAACTTGAGAACAAGAGCACTCTCCCTTGCTGTGGTCTCCAGCAGCTGGTATTCAGAAAGGCCTCCAACCCTGGAGCCAGGGGGGAGAAAGGTAAAGGTAAAGGACCCCTGGACAGTTCAGTCCAGTCAAAGGTGATTACGGGGATGTGGCACTCATCTCGCTTTCAGGCCAAGGGAGCTGGCGTTTGTCCACAGACAGCTTTCCGGGTCATGTGGCCAGCAGGACTAAACCACTTCTGGGACAACGGAACCCCGTGACGGAAGCCAGAGTGCACAGAAACACCGTTCACCTTCCCGCCGCAGGGGTACCTATTTATCTACTTGCACTGGTGTGCTTTCGAACTGCTAGGTTGGCGGGAGCTGGGGCAGAGCAATGGGAGCTCACCCCATCGTGGGGATTTGAACCGCCGACCTTCTGATCGGCAAGCCCAAGAGGCTCAGTGGTTTAGACCACAGCGACAAAGCTAAAGAGGTAAATAGGGCTTAGTGAGCTGAGAGAGTCTGTGGCAGAGAGAAGTCCAGAGTCAGAAGCAGGAGAGGAAGGAGTCCAAGAGGCAGAGAGTTTGGCTGGTGAAGAGGCACAGGTGTCTCCTGCTGCTGCTGCTGCTGCGACAGACTCCTCTCCTTGCTGGTCTCCCAGAACCCGCAGAAGCATGAAGTGGGAGGAGCAGAGGACAGGCATGCTGGCGCAGTCTCAGATTGCTTGCAGAAACCCTGGGAGAGGAGGGCACTTAGGCAGCTGTGTGAAGGCAGGGACCTTCAGCCCCCACAACTACTTCATAGGGACAAGACCTACTAGAGAGGGTTGGTGTGCTCATTAGGTCTGGCACGCCTGTGCTGATCCTGATTTTTCTAATGAAGAGTTAGCTTCACTTAACTCTGTGTCATTTACTGATGGCCGGCTCCTGACACCGACAGGGTTTTTGCAGGGGTTAAATGAGGAGAGACCCATGTAAGGAGCCACCTCAGTGGTTTAGACCACAGCACCACCCGTATCCATTATGGCTAGTGGGCATTGATTGTCCTGATGCTCCATGAATTTGTCTAATCCTCTTTCAAAGCCATCCAAGTTGGTGGCCTCACTGCCTCCTGTGGGAACAAGTTCTAGAGTTTAACTGTGTTGCACTGTGTGAAGAAGTCCTTTCTTTTTCTCTGTCCTGAATCTTCCGTCATTCAGATTCATTAAAGGTAAAGGTATAGGGACCCCTGACCATTAGGTCCAGTCGTGTCCAACTCTGGGGTTGCGGCGCTCATCTCGCTTTATTGGCCGAGGGAGCCGGCGTACAGCTTCCAGGTCATGTGGCCAGCATGACTAAGCTGCTTCTGGCGAACCAGAGCAGCGCACGGAAACGCCGTTTACCTTCCCGCCAGAGCGGTTCCTATTTATCTACTTGCACTTTGACGTGCTTTCGAACTGCTAGGTGGGCAGGAGCAGGGACAGAGCAACGGGAGCTCACCCCGTCGCAGGGATTCGAACCACCGACCTTCTGATCAGCAAGCCCTAGGCTCTGTGGTTTAACCCACAGCGCCACCTGGGTCCCTCAGATTCATTAGATGCCCGCAAGTTCTAGTGTTGTGTGAGAGGAACAAAATATTTCTCTATCCACTTTCTCAATGCCACATATAATTTTATAAACTTATCATGCCACCTTTTCCTCGCCTGTTCTCTAATCTCAAATGCCCCAAATGCTTTAACCTCTTCCCGTAGGGGAGTCACTTCATTCCATGGAATATTTTGATTGTCCTTTCCTGAACATTTGGCTACTAAAATGCTCACTGCAACCAAAATATTTGCCACTTGCTGATTGTTGTTGTTGGGTTTTTTTTAAAAAAAGATCTGCACAAAAGTTTTTATTTAAATTTGCATTTAAATATGTACCTGTATTCTCTATCACTGTACATATTTTAACACATTTCTGCAATTTTGGGCACACTTTGCTACATTTTGAGCTGAAAACTGTATTGAAACATTTGGAGAAGTGTAAGATCTGAAGGATTATTCAATCTCACTTGGCACATTGGTCTGAGAGCTGCTGCAGATCAGATCAATTTGCACCAGAATGCACAGAAACTGAATTCTTCCAGCGTACCTCACTAGAGAAGGCTGATCGCCGAAGAATTGATGCTTTTGAATTATGGTGCTGGAGGAGACTCTTGAGAGTCCCATGGACTGCAAGAAGATCAAACCTATCCATTCTTAAAGAAATCAGCCCTGAGTGCTCACTAGAAGGACAGATCCTGAGGTTAAGGCTCCAGTACTTTGGCCACCTCATGAGAAGAGAAGACTCCCTGGAAAAGACCCTGATGTTGGGAAAGATGGAGGTCACAAGGAGAAGGGGACGGCAGAGGATGAGATGGTTGGACAGTGTTCTCGAAGCTACTAACATGAGTTTGGCCTAACTGCGAGAGGCAGTGAAGGATAGGCATGCCTGGCGTGCTCTGGTCCATGGGGTCACGAAGAGTCGGACACGACTGAACGACTGAACAACAACACCTCACTAGAATCAGTGGATGTCATGGGAGAGGGTTGAACCGCTTGAAATCTCTGCTTAGCATTTATTCTACTTTCTCTTCCCCATCAGTCATTTCAGGTTGACAGCAATGTGTGCACCCATGTGTTGTTTTGTGTAAGACATACACTATGTCTGAAGGAGAAAGGATGACAACAAGGTGATATGAGCCACACTGTGATGCCCGGTTATTACAGAAGATGCCTGCTTTGTAACACCAGAAGATCACACTGCAAAGAATGTTATCCCTGACTTATCAGGATCCGTATAGAAGGAGTAGTTCAGCACACCATTCAAGGAAGTGTCTAGTCTGACACATAGCTGGGTGCCAGAAGGAACCACAAGGCACCTAGAGCCTTAGAAATGAGTCAATTTCATTTGTAACTTCCTTTGTTTTTCTCCTGATTTGTTTTGCTCTGCGTGCCACTCATCCCAGATTCTGGTTTAACTAGGAAAACGGCAAACAACAATTTCAGAATTGGAGCACGCCTCATTCACAGCTTTCCGTTCCTTCAGAGAATTTGCATATCTTAGACCCCTCCCCTGTGCACAGGTGCATTGACAAAACACTGCAAAATGGCTCTCTTGGTGTGGTTGCACATCAAGAATTTTTATGTGTGTGTGGTGGTGGTGGGGGGGGGGGGCTTTGGTCTTGTGCATTAGTAAAACACCACACTGAAATTCATTAGTTATTGCATTGCAACATAGAATTAGGTGCGGACGGTGCAACTCTTTACCCACACTTTTGCCATGTGGGATGTATATTTTAAGAACTCACCTTATTTCTAGGATGCAATATGTTTTAAACTGCTTTTAATTTTATGCTTTAATTGTCGTAACCTACCCTGGGACCTAAGGGTGGAGGGCAGCTTATTTATTGTTGTTGTTATTAACGAGGCTATTTTATCCCACCTTTTATCTAGGCTTGCGTGTGAATTAACGATGAAGGGGGCGGGGGAGGAAGATGTGAATGCAACAGAGTCACTGAAAGTTGTAGCCGAATGTGCATGAGGTGTGTGGCACATGCAACGTTTGGAGAGTTTAAAAACCAAGAAAAATGGAGAATTCTTAATGCATTGAATCTACTTTGGAAGCAAAGCCAGGCAATTCCAGAACTCTAAAATGCAGGGACAAAATTGGAAGATGAGAATCCTAGGTGTGGATGTGACCATTGTGGGTTTATCCCGCCACAATGAAGCCCACCTTCAAGATTTGGAGGAGACCAGATACCTTACTGTTCAGCTGCTTTCCCTTCCCCATATTTTCCTTTCCCACTCCATGCCCAGCCCAAGATTAGGATACTGAGTCACTGCAGCCTTAAGGAAATGAAGCAAAGCCCTTTATGAACAGAAAAACTCAGATTTCCTGTGGAGCACAGACTGATCTGGGCTGAAAAGTTTTTTTTTTTGCATGCATATTTTGAAATAAAGCTTAGCTAAATCCAATTCTGCCACATTGCCAGTACAACAGAGAAGGTGACCTTTGGTTATTTCTTAAGCAAGACAGAAGTAAGCTAAACCAGTGCTTTCTTCTTTGGCGATCCCTCGTAGCCGAGTAAGATGGTCTTCCATAAACACGGTTTTAACAATGAGTCCATAAGTGACTGTGGAGGCCAATTCTGGATCCACACGTCCTTCCACAGTGGGGACATTGGTTTCCGGGTGGGAGTTGATCACGGAGTGGATTTGCCAAGCATGTCTTCCTCTTAGCACGTTTCTCCCTTGCGTCCTGAGTTCGAGTGTCTTCAAAGCCCATGACACCTTTGGTAAAGGCTGTTCTCCAACTGGAGCGCTCGCAGGCCAGTGTTTTCCAGTTGTCAGTGTTTATACTACTTTTTTTAGATTTGCCTTGAAACAGTCTTTAAACCTCTTTTGCTGACCACCAGCATTACGCTTTCCATTTTTAAGTTCGGAATAGAGTAGTTGCTTTGGAAGACAATAATCAGGCATCCGCACAACATGACCAGTCCAACGAAGTTGATGTTGAAGAATCATTGCTTCAACACTGGTGATCTTTGCTTCTTCCAGTACACTGATATTAGTTCACCTGTCTTCCCTAGTGATGTGTAAAATTTTCCGGAGACACCGTTGATGGAATCTTTCGAGGAGTTGGAGATGGCGTTTATAAGTGGTCCATGTTTCACAAGCATACAGTAAGGTTGGTAGTACAATAGCTTTGTAAACAAGCATTTTGATTTCCCTGCAAATGTCCCAGTCCTCAAACACTCTGCACTTCAATTGGGAGAAAGCCGCACTCACAGAGCTCAGGCAATGCTGGATTTCGGCATCAATGTTGGGCCTTGTGGAAAGATAACTGCCTAGGTAGGAGAAGTGATCGATGTTTTCTAACCAGTGCAGGGAAAACTAATGTGGCATTATTTGGTGGAGGAAAGAGGGCAGGGATAAGGTTGCTACTAAGGCAGGCTTCCTCAAACTCTGCCCTCCAGATGTTTTTGGCCTACAACTCCCATGATCTCTAGCTAGCAGGACCAGTGGTCAGGGACGATGGGAATTGTAGTCTCAAAACATCTGGAGGGCCGAGTTTGAGGAAGGAAGCCTGTACTAAGGTCTCCTGTGGCTCAGGGGATGGGTGGTCTCAGCTGGTGCAGAAGGGGTGGAAGCTGTTATGGGAGGGGTGGAGCCTAGTGACACTTTCAGGAACATCTGGATTGGTGTGGTGAACTACTGGACTGCACGTGGCAGCTTCTCAGTGGATTCTTCATGCTCTGGATTGACTCTGCCCATTCAGGCTGGTCATTGGATCATTTTGGGCAGGAGGACTCCTATTCCAGGTGAGCTTTATTTGAGCAGGAATGTCTTCTTGTGCTCTAGTGTGTCCATGTTTCTTTGGTGGTTGTTTGGTTCTGGCTTGCTCCTCAATTCTGCGTTGCAGTGAGTCCTTCAACCCTGATTACTGGCTGGTTCCATGGTCATTAATTCAAGGTTCCTGGCTCATCCCAGACTTCTGCCTGTAACCCAACTATGACCAGCCCTGTCTTTAGCATATGTACCGCCAGGGTGCAAAGATCCGCCCAGCACCCCCAAATTTAGTTTAGCCCTCAAATTAACTTTTATTATGCTTATGTCAGACACCACGCTTACGCCTTATCTCTTGTTGTGAATGACAAGCGCTGTCATCGAGTCTGACAAGCGTCACCGTTGTGAATGACAAGCACGGCGCGTCTTTGGTAAATGAGCGCACAAAGCCGAAAGTCCTCTAGTGAAACAGTAGGCATACATTTCGGTAATCCCTAGGTGTATAGGTATTTTGTTTTTCTAGCTTGATCAAAATTATTTATTATTTCGTAACAGGTAGATAGTTAAGAGCTTAGGCAGCTTCAGGGGCGGGCGCCTGGTGCCCTCCAGAATTTGGCGCCTGGGTGCCCTGCACCCCTGGGTAAAGGCGGCCTTGACTCTGACATGGATTGCACATAGCTGGAACAAGCCTGACTTAAGGCATGTAGGAAGCTCAGTATTTGTCTGCACTGATTGGCAGAGAGACCTTCTACATGCAAAGCAGATGCCCCACCACTGGTCCACAGTCCTTCCTTTGCTTGGTTTCTTGGTGATAGAGACTGACAGATGCTTGAGAGAGGGGGTTACAAAGGAAAAAAAGAAGCTAGGTACCTTTTTCATATGTGGTGGGAATGTAAAAGGGTGAAATGCTTCTGGGATATGATATATGGTGAGATTAAGAAAATGTTGAAATATACATTTGCTAAAAAAACAGAAGCTTTCCTGTTGGGAATTATAGGTACAGATATTAAAAAGCAGGACATTAAGCTTTTCCAATATGCAGTGACTGCGGCAAGAATGCTAATAGCACAAAAATGGAAACAAGAACAAACACCGACAGTAGAGGAATGGAAAATGAAACTATTGGACTATGCAGAAATGGACAAAATGACAGGGAGAATCCGAGAATAGCGGGACCAGAAGTTCGTCAAAGACTGGACTAAATTTACATACTATTTGAAAGAAAGTACTCAACTGAATATGTTAGTAGGACTACAAGAGGTTTTGTAGATCAAGGAAGAAATGCTGTTGTTAATATGAATTTATAGTAATTAAGGTAGTGGGAGACATTATAAAACAA
Organism: Darevskia armeniaca; assembly: GCA_034641395.1. Taxonomy (NCBI): domain Eukaryota; kingdom Metazoa; phylum Chordata; class Lepidosauria; order Squamata; family Lacertidae; genus Darevskia; species Darevskia armeniaca. The sequence continues at coordinate 945,084 of JAWWNF010000740.1, read as the reverse complement.
CGGAAGAAATAAGAAATATAAAAGTAAGGTATAGTTATTAGAAAGTCATAAGGAAGGTCTGAAGGAAGTCAAGGCTATAAAAAGCCAAAAAGGTATAAGAAGTGTAAAATTATGTGACTGTTATTACTGTATAAAATTATTTTTAAAATCAATAAAAATGATATTTAAAAAAAGGAAAAAAAGAAACCTCTTAAGCCATAAGGAAATGAGCTTGTCCCTTTGATTCTGACCCTTCACCCAGAAATTTCACTCCTTCCACTAGACACCCATAGAAGAACCCTGAAACATTAAAAGATCAGGTCAAACTCTGAGGTCTGGCAACCCTAGGAAGGATATGCGGCATTTGCAATGAACTGCTTGAAGCCCAAAGACCCCTAGAGGAACTGGCTAGGAGGCCGGCCTGCTACAACAATAACACCAACGCAAATCCTAATGGCCTGGATTAATTGAGCTTCTTTGGAGATAGCGAAGAACTTTCCTTTCCCAGCCCAGATGGAGCTTTGCCCTTTCACCTCCCTTCCACATAATTACCGGCAAACGGCTGGTGTGCAGAAGCCGACTCAGCAGGAAGGGCAAACACAAGGGAAAAATTCTCTGCACATATTAATTGAAATAATAAAAGACGCCGGGGTACAGGAGGGGCGGCTGAGGCTGCTAAACAAATGGCTGCTGTTTGGCGGGGTCAGAACATCCTGCTACAGCAGCAGTCCTGGCCTCCATTTGGGATTCGACTTAAAAAGGCAAAAAAAGCAAAAGGCTTTAAGAGGAGCCGTGGAGTAACCACTAATGCGCACCAGCTGTGTAGCTGGCAGGAATCACTGGCCAGCATCAGGGAGGCAACTGGCACAGCACCATGGAGAGGCTGCTTCTCGTCTGGCAAGGCTGCCAAGCCCCCTAATTTTTGCCCAGAGAGTCAACAAAACAGAGAGAACTGCCAGCCGTAGTGAAACAGATTTTGCATTTAAAATCCACTGTGGCATCCGCTGCACGAACGAGATTTTGCTCACTGGAATCTGAATGCGAGTTTCCAGGACTGTGCTGAGAATCTCCCTCTCCCTCTCCCTCTCCCGCCCCTCCCTCGATATATATATTCTCATTTAATTATGCATTTGCTTTAGGAACTGCCTCTCTATCACTGTTGCTCTTAGGAATGACATGTGGAAGCAATCTAAATCCAGTTAGCCAGCATGGTAGCAAGCAGAATATGCCAATGCATTAAGATGCACAGATGAAGCTGCCTTATACCAGGCGAGACGATTTGTCCATTTAGTCACCCAAACAGGTACTGAGGAGTGTTTTATATCCAGCATCTCTTCAGGAGTATAAACTTCCAGCCATGTACATAGCAAAAACCACTCACCTCCCAAAGTCTCCAGACATCGTCAAAAGACTTGAAAACTCGCTGGAAAAACAGGCAGAACCAAGGGAACAAGGACTGTACCACTCGACCTTTCTCTTCTAGAAATATTAAGGAAACGGGAGTTTAGAACCCATCAATCCTATCTCAACCCAGAGGTGTGGGAATGTTTAGGGATGCGGGGGAGGATATATTGTTTAAGATATCCTATCCCAACTTGTGTTTACAAGTTCATCAATATCAGTTTTACATCCCCCTTTAAAACACACACACAGCAGAAAGCTTGCTCAGACTCGCTAGAGTCTCTAAAATAGATGTATTGCCCTGGTATTTCCCCTTTTATCCCTCTCAAAATAAGACACTACACAGTCTTCTATAAAAGCATATAAAAGTGTTTACTTACACAAAGCATCTGTTCACAATTGGATCCCAGAAGGCAGACTTCAACTTAGTAAAAGTTAGATGTGCTCAGGACACTGTCCCATAGGGGAAAACAGCTCCTTTGTCCTCTCTTGGCCTGAAAGCCAAGAGAGCATCTTTGCGATGTGAGTTCTTTGAGCGCGTTGTCCAAAAGAGAGAGAGATGGAGTCTGGCCTCAGTGGTTTTGTGTTACCTGCCCACAGGTGAGGCCACACCCACCTCCAGTTACACAGGGGAAGTCCATCCCAGCCCAGAATAAACAGGAAGTTCCGGCTGCTGGACTAAGACCATCATTGTGTCCACTCTAGCAATGTTGTGTTTGACTGCTCTGTGTTTACATCCCACAAGAGGGACTGGCTGATTGACCTAACAGAACAAATAGGTACGTTTGAGCTCATCTAGTTAAACTTCCTGCTCAATGTAGGATCTGCAGTGCAGTGCAGGATGTGGCAACAATAGGATGCCCTGCCAGCTAGAATCTGCTTAAGTACCGACAGCAAAGGCGAGCCCGCCACCCCTGGGAATGCCTTCCTATTGTCGCTTTGTGAATTGATGATGCTGATGGTATCTTGGAACAGTGAGGCACAAGACTTCCTGCCCTACTGCCTTCTGTGTTGAGGACAGAAGGTAGAAACATAGAATCATGTAGGTCATCTACTTAAGCTTCCTGCTCTATGCAGGAATTCCAGAGTTACAGCATTCTCAACAGATGGCCGTCCAGCCTTGGTTTGAAGACCTTCAACCTTTTAGGCAAGTTATTCCATTATCCGATTGCTCTTACCATGAACACATCTGTCTGTAGCTTTCCGTTTGGGAATTATAGGGACAGAACTACCCAAATTGTATAGAAATACAATTCATGTATGCAACTACAGCGGCAAGAATGTTACTTGCCCAAAAATGGAAAGAAGAAGAAGTCCCAGAGAAAGAAGAATGGATACAAAAACTTATGGAATATGCAGAAATGGCGAAACTTACCGGAAAAATAAGAAATCAAGATAACTTTTTTAAATAAAAGAATGGAAATGGTTTATGGAATATTTACAAATAAACTGTAAGCAGATAAGAACGTTGGCAGGATTATTGTAATAACCTGCAGTTTTAGAAGAGTATATATTTAAAGTTGATGAATAAATGAGCAAATTAAGTTAATTTGGAATATGCAGAAAATATATAAAAAAAATTAATTTAAGGAACCGCAGAAAGAGGGGGAAGGAAGTTGAGTTTTGAAATGTTAAAATGATTGTAAAATTATTGAAATGTATAAAATTGAAAATAATAGATAAAAGAAAAGCAGGAAAATAATCTGTCTCTGTAACTAAATATCAGTAATAGGGACTCTTTGCACACATATCTTGGCCTGTATAACTTCTGACCCTTAAAGCCAACAATACTTTTCACTACCAATATGTTGTGACTTGCTAGAGTGGTTGGCAATCCCAAAACTTTTGCAGGCATGTTGGTGCGGCGTGATATCTGAAGAAACTGGGCAGGTGGCAGAACTTACCCAGATGCTTTGCAAAGGTTGGATCCATAAATGCAATCAAGGCTCTAAGCATGGCCAGGTTTTTCTCCACCCCAACGTTCATAATGCAGCTATTCTCCTGGAAAACAAGAATCCCGGGCTGTGAAAATATTCAAAGGAGCATGATGAGGCCAGATGGCACAGGCTGGCTGCGTCCTGATCTTGCGTAGGTCAGTCCACATGATGGGAATAAGTCCTCCCCAAGACACCCAGGAAACCGAAATATATAGTTGTTCCAGGGACACATTTGTACTCTGCCCAGACCTGTACGGGAGGAGTCCCTATTGTGGATACCTAGCAAAATGCTGGATGTGCTATCTTCTGTTCCCCAGCGCAGAATACAGAACAGGCACTCCTGCACCTCTGCTTCAACAGAAAGTCCTTTGCCTCATTGCTCCAAGAGATTGTAACTGGCACTGTGCACTGCCCTGTGTCTTCTATTTTGTTTTATAAAGAAAACCCCCAGAATTTCTTTGGAGTTCAGAGACCTTGCTACATCAAGCAAATGCACTCTTTAAAAAGATTTCTGCCCCAAGCTTCCCGTCCACCAGGACCCACAAGATGGCTTAACAAATATACAGTGGAACCTCGACTTACGAAGTTAATGCATTCCGAATGCACACTCGTAAGTCGAAAAATTCGTAAGTCGAAAAACGGCATTCCCATAGGAATGCATTGGAAACGTAAGTCGAAAAATTCGTAAGAAAACCCTATGTAAACCTTCGAGTAAGTCGAGTAAACCCCATCTAAAACTTCATAAGTCGAGTAAACCGCATCTAAAATCCAAGCAGATTTCCTTTCGTAAGTCGAAAAATTCATAGGCACGCGGCCGGTTTTTCCCTTTCGTAAGTCGAAAAATACGTAGGTCGAGTTATTCGTAAGTCGAGGTTCTACTGTATAAATGAATTAGAACACATGAGCCTTGTTGTATCAGAATACGTGTCTATTGATAGGATCCAGCTTGCTGTTTCACACAGTGGCTGGGCAGATACCTCCAGGAAGTCCATAAGCAGGGTATAAGCACAATTGCCCTCCTGCTCATCAACATACTGGCATTCAGTGGCATACTGTCTTCAAATATCTGAAGGGTGGCTGTTGTTGTTATTAGAATTGATATACGGAGGCAGTTCACAAACAATAAAAGCACACAGCCAAATAATGAGTATCAGACCAATTATAAAAATACAGCTACCTGTAATTAAAATAAATAGTAAAACAACCACATTAAAACATCTATAATTAAAATACATAATGAAGAAGTCAATTAAAATACATAGCAACGAAGCCTGTTAAAACAGTGTAACAGCAAAAACCACAATCAAAGCCAGGAGGTCAGGAGAATGCTTGTGTAAACATGTTGTCAGATTCGCTTAACAGTTGCTCATGAGTAAAGACCAAGTCCGTCTTGTCTTTCAACTATTTTATTGTGCAAGTATGTACAGTGCGGAGCTATTCTAAAACACGACCGTCTAGTCGCTAGCAGAATCCGGAAGTGCCCCCCTCCTGTTGCGGCGCCAACACCAGAGTCTCGGCACCCTAAAGTGCCGCCTCCTTACTCCCCTGACCCTTCTGCGTAAAGCAGGTGCCGGAAACGGTGTCTCCCCCTCAGAGTGGGTCTGCTGAGCGGTGCTAGGTCTCTCTGCATCCTCCTGGAGACCCCTTCCCACCTGGCTCCTTCCTGGTAACTCCTCCCCCCCCCCCCGGGGAGGAGCTGGCAGATTCACTGGGAGACGTGTCCATCGACAACAGAGGCTGAGTCTGCCGGTACCCACTCAGTGCCGGACTGGCAGGGGAGGGCACATCCCTGACACATGTGTATTCAAGAGCCGGTGGAATGCCAATACTGATGGGGCCTCTCATATTTCAGCATGCAGTAGAAGATGGAATGGACTTATTATCAGATGTTCTAGGACTAGAACTAAGGAGTAGAACTGGCTAGGAAGTCGTTTTCAGAAAATCTACCAAGGGAATGGGTTGCATTAAGTGGGGATGGGGGCTCCCCATTGGTGCAAGCATTTAAATAGAGGCTGGATAGTCATCTCTAGGGGATTCTGTAGAATCATGCACTGCAGACCATGCATTGCAGCAGAGGGTTGAGTATAAATTCCAAAGTCCCTACCAGCTCTAAAATGTTATGACTAGAGACTGCATGGACCCATAATGGCTAACAGTACCTGATAGAAACCATATCTCTGAATACCAGTTGCTGGGGATCACAAGTGGAGAAAGTCCTGTTGCACCCGGGCCCTGCTTGTGGGCTTCCCAGAAGGTTACAACAGAGTCCTGGACTAGATCCAGCAGCACTCTTCTTGTGTTCTTACCAGCTGTGGTGCAGTTGGTGAGAAACAAGGAGAAGGGTCTTCTGCGCAACAGCATACAGACTGCAGAACTCTGCCACCAAGCACCCTATCACTGATGGTCTTTACAGAATGTACTTTTCAGCAAGCATTTAGCATTCTGTTTGAGTCTTTAGTCTCCCTGCTGTGTTTTGATTTGTTCTGCTGGTGAGTTCTTTTATTGGCTCCATTCTGATTTATGCACATTTCTCAATTACTTAAAAATATTGCAACCTGCTTTGGACACTTCTTGTTGCAAAGGCAAGATGCAAATCAACCAACCAACCAACCAACCAACCAACCAACCAACCAACCAACCAACTAACTTACTGTTTTTTGGAGGAAGAACTGGAAGAGCCAGTAGATCTCATGCTCCTTCTCCACAAGTAGGCGGAAAAGCAAGAGCATCTCATGGAAGCCTTGCTGATATTCTGCCAGAGAGCAGAAAGGGTGTGGGATGGGGAGATAGAGATGAAACTTTCTGCCCATCACTCTTGTTCTACAGTTATTCTAGTTCCCCATTCTTCTAACCAGAGAATTCACTGTTACAACTTGTCCCCAGTTACAACCCACACTCAAGCACCACTGATGTGGTGCCTCTTATGGTCCTTCTAGGCTAGAGGACACTGCTGTATCAGCCTCCTCTGAGTCTGAAGACTTCCTCCCAGGAGAGCCCACATCACTCCCATGCCACAAGTGTGGGATAACCAGTGTCATATAACCAACATGCTTAAGTCTAATTAATGCATGAAGGAGTTAAGACCATAGAGTAAGCTGTCCTCCCAGACTTAGCCCAGGTCAACCAGGAAGTTTTAAACTAAGGGTACAGTAGCCTTAAAAAAAAATTAACAGCACTTTGCCTGTCTACCATGAGACAAGTAGGAAACGCAATTGTATTTAAACAACAACTGTATATGCCAGAAATCTGGTCTGGGGAAAATGGGAGGAAAACCAGAAAAAAAACTAAAATAGCATGGGTTGGCAATGGCATCAGAATTAACCTCTACATAGGCCAAATACGATGGGATTTTCTGTTCATCTACTTACCAGCTTTCACATTGCACACATAGTTCAGCAGAAGGATCTTTTCCAGCTGGCTCTTGTCTACAAGTGTGTTGCCCTGTGCATCTTTGATGTAAAGCCTCTGAACATCAGATTCTGTGGAAAAAGAAATGGCCACACGGCGCTATTGCCACAAATGAAGCCAGAGTACAAGGAGAGAAAGGTGCTGCAAGCCCTCTGAGTGATATTGCCAGCTTGCTGCAAGCAGAGACATGGATTCCATCTCAACCATTATAATTTATGCTGTCGTAGATGCCAGTGAGCCAGGCAGTACATTCACTTGCTGATTGGTCTCACAGCATGCATTAAAACATCTCATTTGCACATTAGTATCTCCTCTTTCTCCTTCTAATTCAGTCCAACTGTCTCCTTTTAATCTTTGGATCTTTTCATGAATGTCACCTACTCTGCTTTTCAGTAATGTGGGGCCATTTTGTTCTTTGTGGGGTAGGGAAAGCTTCTCTCGGTGCCCCCCCCTTTTGAGTGTCCTCCTTGCTGTTGCAATTGCTCAGGAGGCTCCCAGATTGACAATGGACCCAAGTGAGGTGTGGGTCTTGGTAGGTTCCATACACCTCCAACTCCAAATGCCCATATATTGACTAGATTTTAGTACAGTCTTCAGTCATTATGCACAATCCCCAACCAGGGCTTGGGGCAATATGCATATATTGACTGAATTTTGTTTCTCAGCTGGCCATTATGCATAACCTCCAACAGGCTTTGGGGAATGACACATCTCAACTGCATTTTGTGCATTGCCTGGGCAGTATGCACACTCTTCAGCCAGTATGCATAATCTCTAAGAGTCTCTTCTTCAGAAGTGTGTGATCTGTACTCTCCAAGCTGCATCTAGCCCACTGTACAATCTGTGTCTCAGTCAGCCAGGCCCGTCTTACCCATAGAGGCTAGTGGCGTGGGGCCCCACGGCGCCAGGTTCTGGAGGGCGCCAGGCGAAAGTCCAGGGAACACCGAACGAGCGCGCTGAGTGAGCGAGGGTGCGTGCGCCCTCCTGCCGAGTGTTGGCTTGGTTTTTTCCCTTTTAGCCTGCAGGCGCCGAATTCTGTGGGGCGCCAGAAGGCTAAAAGGGAAAAAACCAAGCCAGCTCTCAGCGGAAGCAGCGCATGCACCCTCACTCGCTCGCTCAGCGCAGACCCGCTCACTCAGTGTGCTGCCTGCCATGGCCACAGTGGCACAAAGCGGCCAGCTAGGCCGGGAAGCGCCGCATCCAACCTCCGCTTCTTCCCTGCCATAGGAGCCGCCCTCCAGCCGCTGCCCACCTCCTCCAGCCCTAAAAAAAGGTCGGAAACTAGGGGGGGGGGGTGCCGGAGGGATCTTTGTACCACGGCGCCGGATATGCTTAAGACGGCCCTGCAGTCAGCTGAGTAGCCCAAGAGGGACTGCAGGGAGAATCTGGCCTGAGGTCCCCCATCTCTGGACTATTACACTGAGAAGGAGCAGCAGAACCGATGGCATGACATGCCTCTGCTGACATTGGCCACTCTGGACCCACCCACTCAATGTCAAAGGCAGAATCATAGGAGTTCCACACAATCATGCAGAGATCTTAGTCAAGCCTACTCATGTTCAGCTGAAACGAAAACTTACCTTTTGAAATTAACAAATAAACTTTACTTTGGAAAATACAAAATAGCTCCTCCTCCTCCTTTCTTGCGCACCACAAAAGCAGCCCCTCATCCCCAGGGCCGGATTTAGGTTTGATGGGGCCCTAAGCTACTGAAGGTAATGGGGCCCTTTATATGTCCAGCTGTCCTTTGTCAAGAACAAATCGTCGCTGTTTTTTCGGGTTGAATATATGCTATATGGTAATTTATGGACCTAATAGGTATCGAAAGCCAATTGCACATGCAGAATGTAGGCACCCTATATATAGAAATGAGCAAACCAGACATATTTTAGGGAGCAGGCTAGCAGGTGGGGGTCCTTACTTACATCATTGGAGCCTACACAACACAAAACACTGTTGCTGTATGTAGGTTTTATTTTATTTGTTTTTTTATCTTATATTTTGGAAATGTACATCCAGGGTTTTTTTCCTTTAATTTTTTGGGGGCCCCCAAGAGAGTAGGGCCCTAAGCTATAGCTTGTTTAGCTTATACGTAAATCCGGCACTGCTCATCCCCACAGACTGCTCTCCATGAAAGGTGTTGAGTAGAGCTCTGATAGAGACAGAGTCATGAGACAGAGATAGATGTAGGGAGAAGGAAAAGGCTGGAATGGATCTGTGGCTACTGCAATCAGAAGTCCTTCTCCCTTACTGCTATGGCTGGAGTTGATCACCCTACCGCCACTTCCAGAGACAAACCCAGGCAAAAGCTGCAGATTCATTCCAGATCCATTCCAGCTGGATTGCAACTCTCTACTCCCTCCTCACCATGATTCCCAGTTAGTTAGTTTGCTTAAAAAAACACACACATTAGTGCATGGCTATGTTAGCAACCCGGGTGGCGCTGTGGGTTAAACCATAGGACCTAGGGCTTGCCGATCAGAAGGCTGGCGGTTCGAATCCCCACGACGGGGTGAGCTCCCGTTGCTCGGTCCCTGCTCCTGCCAACCTAGCAGTTCGAAAGCACGTCAAAGTGCAAGTAGATAAATAGGTACCACTGCAGCGGGAAGGTAAACGACGTTTCCGTGCACTGCTCTGGTTCGCCAGAAGCGGCTTAGTCATGCTGGCCACATGACCCGGAAGCTGTACGCCGGCTCCCTCGGCCAATAAAACGAGATGAGCGCTGCAACCCCAGAGTCGGACACGACTGGACCTAATGGTCAGGGGTCCCTTTACCTTTTTGTTAGCAACCAATAGAGTTGCTGTCTTTCTCCGAAGAGCAAGAGAAGTGAAAACCGCTCATTTATGTATGCTAATTCATCCACACATCTAGAGGTTAAAGAGTTCATAGTCAAGTGAAGAAACTGATTGTAAAAAAAGGGGGGGGATCTAAAATAAAAAGCAGTGAGGCGATTTAAAACAAGACAGGAAATTTCAAAAATCTAATGGTGAAGGTGAGATGTCCTGAAACCCCGAGTGCCCTTGAAGTGCGCATCGTTGAGGAGCTGCTATCTAACACGTTATCTTTTTCTATAAAAGTGGGAAATGATTTCATTTTAGACCAATTCCTGGGAGAACGAAGGGCAGTAATAAAGGGGAACATTTCCCTGGGTATGTGACCTGCTTAAGGAATCCTCTGCCGAGATGGAATATCTATTACTTCTGAAGGTCCCGCCTGGGTCCCACCTAAGCTGTAAATCTTTCTCTAGGCTCACTTGGCCAGATTTATGACCATTACATTGATTTGTAACATTAATTCTGCGGTATCGTTTAATATTCTTTTTGTTATACAACTGGGAGACGCTTGCATGGGAATCTGAATATAACCATAATAATCACTTACGTGCTTGCCTTCCTGTCATTTGTGAGAAAATATACTCTTTGGTGCTTTTGTGGCCTTGGACTTTGGGAACATCATTTTCTAACTCTGACCCCATCTGCACTATGCATTTAAAGCAGTACCATACCAATTTAAACAGTCATGGCTTACCCCAAAGCTGTAGTTTGTTAAGGGTGGCTGAGAGTTGTTAGGAGACCCCTATTTCCCTTAAAAGGTAAAGGACCCCTGACAGTTAAGTCCAGTCGCAGACGACTCTGGGGTTGCGGTGCTCATCTCGCTTTACTGACCGAGGGAGCCGGCATTTGTCCGCAGACAGCTTCCGGGTCATGTGGCCAGCATGACTAAGCCGCTTCTGGAGAAACCAGAGCAGCACACGGAAACGCCGTTTACCTTCCCGCCGGAGTGGTACCTATTTATCTACTTGCACTCTGACGTGCTTTCGAACTGCTAGGTTGGCAGGAGCTGGGACCGAGCAACAGGAGCTCACCCAGTCACAAGGATTCGAACCGCCGACCTTCCGATTGGCAAGCCCTAGGCTCAGTGGTTTAGACCACAGCGCCACCTGAACTACAATTCCCTGGGAAGAGGGGTTTGACTGTCAAACCACTCTGAGAACTGTAGTTTTGTGAGAATACTATGGGGAGTCTCCTAACCACTCTCAGCACCCTGAACAAACTGCAGTTCCCAGGGTTTTTGGGGGCGGGGGGGGGAGGAGACATGCTTGTTTAAAGTGGTACAATACTGCTTTAAATGCACAGTGCAGGTGGAGCCTCTCTCTTATCTCACATATGTATAATTAGATTTTGTTAACTATTTCCTGCCCCTTAACAAGCTCAGGGTGCTCTATTTCAGGTATGGGCAAGTGAAACAGCCTTATGGCCATCATGATCCTTACCCCCAGCCTAGATGGAGCAATGGTTTAACCTAGGATCAGTCAGTTTCCTATGCCCATTGATTGCATTTAAGCCACCTAGGTAAAACCCAGATCCCATTTATTGTGAAAGCTCCCCTCATTTTGATCGCTGCACTCCTGACTACTCACTGATGATGTTTCGCACCTCCATGAAATCCCTGTGCTCCGTCTCCAGCAGAGGTTGGATCTTTTCACACATGTTGCACAAAGATTCGTAACTTTTCCTGCAAGGAAGGGAGGAAATAGTCACTGCACAGAACAGAATATAAGCTAGTGCCCTCTGGTGGACCCCTCCTCTGTTTGAATTTCCTACAGTGCCCAGATTGAAGTGATGTTGTGGGGGAGTTGTGGGGATATTAAAAAGGCTGCCACTACCAGCCAAACCTGCAGCTGGAACGTCTGCCACTGCCTTGGTGAATTAAGTGCTGCCACTGGGTTTGCTTGTTCCTTCATCTGTTTTAGTTGAGATCGCTGCACTGCAGGTATTGTATTGCAGGTTCCCTTCCAACTCCACAATTCCACAGTTCTGTGATTCTAACTCAGCATGCTCTGATTTTATTGCTCACGGAATATTTTGGATTTTAGTTGATGTAAAGTTCTTTTGAGGACTGCCCTGAGCTCATATGTGCAGCAGTGGCTGGTGCCCATTGGTTGGTGGGGCAGAAGACAGGGAGACCAATGGTAAGTGGAGCCAGATCCAAGGACAGGCAGAGCCACATCCTGATTGGCCGTAGGTAAGAAGGCAGGCTGGTGGGCGGGGCCAAGGGAAGAGTGGAACAGTGCTCCATTTGCCCTAATGGACCAATCTGTGCTACACGTCTCTCTCTCTCTCTCTCTCTCTCTCTCTCTCTCTCTCTCTCTCTCTCTCTGTCTGTGTGTGTGTGTGTGTGTGTGTGTGTGTGAACAGACCTGTTTCATGTTCTTACTGTCATCTAAGACAGGACTCTATACAAGAACTTTATAGTCTCCTTCCAGGGAGGAGACAACAGCCACAGGAAGCTCCTGCCTCCACCCAGCCACAACTAAGTCTAGTGCCATCTAGTGACTAAACTGTAAAATGACATTATCCACACACCGCCTCATGCTGTCAACTGTCATTCTCTCGTCACAGGAACTCCTCCAGGAGTAATAGCCTGTGAGAAACTTCCATGCTTCTGATCTCACAGAGGGATCCAAACCCTGCAACAACAACAAAAGGAGGGGGTGAGGCCAAAAAAGGTGTGTCAGGTAGCTTACTCATCCATCTCTCTCACCCCCCACCAACCACAAGGGTCTATGGCAGGACCCCCAAACTTGGCCCTCCAGATGTTTTGGGACTACAACTCCCATCATTCCTAGCTAACAGGACCAGTGGTCAGGGATGATGGGAATTGTAGTCCAAAACATCTGGAGGGCCGAGTTTGGGGGGTGCCTGGTCTATAGTCTGGGCAAGAAGTGAAAGGCTATGCAAGAGGCTGAATCCTGATAAGACAGAGGTGCTGTGGTTGAGGTAGTTCCTGTGTCCAAAAATTAGGTGGATGACCTATCCTGGGAGCGCTTGCATTCCCCCTGAAGGAACAGGTTCATAGTCTGGGACTACAGCTGGATCCCCCCATTTCACTGGGATGAAATGTCAGAGAATTCCAGCGAAAACAGAAACAGGAGCAGAAATTGTCAGTGTTCATTTATTTGTCCTATATTTGGAATATAAATCAATCCAGCCAATACATTGGGTATTCACTGTTGTTGTGTTCAGTCTGCAAATGATTACATCCTGCCCACCCTTTGCGTTGTGTTTCCTTTGCACTGGCATGAATGAGATGGAGTAACAAAATAACAATGTAAATTATGTCATGTAAACTGCAGCATAGCAGACGGTGAAAAAATAACATCGTTTCTGGTGAAAGGTGAACTGCAGTGGAATCGAAACAGTGCTGCATGTGCTGAATAAAGGGTGGAATGGAAAATTATGCCTTCTTGCATCCATACCCTCAACAGCTTAGCTGTATTTTGATGCCGGCAGAAACTAACCAATAGAATACCTTCACCCAAAGCCAAATTAAAAGCACTAGAGAATAATTAAACTTGAGTAAGCAATCAGTGGCAATCAAACTGCTTTTCCAGGTAGAAAAGCAACAAGTTCAGAGGTTGAGAATAAGCACTCTCCAAGTCCCAAAGACAGATGCTGTGGCTTAGATGAGAAGGGGAAAGGATGCAGATGTGGAATAACTTGGCAATTTTGATAAAATCACACGAGAGACAAATGGGATCTGCCAAGGTCATGGCACTGGCTAAATTTATCAAGGCAAAGACTAACATTTATGACAGACTGTGGAGCTCTTGAGGGGGGAGAGAGAACATTTTCACAGCTCTCTTCAGAAGTGCTAGGTTTCCCTGGGTTCCTTTGGGCTTTTGTGGCTGTCTCCTTCCCTCCAATGAAGGTGGAAAAGCACTTCTCACCGACTGAAGAAACAACTTTAGAACATGTAGACTGCTTGAAAAAAAAACCTTGCAAGATGGGTGAAATTAATTTGCCAAAGATGTAATAGGGAGATGCAAAATGTTCAACCTTTTCATCGGATTAATTGGCAGATGGATTGGTTGGAGATTACACTGTTGGATCTCCCATCATTCCTGGCCAATGGCTTATGCTGGCTGGGCTTTATGGGAGCTGATGTCCATCAACATCTAGAAGGCACTTACTTGGAAGCATGCCTCACTGTCTTTAATGTGAATTATTTCAGGGCAATGTGTAGAAGATTGGATTGCAAAGGTTTCGACCACACCTATGGTTCTCCAGATGCTGCTGGAATTCAACCCCATGAGCCAAAATCAGGGGGGCATGGGCAGAGATGACAGGAGCTGAAGGAGTTCAACAACCACCCATGGCGCTCTCTCTCTCTCTCTCTCTCTCTCTCTCTCTCTCTCTCTCTCTCTCTCCCTCTCTAATTTTTATTAACTTTTCTGTTTTACAATTTAAAATACCCATTTAAACATCCTTAAAATATCAATGGCTTCCCTTCTTCCCTTTCCATGGTTCATTTTACATATCATAAATCCCTGCATATTTTACAAAAACTAAACCATTCAGTATTCCATTATCACATCCATCAAAACTTATTTACACTGTTCAATTTATCTTAATGCTGCCAACATTTTCAGGTGTACACAATTCCCCCCATGTATTCAATAAACATTTTCTAATCTTCTCTAAGCGTATGTTCTTCTTGTTCCCTTATTCTACATGTTAAGTCTGCAAGTTGCACATATTTTGTCAGCTTAAGTTGCCACTCTTCTTTGGTTGGGACCTCGCTCGTTTTCCATTTTGGGGCTAACAAAACACGGGCCACAGTAGTGGCATACATAAATAATCTTTTTTTGACACCTGTGAATTTCCATCTGGATTATCCCCACAAAAAGGACCTTTTTTTTAAAAAAATGTACTTTTAAACATTTTTTTCAATTCATTATGGATTATTTCCCAATACTCTTTTACCCTTTTACAAGTCCACCACATGTGAAAGAACCATCCATGGTTTACACCGTGTGCCTGTGGACAAGACTCATGCTGTTTAAAACATCTGTGGAACATCTGTATGATGATTTCTCATATTTCCAAAGTTTAGACTATGAGTGCCATAGTTTGTGTAGGCAGAACAGTATCACCCACGAACAAATCTCTATGGGCTTCAGGAAACCAAAGGTTTTTTTGAAGTAGAAAGAAACATTACTGGGCCAGGGGGAACATAAGGGGAGGAGAATCCCTCCCCTCAAAACCCAAGTTTAATGAGGAATAGGCATACACAGTGGGCAAGGAATGTTGACTGACAGTTTGGGTGGGGAAGAAAATGTGGCGGGGGGAAATGGAAGGGAATGGCAGGAATCCTAAAAAAGGAACACTCCACATTGCAACATTTTGTTGCAGCTCCCACATGTTATTTGGTTGGTTTAAAATGCAGCTGTTTAATCCAAGTTTAATTGGTTAGCAGCTCTGCAACACTGATGATTATCATCTGCCAAGGTGGATTTCTCCAGTTCTCTCTAGGTTCTGCTGGAACGCCAGTGAACGGAAAATCCTTCTGACCCCAAACCTATCTGCTGGGCAAGACCGCTTCCATTGCCATGAAAAGAAACTCCCCGGGAGAAGAATCCTTTTCTGAAGCTGCCAGGGCTTCCGATTACCATGGCAACCTCACCTTGGCTCTGGAGATGTGCTAAATGAGCTAGCGGAAGGAAAGTCACAAATCTTTCACATGTATTAGATGCTCATAGACAGCTTAGTCCCACTCGGCCATTCAGGGATGTAGAAACAAGGCCATCGTGTCCTTGCCCCAGTGATGCCTCTAAAAGGCTTATTTCCCCTCCTTATAGAAAAAATCTGAAGCGATGAATCATGTAACAATACTCCCAGGGAACCACTCCACTCTCCCATATCAGCATCATTATATTTTTTTACCTTCGTTCTGAGTATTATTCTGAATGTTTGCAAAATAAAAAAATTAATAAATGCAGGGCTGTAGCAGGCTATGGGGGTATTTGTGTGTGCTTTGGGAGTCTACTTTACTGAGCACAACTTGGTTGTGGTTTAAAGATCAATAACCTGAAGAAGAGAGAGCAGTACAGGCCTTGAGGTTGCCCATCAACAGTGAGCAACTGGAGAGTTGACTGAGCAGTCCGACAGGTAAAGGTAAAGGGACCCCTGACCATTAGGTTCAGTTGTGTCCAACTCTGGGGTTGCGGCGCTCATCTCGCGTTACTGGCAGAGGGAGCCGGCGTACAGCTTCCGGGTCATCTGATCAACATGACAAAAGCACTTCTGGCGAACCAGAGCAGCGCACGGAAACGCCGTTTACCTTCCCACTGGAGCGGTACCTATTTATCTACTTGTACTTAGACGTGCTTTCGAACTGCTAGGTGGGCAGGAGCAGGGACTGAGCAACGGGAGCTCACCCCGTCACAGGGATTCGAACCGCCGACCTATGCATCCGAGTCCAACAGGTAGAGATGGAGAAATCTGATAGTTTCAGTTCTCTGCATTTCACTTTTTCCTAGTCTTAAATGTTAAGAGTAATTGTTTAATTGACATTGAAATGGGAAATAACTCTTTATGTGTTTGAATGTGTATCGCTGAAAGTTTAACAAGGAAAATTCCATTGAATCTAAGAAGAGCTCTCTGGGAACTTTATGGGTTACTAATAAACTGCTAATGTATCTGCTTTGCCACCTCTCACATGGTGTTTAACTTTAGATCATGTGAGAGGGTTCTTCAGTTGCAAATTGTCTTTTTGAAGAGTGTTTCTTTCTCTGAAAGCCACCGAAGAGAAAGGTGTGCTAATGAGGTCTCTCCTGAAGACAAAACAGCTCCAGGCTAATGGAGGCTGTGTGGAGAGACAGAACTTTGTTTTCAGGTCTGTTTGGAGTTATTTCAAATTTGTAAGAAAATGAACCTGTGCTGGATATGCACATATTATACCACTATTTGGATGTATCATTGTTTTTGTGTTGTTGTTGTTGTTGTTATAATTAATTAATTAATTAATACCTCACCCATCTTGAGTGATACATAAGTGGCCACTCTAGATTTTGTCCTCTTGGGTCTCTTCCAGACCCCTCCCCTGAATTAAATTAATTTTATTCTTTTCTCTCTCTGATTAAAAACTTTTGGTGCTGTTTGGTTGGATGCAATGGGGAGTGTGACTTTTTATTATTATCCTACCTTTCCTTCAAGAAACTCAACACTGTGTACATGGTTCCCCCCTCTATTCTCCTAACAGCCCTGTGAGGTAGGTTTGGCTGAGAGAATGTGACGGGCCCAAGGTTGGCTGAGAGCTTCATTGCTGAGTGCGGATTTCAACCCAGGCCTTCCCAGCTGTAGTTCAACATGCTAACCGATGCCCCATATTGACCCAGAGTAAAAACAGCAGCTTCTAAGAGAAAGGAAGAAGAAGAGTTTGGATTTCATATCCTGCTTTATCACTAACCGAAGGTGTCTCAAAGCGGCTAACATTCTCCTTTCCCTCCCCCCCCCCAACAAACACTCTGTGAGGTGAGTGGGGCTGAGAGATTTCAGAGAAGTGTGACTAGCCCAAGGTCACCCAGCAGCTGCATGTGGAGGAGCAGAGACGCGAACCTGGTTCACCAGATTATGAGTCTACCGCTCTTAACCACTACACCACACTGGCATGCCATCAGCATTGCAAGGGAACATTTAAAGGGTAGATCTAACATTGCATGTAAAAAATGGCAAATGATAGCAACAAGCATGAGAATGGAAACTGCCTCATCACCTCCAGTCTGTATCCATTGCACATACAAAACTACCTTCTTGTATCTTTATTTATTTAGAAGATTTATAAACTACTTACTTGATCAAAAAAACTCTCCAAGTGGTGTGCAAATAAAATGAGAGATGAAGCACAATTAAGCCCACAGTGCAATTAAAAAACACAATATATACCGGTATGTAAACATTACATGAAAAGGTTCCCAGCTACCACTCACCCTCTCCAGGATTTTGGCTGAAATGAACTCTTTTGACTTGAGTAACTGGCCGCTCTCATCAAAATAACTATGCCATTCTGAACTGTCAATGGGCAACTTCTTGATACCCTGGAAACAAAGTCAAGGGATTGCCGTTCACCAGGATGCAATGCAAAAGGACTTCAGGATATCCCACCCCATGGTGTGGATACCAAACAGGTAGGGATGCGGATATTGGGGGAAGGTGTGTACAGCCACATTCTTTTATATATATATATATATATATATATATTTTCCAATTTAATAATCCAATAAAAAACACATTATAACATTCCAAAATACAATACAATCAAAAAAGAAAAGAATAATGGTATTTCACCACCCAGGGTTAATTCATGGTCCCACATGTAGCCATTGGTGGCTGTGGACCCCAGCAACTGTCTGAGGATGTTGCTGGGAGGTACTGGCACTGAAGACAGCAGTTATATGTCATGGAAAGAAGGGTTTGGACAAAAATTCTTAGTCTGAGAAGAAGGATGTTACGAGACTGTGAAGCATCAGAAGGTCTGATGCATGATTGTATTGCAATTTTTTTAATTGTTGATTCAGTGCATTAAAACACAAAAATAAGTAAATAAATAAATGAATGATAAATTAATGATTTCTAACAGACTGAGATAGACACAATTAAATGACATTACCTGGCATTTATATCCTTTTCAGAAGGAATCTGTTAAATTAACAAATATTCAAACACTCCTGGACATTTTGTGCCCATTTGTTTTTAGCTTTTGCTTTTATCAGTATTTTTTTTTTTTATGAATATTTGAATTGTTCCTTGTAAACTGCTTAGAGGCTTTCTGTGGAGTATGTGGCATATGGCTTCTGTTAAATTAAAAACGTATCAAATCAGGGTAGGTAAAATACAGATTTAAAATCTATAGTGTAAAACCTGACAGGGGACTTATTGTACTTATTCAGCTATACAGTGGTAAAAGGTAAAGGTAAAGGGACCCCTGACCATTAGGTCCAGTCGCGGATGACTCTGGGGTTGCGGCACTCATCTCGCTTTATTGGCTGAGGGAGCCAGCGTACAGCTTCCAGGTCATGTGGCCAGCATGACAAAGCCGCTTCTGGCAAACCAGAGCAGCACACGGAAACGCCGTTTACCTTCCTGCCGGAGCGGTACCTATTTATCTACTTGCACTTTGACGTGCTTTCGAACTACTAGGTGGGCAGGAGCTGGGACTGAGCAACGGGAGCTCACCCCGTCACAGGGATTCGAACCGCCGACCTTCTGATCGGCAAGCCCTAGGCTCTGTGGTTTAACCCACAGCGCCACCTGGGTCCCTGTATATACAGTGGCACCTCAGGCTAAGTACTTAATTCGTTCCGGAGGTCCGTTCTTAACCTGAAGCATACTTAACCTGAAGCACCACTTTAGCTAATGGGACCTCCTGCTGCCGCTGCGCCGCCAGAGCACGATTTCTGTGCTTAGCGGAGTTCTTAACCTGAAGCGTACTTAACCCGAGGTACCACTGTAACTTGTGTAGATGCATATAAAATCCACAAATGCAAATTGTATGCCAATTTGTGTCCACTTTTTTTTTGTGTGGCAATGCATATGTGGCCACACAAACCATTCTTGCCTTGAGCATTGCTTTAAATCCTTCCACAGGGTGGTCCTCACCATTCATTGACTGATCTATTGGTACTGCAAAAGCTTTTAGCGTTCCAAATGAGCTGTGTCATTTTCTACAGTGTACTGCAAAACTGTTTAATGTCTGTATGAAGCCTCTGAGTGGAGTCATCCAGAGTTTGGGAGTATGTTGTCAGCAGTGTGCTGATGACACACAACTCTGCTTCTCTACTGCAGGCAAGGCAGTAGATGTGCTGGACTGCTGTCTTGCCTCGGTAATGGACTGAATGAGAGCCAACAAACTGAAACTCAATTCAAATAAGACAGAGGCACTGTTAGTGGGTGGTTCCTTAGACCGGATTGTCAGGGACTGGGCAGAGGAGGAATGGCGGAGACCGCCTACCCAGCCTGACCCTTCCAGGGAGGAGGAAGAGGAAGGCAGGATAGATTTACAACAGGGATTTGAGGGAGGACACAGCTCAGAGGCAGATGAGGGGGAAAGCTGGGAAATCATGGGAAAGCCGGGACAATTCCCAGCTGACACGTCATCATTAGAAAGCATTCCAGATCCTCCTATCTCCCAGAACCCGGCGAGCCTTAAAAGTAGGAGAGCAAAGAGCTCAAAGACAGAGGGCACGTAGCAGCACCCGTAGAAGTGATGAATGAGGAAGTGGGAGAGATGGGTGGGGTGGGCTGGGGTGGGGAGATTCACGCAGAGATTCAAGAGGCTGGGTTCTATAGCCTCTCCCTGTAAGATTGAAATAAAAAAGGGTGGGAAGAAAAATTTCCTTGTCTTTATACTTTCCTGGGCAACCAGCCGGGAGCTGCTGACAGCATCCTGACAGGATGGATGGTAGGTTGCCTGCTCTTGAGGGGGTTACATTCCCTCTTAAGGAGAAGGTACTTAGCTTTAGTGTGTTCCTGGATCCAGAGGCGTAGCAAGCCCAGGTGGTACCCGGGGGCAGAATTTTTTTTGTCACCCCCACCACTTTAATTTTAATTTTTTTAAAAAAAATTAAAGTGTCACCCCCCTCTGATGGTGCCACTTTGCGAGGTGTGGGGGTTTTGTGTGTGTGTGTCTATTATCTCTTTTTTCCAATAAAGTTAAAATAAATAAAAAATAATAAAAATGTAAATAAATAAAAATAAAAAGTGTCACCCCCCTCTGATTGTGCCACTTTGTGAGGTGTGGGGGTTGTGTGTGTGTGTGTGTGTGTGTGTCTATTATCTCTTTTTTCCAATAAAGTTAAAATAATAAAAAATAATAAAAAATGATGAAAATTAAAAAAAAAATAAAAAATTAAAAAGTGTCACCCCCCTCTGATGGTGCCACTTTGTGAGGTGTGGGGGGTTGTGTGTGTGTCTATTATCTCTTTTTTTCAATTAAGTTAAAAAAAAATTTTTACAATTTTTTTTTAAAGTGTCACCCCCCTCTGGGGTGGAACCCGGGGCGGCCCGCCCCCCCCGTTGCTACGCCCCTGCCTGGATCCATTACTGTCACTAGAGGCCCAAGTGGCCTCAGTGGCATGGAGTGCCTTCTGTTAGCTTCAGCTAGTAGCCCACCTACGCCCCTATCTGGACAGAGATAGCCTAACTTCTGTGGCCTACGCTCTGGTAACCTCTAGGTTGGATTACTGCAGTGCGTTATATGTGGGGCTGCCTCTGAGTATGGTTCAGAAACTTCATCTGCTGCAAAATTTGACAGCCAGGTTGCTCAAGAGAGCAACATGGTTTGAACATATCACACTGATCCTGGCCTGACTGCATTGGCTGCCAATTAGTTCCTAGGCCCAATTCAAAGAGCTGGTGCTAACCTATAAAGGCTCACATGGCTCAGGACCTTAATATCTTAAGGACTGCCTAGGCAGATGAAAATGATGGACTATATGGAACTCGCTGAGCTGACCGGGAAACTTCGTGACCAGAGGGAGGAAGCGGTGGAAGAAGACTGGAAGAAATTCAAATTACCGTATTTTTCGCTCCATAGCATGCTCCGGACCATAGTGCGCACGTTGTTTTTAGAGGCGGAAAACAAGAAAAAAAAATATTTTTCTGGTTTTCCTCCTCTAAAAGGCTGGGAGGGGCGGCGGAGGGATGCTGCTGGTTCTTCCCCGCCAACCCCGATCGCAAAAACAAGCCTGCTTTGGCGAACGGGGTTGGCGGGTGAGAGAGAGTGAAAGAAAGAGGGAGAAGGAAGAAAGGGATGAGAGAGAGAGAGAGAGAGAGAGAGAGAGAGAGACAAGGAAGGAAGCAAGGAAGGAAGGAAGGAGAGAGAGAGAGAAAGAGAGAGAGAGAGAGAGAGAGAGAGAGAGAGAGAGAGAGGAAGAGAGAAGAAGGAGGGAGGGAGGGAAGAGAGAGAGAAGGAAGGAAGGAAGGAAGGACAGACGGACAGAAAGAAAGAAAGAAAGAAAGAAAGAAAGAAAGAAAGAAAGAAAGAAAGAAAGACAGAAGGGGTGAGAGAGAGAGAGAGAGAGTGAAAGAAAGAGGGAGAAGGAAGGAAGGGGTGAGAGAGAAGGAAGGAAGGAAGGAAGGAAGGAAGGAAGGAAGGAAGGAAGGAAGGAAGGAAGGAAGGAAGGAAGGAAAAAGGAAGGAAGGAAAGAAAGAAAGACAGACAGACAGACAGACAGACAGAAAGAAAGACAGAAGGGGTGAATGAGTGAGAGAGAGAGAGAGAAGGGGTGGCTGCGCGCCGTCCCTTCTCCGCTCCGTGCAACGTCTCCCTCCGCCTCGGTGGTGACGGGGGACAGCTGAGATGCTTCACGGAGCGGGGAAGGGGCGACGGGCGGCTGCCCCCCGCCGCCCCTTCTCTGCTCTGTGCAACATCTCCCCCCCCCCCCGCAGAAGCGGCGCCCAGTGCCTTCGCTCCATAACGCGCACAGACTTTCCCCCTTCCTTTTTTGGAGGGAAAAAGTGTGCGTTATTGAGCGAAAAATACGGTATATTTAAAAAAGTATCGTAAGATTAAAGAGTAGAAGTAAGCTGGAAGACAAATGAGGGTGTAGAAGTAGAAGATAGATATAAGGCTTATGATTGTTGGAATTAATGACAAGGATTTTATATAAGAAGAGATATTAAGGGTAAATAATTAAAAATGTTTTTAATGATGTCAAGAAATTACTAAAGATGATATACATGGAAAGCAGGAAGGGAGGACAGGAGGAAGTCAACCCACAATGAAAAGGGAGGAGAATTAGGTTAAAGGGATGTATGTTTGTTTTCATGTTTATTTTTTCTTTTGTTATTGTTTATTGATGTATGTTGATGTTTGTTCTAATTTGTTAAAAGTTAATAAAAAAAAATGGGGGAAAAAAATCTTAAGGACCGCCTCTTCCTATATGAACTAACCAGGACCCTGCGCTTGTCATCCAAGGTTTGGAGGGTGACAACATGAGAATGGGCCTTTTCTGTGGTGGCTGCCCATCTATGGAATGCTCTCCCCAGAGAGGCTGTTCTGGTGTCATAATTACATCTCTTTAGGTGCCAGGTGAAAACATTCCTCTTTACCAAGCTCTTCGGCCATTAAGTAATCTATGGCTTGTTAAATGTGGGGTGGAGGGCCTGTTGTTGTTGTTGTCAGGGCCGGCGCGTCCATTTAGGCGAACTAGGCAATTGCCTAGGGCACCAAAATGGAGGGGGCGCTGGCCAGCCTGCCCCCCGCCGCCCCCTGCCACCGCCCGGTGCCGCCCCAACCAGTGGCGGAGCAAGCAGGTTGGGGTGAAAACCGCGGCGGCGAGGGCGCCAAAATGGAGGGGGCGATGGCCAGCCTGCCCGCCGCCCGCCGCCACCCCAACCAGCGGCAGAGCAAGCAAACCGCGGCGGCGGGGGGCGCCTGGCCGGGAAGGGGGCGGGGCACCGCTCCGCAACGTGCGTCATACGCAATGACATCACGTGGCCTGCCCCCTCGCCTAGGGCGCCAAAATTGCCAGCACCGGTCCTGGTTGTTGTTGTTGTTTGTTGTTGTTATTTTATGCTGTATTATGTTTTTATTATGCCGTGTAAATTATGATCTTAATATTGTACACTCCGCTGGGATGTTTGCATAAAGGGTGGTATATCAATCAATCAATCAATCAATCAAACAAACAAACAAACAAACACAATGTTTATATGACTGCTCTGAGGTTTTATTACAATCAAATAGTATATAAACGTTGTGTGCATATATATCTCTTTTCACTTCCTTCTCAAGTGGTACATTTTCCAATTGGGAAACCTGAGCTGGGATATTTGTTCTTGTTAGGATTTTGTGTAGGTTTAGTTACAAAGGAGCTTCAAGACTGAATGTGTAATTAGTTACAAACAACCTGATGAGAGGGACTGAGGAAATAAAATCAATGACATCGGGTAGAGGGGGCCATTTAAGCAAATCCCATCAGAATCACAGAAGGTCTGTGGCCTATGGAATTGAAAAAGAAATTATGGGATTTTCAAGGCACAGGAATCTCTTCGAGTTGAAAAATCATTGACAGGGAAATTGAGAGCTGGCCAAAGTCTGCTAGGAGAGAATGCTACATTTATACCTACTGATAACTTGATAGCCTTGGGTATTTGCAAGGCTTCCCATGATGACAATGCAAATCCAACAGGTGAGCACACAAATAGACAGGAAGCCCTTGCTGGCACCATCACCATTACATATACTTGCACTGAGTCGGACTGCTGGTTCATTTGGCTTACTATGGTTTACACCATGGGTAGACAACATCTTGCTGGGCATCTCTGGCCAATGGTCAGGGAAGTTTCTCTTGATGTTTACACAAAATATGCTTCCCTGCCATTCCTACCCCTTGGTTGCAGATGGCTGCAGCACCACAAAACACAGCTTGATCCACCTTCTTGCATGACACCCCTTCAGATATTTGAAGACAGTTATCATGCCTTATCATGATTTTCCCTTCACCAGCTCTTCCAATTGGTCCTCATTATGGTAATGGAGGGGAACTCACCAGTAGAGTTGAGATAGAAGCACTGAGTCCTACAACATTTTCTTCAGAGGACGTTGGGCCTTCAGGGGACGTTGGGCCTTCAACCTTTTCTGCAGAAATCCCTTCCTCCATTGTCCCACAAAAATAGTCTTATATCACTCCAAACCAAACAGATCTGAATTCCCTTTACACTTCTTAGAGAAGCAAAAGGCTCCCTTGATCTTCTCCTTTGTCTTTCCATCAAACAAATGAGACTCATGGAGATGAAGTCAACTGTTTCCCCCTGCAGAACTGAAAGTGGTTGCCATAGTAGCATGAGGTCACAGAGGCATGAGGTCACTGGATGAAGAAAGGATTTGCAGAATGGATGTTCTCTCAAGGGGCAAGGGCATTTGGAAATACTTAGTGTGAGAGATGTTTCTATATTTCTAGAATGGGGTTGGTAAACCTGTGGCCTCCTGATGTTGCTTGACTTCAGCTCTCACCATCCCTGACCACTGACTATGTTGGCTGGGGCTTATGGGAGAGTCCAATAACACCTGGAGGGCCATAGGTTATTCATCTCTGCTCTAGAAAATGGGCAGAAGTGGCTTACTGGTGGGATGAGGTGGGTCACTGTCCTTGAGACAAACTAGCTGGTGTAACATCAACCCTACCTCCACCAGGGGCAAAGCCTTCTCCAGGCTTGCTTTACCTGGTTGGTGGTGACTGATGCTCTTTCACATGCATAGAGTGTGTATCTTGGGCATGTTGAGTTGTACAAGTGGGCCCTGCACAAAATGTTAGAGGGTTCCTGTCCCAGCTTGCCATGTCATCTTCTGAGATCCCCCCCCCCAGCATTACATGGCAACCAAGAATGCTCAGTCTTCATGAATCTGCTTTCTTTCTTTTCTTTTAATGGAGTGCCCTTTAGGTTTTCTCTCCTAAAATTGTTTCCATACTTCTGCAAACATTGAGGCTCCACACCCTACAATCACACAGATTTGGTTTGTAGCCTTTTGTTTTTTAGTTTTGCCCACAATCCTCTTGTCACTCTCCACCTGTGTATATTTTAGAATCCTGTCTTTGCTCTGAGATCCTACCGGTAGCTGCTGGATC
The DNA here is from genome assembly GCA_034641395.1 of Darevskia armeniaca. Taxonomy (NCBI): domain Eukaryota; kingdom Metazoa; phylum Chordata; class Lepidosauria; order Squamata; family Lacertidae; genus Darevskia; species Darevskia armeniaca. The sequence continues at coordinate 919,946 of JAWWNF010000740.1, read as the reverse complement.
CTTGAGAGTCTCCTGGATGTAGATATCAATAGATCTTCCAGCAGATATGCACATGTGAGAGATAGTATGCCGCTGAATATCAGTTGCTGAGAATAGCAGCCACTGCACTCAGGTCCTGATCACATGCCTCCCACAAGCATCTGGTTGGCCACTAGATGGGCCATTGGCTTAATCCAGCAGAGTCATCTTATGTTCTTATGGATCATAGAATAGTCTATAGTGACTCGCTTCCTTTGGAAACTGGTAAAAATGGCAACATGGATAAGTACAGATTGTGTGTGAGTTGTGGTCCAGACATCCCTATTTGTGTGCCCTTTGGTTGCCACGTCTATTGAGGATACTGACACAAAGGTAAGTAAGTTAATACTTTGCAAAAGGGATTCAAGTGCATGGCAGGGAATTTAGGTTTGTGCAATTGAAGTCTTGTCTCATCCAAGCACAACTAACTTTCTGCAGAGGAGGAATGGTGGAGACCTCCTCCCCAGCCTGACCTTTCCAGAGAAGAAGACAGTTCAGAATTACAACAGGGGTTTGAGGGAGATCACAGCTCAGAGGCAGATAAAGGAAAAGCAGGGAAATAATGGGAGAGGAGGAAGAGGAGGAAGCACCAGGAGGGCAACAGCTGATGGACACAGTGTCTTTAGAAAGCATTCCAGACCCTCCATCTCCCAGAACCCAGCAAGCATTGAAAGTAGGAGACCAAAGAGCTCAAAGGCAGAGGGCACTTTTCAGCACCCATAGCAATGATGCATGAGTAAGTGGGAGAGACAGAAGGGGTGGAGACTCACTCAGGACAACACCATTATTTCAGGGGGCAGCATTCCTAAGCCTCTCTCTGTGAATATTGAATAAAAAGCAGATGGTAAGAACTTTTCCTTGTCTTATCTGTTCCTGGCAGCCTGCTGTGGGGGTTGGATCCTCTGCCACCTGACACTGTGGTTAGGGAAGTCATGGGGAAATGCATTGAGGCGTACAGAAGGAATGAAAGGTATTTATACTGGTAGATGCATAAATACCTCGCAAGCAAATCAGGATGAGTGTATAATGAAGCAGAATGAATGCTCAATAAAGGCAGGATATAATGTAACTTGTGCATAAACTTTGTGGAAGCAAATTAGGATGATGGCTCAATAAAGGCTCATAAATGAAATAAATAATAAGTGGGTCATTTGAGGGAGCCCTAAAAGGAGGTTGGTAATGGTGCATTGATGCTTATGGATGCATCTGATGGGCCCCGAACCCATCAGATTAGATTATGATGCCATCACCAGTGAAGCTTTTAGGGCTTCAGGATGCTTCAGTGGGTGAAGTTTTGCAGATGCCCAGCTGTAGTGGATATGGAGTCTTTCCTTGCCATAGAAGCTGAAAGAAATTGCAAATGGATTGGAAGAGTATGAAATGAAGAGGAAATGAAGAAGAAAAGAGAAAAACAGCAGAAGCAGAAGACCTCTTTAAACTCTTGAGACAGTTAATGGAGAAGGCAGTGTTGCTTGTTGGTTAATTACCTGCCCTGAAAGTGATACACTAGAAAATGAATTTTTAATGGAAAAATAATGCACTTTGCTAGTAACGTTCATTTCAAGAAAGCAAAATGGGAGAGGCTACTAGACCTCCACAGGCTCCACTGGCACTTCAATCACTGGGTTGCAAACAATATTGGGCGGGGGGGGGGGGTGACGATGATGAAGAAACAGAAAATAGCAATATGCTTGCTGATTTAGGCAAGAGAAAACATCAAGGAAATCATGGTGTTAGCTCATTGGGAGCTGTCCTTTAATTGAGTTGGATCATAGAATCCTAGAGTTGGAAGAGACCACAAGGGCCATCCAGTCCAACCCCCTGCCAAGCAGGAAGCACCATCAAAGCATTCCTGACAGGTGGCTGTCAAGCCTCTGCTTAAAAACCTCCAAAGAAGGAGACTCCACCACACTCCTTGGCAGCAAATTCCACTGTCAACAGCTCTTACTGTCAGGAAGTTCTAATGTTTAGGTGGAATCTTCTTTCTTGTAGTTTGAATCCATTGCTCCGTGTCCTCTTCTCAGGAGGAGCAGAAAACAACTTTTCTCCCTCCTCTATATGACATCCTTTTATATATTTGAACATGGCTATCATATCACCCCTTAACCTTCTCTTCTCCAGGCTAAACATACCCAGCTCCCTAAGCCGTTCCTCAGTTCATTTGTCCATCTAGCTCAGTACTCTATTCATTTGACTAACAGCAGCACTCTAGCGTTTTCAATCCTACCTGGAGATACCAGAAATTGAATATGGGACCATCTTCACCCCAAACACATGCTCCACCCTTTCCAATAGGGCTTCAGTCTTCCTTCTAAAACTAAACACCCAATTTGCTCCCAAATGTCTCCCTTCAATTTTCCACCAGGAGCACTGATGTCATACAGCCACTGGGAATTCTCTGAATATTCAAATATTTGACGTGAATATATCCCAAATGCTCAATATCAGATGTACAACGAGCTTTCAAATTAAGTTGATATATGACTTGAAGGGCAATTAGCACCTCCCTGTCTTTGATAGCAGACATGAAATAGCATTTAATGCTCAGGTTTGAGCCATGCAATGGTATGGATCAGGCACCCCCAGACTCAACCCGCCAGATGTTTTGGGACTACAACTCCCATCATCCCTAGCTAACAGGACCAGTGGTCAGGGATGATGGGAACTGTAGTCCCAAAACATTTGGAGGGCCGAGTTTGGGGATGCCTGGTATGGATACTATTTGATGGTTGGTGGCATGTTAGACTTCATAAACAGCACCTGACAAAATCAGAGTAGACAGCTGTCAACTAAATCCAAAACACTTCATTTAAGACTTTCCAGATCATCTTTGGAGAGACCTGTTGGGACAAGGGGAAAAAAAATCATAGAGATTAATAAACTTATGGGGGCTATGAGTTCTTAATGTGATTATGCCACATGCAGGTGCAGTGAAATAGATATGGAGACATCCATCACATATGATGGTGCAAATTGTGCTTCCCTGACATCTGGTAGGGTATGGAATATCCCCTGCCTGAATTCCTGAAGAGCTGCTGTCAGTCTCAGTCAATACTGAGCAAAATGGGCCAATATAAGGCAGCTTCCAGTGTTCCCAGCTCCCAGTCTTGCAGGATTCAATGTCTGACCAAAGACAACAGCTTGCAAAGGAACTAGCTGCCCAGATGTCATGAAAACAATGAAGCCATGGACCAAGTAGAATATTGCCACCAGGTAAAAGGGGAGGTGGTGCTGGTGAGTTTCTTATTGCAAGTTCATGGATCCAGCATATTCATAATAACTCTTTTAGCTTCTCTGACAGCCTCGTCCATCTTGAATGGATGGACGGCGGTGAGTATTCCTTTCCCTGCCTGTATTTTTAAAAACCTTTTATCCTTAAAAAACAAAACAAAAAACTGCTCTATCAAAGAGATCTATGAAAGGCTCAGTTCTCAGCCGCTGAGCCATCTATTTAAAGTTTACATACCCGGCAACACTCTGGAAGAAGCATTAATGGGAAATTGCCAAAGAAGTCTCTGCCCACAGGTTTGCACAGAACGAACACGGAGCCATCAAAGTTTAATGTTCCCCAGTTAACAAAATTTAATGTTCTCTCGTAATTCTTCTCCTTCCACTTTTAAATGCTTGAGAGAATTGTTTGGTTATTTAGTGCCCGCAAGAGGCGAGTGGAATGGGGGGGGGACTTGTGTGCTTCATCCAGGAATTGAGGGCCGAGCAGCTAACCGCTGCTATCAATGCACAGCTTTGCTGCTGCAAAACTGATAAGCAATTCATTTGCTGCCTCCCTGCAAAAAGTGTCCTTAAAGAAAAGTCCGCCGAAGGATTTGGCACAAATCTGATTTCCTTCTGTTTTGACCGTTTTGATCCTAATGTTCTTCCCAAGCGATGCTCTGATTTTGGTTCAGCATTGTAGATAGAGTGCCAGGTCCCCCTCAATATGTATTTTGAAGCCTAACACTGACATTCGGATTGTAGCCGGTATTAGTCCTACTCAGATTAAACCCATGGAAATTAATGGACGTGCCTGGTTGGCGTTGACTCATGACGGGGTCTTTTTGGTGGTGGTCCCTTGTTTGTTGGAATGCCCTCCCTGGTGAGGCATGTGTCTCTATTATTAATGACTTTCAGGAGGAATTTGAAAACACCCCTGTTTACCTGGGCATTTGATGACTGAAGGACACAGTTCTGGGCAACCCTGAGACCACTGGGTGAGACAATATGCACTGAAATCCCAATAAATTTTCATGAGGGCTTTCTTTTTTTAAAAAAAAAAATGACAGCTGATGCAGAGATACGGCAAACTGAACTGAAGACTGGAAAAATGGAGAGGACCAAAACTTGACAAATTGACTCCTCCCTAACTTTGGCCTAAATGTGGCTCAGAGAGATCATTGTGCATTTTTTGTCCAATGTTTGTCTGCTGGTCTTATTCAATTCTAGCAAAATCACTGAAACTCATCACATTAATATGATTCCCATTGAAGTCACATCCACTTGAAACACATTTAATGCACATGACTCCCTCCAAAGAATTATGGGAACTGTAGTTTGCCCCATCACGGCAACCCAATTCTCAGCACCTTTAACAAACAACAGTTCCAATGGTTCTTGGGTGGAGATGTCATGTGCTTTAAATGTATGGTGTGCATATTAAGGGTGAAGAAATCAAATCAGTAATGATAAAATGGGCACAAGACATTGGGCACAATATTCAATTTTCATCTTGGGAAAAATTATGGAGGGAAGACTTAAAATTTACAGCGTGCTGTGTGTTGAAGGAAAACTATATGAAAATGATGTATCAGTGGTATTTGACACCTGTAAAATGAGCAAAAGTGTATAGAACTTCTTCCAATGTTTGCTGGAAATGAAAGGAGAAAGAAGGCACCTTCTACCATATGTAGTGGACGTGCATGATAACTAAAGCATTCCTGGGGAATGATTTACAATGAGTTGAAAAAAAATGTTTCAAATGACATTTGTGAAAAAAACAGGCTTTTGTTAGGCATTTTAGGTTCAGAGATTCCGAGGGAGCAGAAACGACTATTCATGTACGCGACGACAGCAGTGAGGATATTACTGGCTCAGAGATGGAAAGAAGACGAAGTTCCAACCAGAGAGGAATGGCTGATGAAGATGATGGACTATGCCGAAATGGCAAAACTGACTGGGAAAATCAGGAACCAGGAAGAGAAGAATTTCAAGAAGGAATGGGAAGAATTTATAATGTACTTAAGAGAACACTGTAAACAACTAAAAACTTTGGCAGGATTTGAGTAATGCTTGTAATGTACGAAAAACTATGGAAAAATGGATTATTATTTCTTTAACAAATTAGACAAAAGAAAAGCAAGTTGAAAAGAAGATTGATAATGGTAACCATGGAAAGGCGGAGGGAAGTCAAAGGATTCAGAGAATCCGGGATGAAGAGGTGAATGATGTGTTTCAATTTAAATTTGTTAAGTAAAAGTTAATAAAAATATATTTTAAAAATATACAAAATGTACGATGTGGGTGTGACTTTGCTGTTGGTTGGGGTTCTTGTTGAGCTGCAAATGCTGGCAGTGAGTCAATGAGTTTATTTCTTCAAAGCAGACCTGAAGGAATATGAAGAGGTGGGGGGAGTCCTCTTTTCCTTTGTAATAAAGCTGTCATTGTTACAAAGGCTGACGTGCAGTCTCTCCGGGTGAATGTTCTCCGATGGATTCTTTGTCCCCCCTTTCTCATCCCCAACTCTTGCAAAGCCCCCAACTGCTTGCTCATTTGCCATCCATGAAGGGAAATCCCTTCAGTCACCAGCCCAGCAAATGCTTCACAGGTGCCTACAGACGCTGCAGCTGCCGAGGGACGGGCATGCTCTTCAGAAGAGATGTGCCCATGTCTGTTACATCTCATTTTTGATTTAAGGTACAGAAAAGGAAGAGGAGGAGGAGGAGAAGGATCCATGAGAAACAACAGCTGCAACACCTGCAGCAGTAGACATCAATAGTAGTGATCGCAGCAGATGAGACAAGACAGATGGAAACGGCAAATATCCTCTTAACATGTGTAAAGAAGAACGAAGCTGTACTTTATTATAGGGCTGAAGGACCTCAGGTCTAGAGGCTGAATGCAACCCTCCAGGCATGACCCTCAGGACTCTACCTAGCTACATCCCCATCCCAGAAGACACACCCACTCTCTCCAGGCCACACCCCTCACTGGATCTGCTCCACTGGCTGGAATGTGTCCTTGAAGGGCAGTGACGCTTCTGGATCAACAATAGTAAAATGTGTTTGGAGGAGCTGCAGCCTCACACACCAATGTTATGTGTGCCCCCAGAAGGTTGTCCATATTGGAATGTGGTCTTTGAGCTGAAAAAGTTTCCCCATCCCTGCCTATGACAAAGGAACGGGGGCAATCCCCAATCCTGAAAAACCCAAAATCAGAGGCACAGCTGCAACTACCTGGCTTCATTTGTAGTGGAGAGATACTCTAATCATGTCAATGTGATTATAATGCAGTTGATGTGTCATCCACAAACAATGGCAGATTGGGCCTGCACTTCTGGTGTGGTTTACCAGAGAACAGTTCAGAAAGATTAGATGGGGAGAATCAGAAAGCATAATTTGTCTATAATATACAGTCATACCTCGGGTTGCAAACGCTGCGGGTTGCATGTTTTTGGGTTGCTGACCGTGCCGAACCCGGAAGTATCGGAACAGGTTACTTCCAGGTTTCGGCGCTCGCGCATGCACAGCACAAAATGATGTCTCACACATGCGCAGAAGCGCCGAATCATGTCATGCGGACCCGGCGCTGCGCTGCGGGTTGCAAATGCTGCGGGTTGTGAACATGCCTCCCGCACGGATCATGTTCGCAACCCGAGGTATGACTATATGCTATGTTCTCATTGCCTGTTACCTGACCTCATTGGCTTGACTGCTGCTATGTCATGGAATGTTCACTAACATAACAACTGAGGTGCAAGTGTCATCTGCAGGAGTTTTGTCATTCAGTGCAGCTATTGTGAGGAAAGTGGACAGTTTGGCTGAGGGGAAAATGCAGAAACCTGAAGCTAGGTAAAGAGGAACTTCTGCAAAAGGAGACCAAAGATATAGCGCTGGCTGATTTTCACATTGGTTTGAACTCACTAGGCAAAAACGTTTACCAGTTTGAATTTATCTTCCCATTAACTATTTTCTAACTGAAGAAGTGTGCATGCACACGAAAGCTCATACCAATAGCAAACTTAGTTGGTCTCTAAGGTGCTACTGGAAGGAATTTTTTTTATTTTGTTTCGACTACGGCAGACCAACACGGCTACCTACCTGTAACTATTTTCTAGCAGTCCCATGTTGTCAAGGGGTTCTCTCAGGACCCCACCTTATGAATGAATTAGAAAGGACTAGTTAGGGCAGAGATGCTTTTTAAGGAGTGAACTAATTCACACCAGTTCACTCTTCTTTCACTGTGCTTCTTGGCAGCTGCTTTGGCTCCTTGCCTTCTTCCTTTTGTTGATCATATATAAGCCATCTAATCACGGATCACAAAGCTACCATGATGACATCAGATTATTGTCCCAAAGCCAAACCAGAGTGCGGCCAATGCTTCCTGCCTTCACTCTGAAAGGGCGAAGGGTTTCACCTCATTTTGTGAGACTGCCAAACTATCTCCATAGTGGGGAAAGAAGTTTTCATCTTGCAGCGGGTGGAGTTTTTCAAGATGGATGCTCCTCTTTTTTTCATGTCAACTCTCAGTCAAAACTAATACAGAAAACAAAGTGGGATTGGGAGGAGAAAGAGAAAGAAAGGGAAGAAGAAGAAGAGTTTGGATTTGATATCCCACTTTATCACTACCCGAAGGAGTCTCAAAGCGGCTAACAATCTCCTTTTCGCTTCCTCCCCCACAACAAACACTCTGTGAGGTGAGTGGGGCTGAGAAACTTCACAGAAGTGTGACTACCGTGTTTCTCCTAAAATAAGACACCGTCTTACATTCCCCCCTCAAAAAAACACAGTATGGCTTATTTTCGGGGATGTCTTATTTTAACCGCTCCGTGTCGGTACGCTGCATAGCCACACCTATCCAGGCCGTCTTAAGGGAGAGGCGCCGCGTCACTATGTCTTATTTTCGGGGTATGGCTTATATTTCACAAATGAGTAGAAATCCTGCTACGGCTTATTTTATGGCTACGTCTTATTTTAGGAGAAACAGGGTAGCCCAAGGTCACCCAGCAGCTGCATGGGGAGGAGCGGAGACGCGAACCCGGTTCACCAGATTACAAGTCCACTGCTCTTAACCACTACATCACACTGGCTCTCACACCACACTGGCCACACTGGGAGGAAGGTGGTGGTGCAGAGAGTTGTCCCACTCACTTTATTGACAGGAAAAGCTTTATATTTTAACTCTACTGCGCATTAATTTTAAGCAACACTCCTTGTCATTGCAGAGAATAGGGAAGCCCATCCATAGCAGGATTTTGACTGGCCAGCAGCACCAGAGGCAGCATCTCCCTGAATATCTGTGGCTGGGAATCTCAGGTGGAGAGAGCACTGTTGCTTGCAGGTCTTGCTTGCAGGTTTCCCATAGGCAACTGGTTTAGCCCCTATGAGAACAAGATGCTGGACTAGATGGACCTTGGGCCTGATCTGGCAGAGTTCTTCTTACATTCTTATCTGTGTCCTTGGGTTCTGAATCCCATTGGTCACCTTTAGCTGAAGCACAAAGCGAGCCTTGCCTGAGATATCTCTGCTCCTTTATCATACCCTTTTACGGGCCCATAAATTGTTTAAAGGCTTTTTTATTTAGTTATTTCTCCATCAGCACCCAACTCGATTCCCTTACATTTATAAAAGAAGCAAAGGTAAAGCCAGAGTTTTATATCCGGGCAGTAAAAGTCAAATCCAAGTTAATTCTTCACACCTTTTGGTTTTGGGGGCTGTTTTGTTTTGTTTTGGCTGGGGGCACACACAAGATTTCCAGGAACAAAAATGGAAGCTCCTTTAGAGTAATTATGGTGCTATCAATGTGATTACGCTGGAGAAAGTGCCTTAAATTTCCAGGTTGCTAGGGATGAAAGTCAATAAATAGTGGGCAACATTGTTGTTGACCTTTGTTCAGTCTATAGCCCAGGAGTCTTTGTAGAATGTGGATGGCTAACCTGTGGCCCAAATCGATATGTCTACAACTCCCATCTTATGCTGGCTATTGGTTATGCTGTGAGTTGGAGTCCAGCAGCACCTAGGGGTACCCAGACTACCCTGCAGTTAAAATGAAGATCAACATATTATATTAATACGTTCCAATGTAGCTACTAAAATGCAGATTTCCTGGTGTCCTTTGTGTCCTTGTGGACCATCTTTTTATAGTTCTAGTTACAGGTAGGTAGCTGTGTTGGTCTGCCGTAGACAAAACAAAATAAAAGAATTCCTTCCAGTAGCACCTTAGAGACCAATTAAGTTTGTTCTTGGTATGAGCTTTCGTGTGCATGCACACTTCTTCATATACACTGAAACAGAAGTCACCAGACCCTTATATATAGTGAGAGGGTGGGGAAGGGTATTACTCAGAAGGGTGGTGGGAATGGGTGATTGGCTGATAGGTGTGGTAAACCTGTTGACGACTGTTAATGACTGCAATTGGTCTTGCAGAAAAAAGCAAGGGGTGAGAAGGTTAAAAATAGCTTTGTCATGTATAATGAGATAAGAATCCAATGTCTCTATTCAGACCAGGTCTCTCCATGATTTTAAGTTTGGGAATAAGTTGCAATTCAGCAACTTCTCTCTCCAGTCTTTTTATAGCTAATTAAATAAATACTCCAAACCAGGATTGGGAAAACTGGGGTCCTTCCGATGGTGTTCCTGTTTCCATCAGCTCCAGCCAGCATGGAATGCTGGAAAAGGACATGACTATTTGGCTGGCTGGAACCCTGAATGGAGGCACTCTGCCCTGCCCTGTTTTGTTGCAGATCCTGCTTGAACTGTGCAAAGCAAGCAAGCACTTGGAAATGCCTTGCATCCATTCCTGCAGCTTGTGGAACTGGGTTAAAAAGGTAAAGGGACCCCTGACCATTAGGTCCAGTCATGTCCGACTCTGGGGTTGCGGCGCTCATCTCACTTTATTGGCTGAGGGAGCCGGCGTACAGCTTCCGGGTCATGTGGCCAGCATGACTAAGCCGCTTCTGGCGAACCACAGCAGCGCATGGAAACGCGGTTTACCATCCCGCCGGAGCGGTTCCTATTTATCTACTTGCACTTTGACGTGCTTTCGAACTGCTAGGTGGGCAGGAGCTGGGACCAAGCAATGGGAGCTCACCCCGTCGCAGGGATTCGAACTGCCAACCCTCTGATCAGCAAGTCCTAGGCTCTGTGGTTTAACCCACAGCGCCACCTAGGTCCATAAATTACCATATAGCATAAATTCAACACAAAAAACAGCTAAAGGTAGGTAGCCGTGTTCTGCCGTAGTTGAAACAAAATAAAAAAAAATCCTTCCAGTAGCACCTTAGAGACCAACTAATTATATATCCACTGCTGCTCACGAACTGTGAAAATACGTTCTACCTCGACAGCGCCACCTTCTAAGTCTACAAATGAAACTGTGAATACAGTAGAGTGAAGAGGATTGGAAAGGATATTGAGGAGGACAATATCCAAAATGGAACTAATTAAGATCATTCGAAAATAGAGAAGGAAATTACAAAAATGGATTAAAGTAGAGGATTGAAAGTGAGTGCTGTGTGGTAGGTGGAAGTCATCATTATTTCTATTATCTTTTTTCTTTTGTTTAGGTTTAAGATTTGTATACAGTAAATGCAAGGAAAGCATAGAAATGCTGAGTAATGTGGACAATGTATTTACAGACTTAATACTTAGGCCCTTGCATTGTAATTTAATTTATATATCTACTTTCTTCTTTTTATGTTCTTTATCTTCTTTTTCTTTTTTCTTCTTTCTTCGGAAAATGGAATGTTGGAATTCTTTTGTTGTGTAATTGTGTAATTTTTATAGATAAATAAAGTTTATTATTAAAAAAAAGAATCCACACAAATTGCAATAGAAATCAGCTTTAATGATATAATTTACACGTAATTTAATAAATTCAGAACTTCACAGTGACGATCGGGGTTGTTTCCTGAAAATTAAAGAAAAACAGAACTGTTAGTCAAGATCCGCTGGAAAGGAAAAGCAGATCAACACCTTTTGTTCCCAACCTCCGTTAACTTTGCATGTAAATGGAGAATGAACACGGACTCTCAACTTAGAGGGTGTTCTCCCCACTCCATGCAACTTTCCCCTTCCTCTTACCTAGTCCATAGGGGCGGGGGTCTTGGCAGCACCAGCGGTACAACATAAGCGCGATGTTTCTGCAAGAAAGAAGGTATCTTTGTCACAGATTATTCCAAACGCCAGGGACAGAGCTTCAGAAAAGCTCTTGCAGGAAGTCCGAGGTGGGCAAAGGGCTCTTGGGCTCTGGGAGAAGAGGAGGCTGGACCAGACGGGCCCTTGGCCTGATCCTGCAGGCCCTCCTTGTGTGTTTCCTAAGGCCCCCCTCCTTCCCCCTGTCCCATTACCTCTGAGGCGAGAGGCCTTCTCCTGGGCTCCATTCCCTCCCGGGATGCGGCGGCTCCCAGCCTGTTCCATTCCCTCGCTGCAAAACAAACAGAGACATCAGCAGGCGCCTGGCTCCCAGCCACGCTAGCCCCAGTCTGGGCCAGGAGGGTGGGGGACCTGGGAAGGGGGCATTTCCTCCTTGATGTTCCGGGCTTCCCCCTTTCGCCCACCTCCGTACGGGCGTCGTGGCTGTGTCCTGGCCCGCTTTGGCACAGAAGCAGCTGCCAAGGTCTCTGTGGTTTTAATTGGAGGAAAACCTTGGCTGCTGCTTCTGCGCCAAGTCGGGCCGGGAAGGAGCCATGCCCGCACGGAGGTGGGGCAGGGGGGAAGGCCAGCGAGGGTCTGGGGCCGGGAACCGCCGAGATGGTCTCACGTTCGTCATCCCGGGAGCAGGAGATGGAGCCTCATCCCTGGAGGCGTGGCTCTGTGGAGGAAGCAGAAGATCTTATGAGAAGGCGCTGGGATGGACCCAAAACTACTGCCCCATTTTTGATAGAGCCGGGGAATCTATGACCCCCATAAGAAGTTTCCTGCCTTCTGTCCCAGTACCTGATGTCTGCCACGTCGCTCAGGGATTTGGCCAGAATGAGAGTAAAGGAAGGCTCCCTCTCTGCAATGAAAATGGAGGAATCAGCAAGCGCCTTGCTCCCAGCCATGCTAGCGCTAGTCTTGCGCATGAGGGAGGGTGGACATGGGAAGGAAGCATTACTATAATACAAGACACTCAATTGGCATTTCCACTTACTTGTAGTGGGAGCCTTCCCCGCCTCATTCTGGCCGGCCTCTCGCCTAAGGAAGAAACAAGCTCAGTTAGTCTGATAATAATCAGTATATATTTTATCCCAAGGTTCACCACTCCCTAGCTATGGCCCTGCCTGTACCACCCTACAATTTGGCACCCCTCCCTCTTGTTCTTCCACATTGTTTTAGCCCCCTCTGCAGCATGGTGCCCAGTGTGAGCGCACCGGTCGTGCCATCCTAAAACTGCCCCAGCCCAGCCTTGGGAGTGGACCACAGAGAAACCCTCTCCATAAAATGATAGGGAAACACTTCCCTGCCATGGCAAGGGTCACAGCATACCTCCGCTTATTTGTTGTACCGCTGGGCTGCCGCTGGGGTGTTGGTGCCCTCCCGAACCCACGGCCCTGCAAAGGAAGAAGGACATTGTACTCAATAGGGGACTGGGGTCCTGTGGGCCATCCTTCTGGGGCACATTGCCCTCAATATTTTCTCTCTCTCCCCCCCGCCCTGCCTTCCCATCTTCTTCCCTCTGCTGCCTCCCACCCCCCAGCCACATCCCTCCTTCTCCTGCATGCCAAAGAGCAGACAAGCATCAGCCCATGGGCAGGCAAGCCAGTGGAGGCAGGGCCCTCCTGCGGTGGAGACATAGGGCCCCCAGGGGGAGAAGCCCCCAAACTTCTGTAGGGACATCCTGAGCGCTGGCGAGGGTGCCTGGACAGCTGACCCAGGAAAGGAGGGGGACAGAACAAGCACCCCTGCCAGGCTGCCCATGCCCACGTTCACCATTGGCTGCCAATGGTCGCTGCTCCTGCGTGGCCTGACCCCTGGCTTGGAAGGAGGGGGTGAGGGGCTGAGGTGAGACGGGCCTGCAACCCCCCAACCACTCAGGTCAGTGCCACGACCTCCCTGCACATGTAGGGAATGGGTTCCCATGGAATTAACCTACCACAATTTTAAGTGGCTCTAGTTGCTTCCGACTCTTAAGCATCCTCTTATGACCTAGGAGAAACAGAGGAAGGGGTTACAGGTGTGAAATGCCCAGGATTCCCAGAGGTCTAATAATAATAATAATAATAATAATAATAATAATAAAATTTGTTATTTGTACCCCGCCCATCTGGCTGGGTCTTCCCCAGCCACTCTGGGCGGCTTCCAGCAAACATTAAAATACATTAACACAGAGCCCCTGGCTTATGTCCCGCAGGACGACTCAGGATCCACCCTGGACCTTAACCTTTCTCTGTTCCCTCCCTGTTGTCATACTACAAGATTGTAAGCCCCTTGGGGCAGGAACCTTTCGATCAAGGGTCACGCGCAGCGCTGGTGCCACAGAAATAGCACAAAAGAAATCTCACTAGGCTCCTGCCCCGTGCAAGCTGAAGTCCGCTAGAAGCCTTTCCCTTAAGGCTGTGTACACACCATCCCTTTGGGGCTCCTGCAGCATGAAAAGGGCAGAGCTGCATTGCTGAGAGGCAGGAACCTGGCAAGCTATCTACAGCTGTCAGCAAGTCAAGCCAGGGAGCCAGCCACATGGATAATAAATAATAATAATAATAATAATAATAATGCCATTCTTCTCCTCTAGCCTCCTACCTTCCGAATCCATTTTTTTAAAATACCGTACTTTATTCAAATTTCTTAAAATCACAACACAAATACAACAAACACAATTACAACCAATTTACAAACAATAACAACATAAACAACACCCACAATAGGCACAACAACACAAACAACCAAAACAGAAAACCCAACTTAAATTTAAAAATGACTTCCTAAAGTTCTACTTCGTGTCCCTTCTATTAAGCTTCCTTTAATGCTATCTTTAATATACTTTACCTATTTTTCCAGTATAAAAAGAATACACACAAAAATAACATTACCCTTTATACCTAAATAAATAAGTCCTTATATTTCAATTATATTTCCATTATATCTATATTTCTTTGTGATATTATTAACCCTGGATGTGTTTCATTCCAAGCAGATCACCAAATCCGTTTTCACCCCTTCTTGCTTTAGATAATCTTCAACATATTTCCACTCTCCTTTAATATTTTGTCTCGCTATATTCCTAATTGCTGCCGTCATTCTGGCCAAATTCATGAATTCTACCAATTTTATATGCCACTCTGGAACCTTCGGAATTTCTTCCCCTTTCAGTATTGCGCTATCAATAATCTAGCAGCCGCACTCGCATATAAAAAAATATTTTCCCTATCTTTCTGGTATATTGTCTGGAACCAAACTCAATAACAATGCTTCCGGTGTTTTACCAAAAGTAATTTTTAACATCTTTTTCATTTTCTCATATATTACATTCCAATATTCTTTAATTTTACACAGGTCCACCAACAATGAAAATAATTACACACTTTATCATGGCATTTCCAACATTTATCTGATTTTAATGTATATATTTTTGCCAATTTCTCAGGTGTTAGGTGCCATCTATATATTAATTTCAACATATTCTCCTTGATTCGTGTGCAAGCCGTAAATTTCATACTAATATTCCACAAATATCCACTGGGTTCGATAAATTGTTCTACCTATATCCTGGGCTGAGAGGCAGGAACCTGGCAAGCTATCTACAGCTGTCAGCAAGTCAAGCCAGGGAGCCAAGCCACATGAATAATAATAATAATAATAATAATAATAATAATAATAATAATGCCATTCATCTCCTCTAGGCCTCCTACCTTCTGAATTCATTTTCTTTACTGTAGTCTCAAGTGACTCTAAGATGAGTCTCTCTCTCATCTGACAGGCATCTCCCCTTGCAGGGCATTATAAGGCTTGCCTAAAAAGCAGCACTTTGTGACATCATCTGGCAAACAGGGGCCAGGCTGCTGGGTTGTCAGGCAGCTGAATTAAGAAAAATAAAATCAGGGGGGTCAAAGTGTGCTGGATGAGGCCACCATGGGTCAGGCCAGAGGGTCTCACAGACCTACAGATCCCAGAACCCCTAACAAACTACAATTCCCAGGATCCTATAGGGGGAAGACACCTGCTTTTTAGAAGAGGGAGGAGAACCTGCAACTCATTTGCCCCAATTTCCTAGGAACCAGGAACTGGAAGCTCAAGTGCTGCTAACAGGGTGACTTCACAGAGCAGGGTGGATAAAACATTGCTCCAAAAGTTGGGTCCCTCCCCTGAATGTACATTTCCAAATATAAGATGAAAAACAAAATAAACCTACATAAAGCAAGAGTGTTTTGTGTTGTGTAGGCTCCTGTTTGGTATGAGCAAATGGCTTGAGATACCTATTAGGTCCATCAATTACCATATAGCAACACAAAAAACAGCGACAATTTGTTCTTGACAAAGGACAGCTGGACATATAAAGGGCCCCATTACCTCCAGTAGCTTAGGGCCTCATCAAACCTAAATCTGGCCCTGGACATGGGAGTCAAAAGTTGTCCTCTCTAAGACCAGGGATAGCTCGGTTGGTTAAAGCACGATGCCAATCTGCCTCTCTCTCTCTCTCTCTCTCTCGCTCTCTCTCTCTCTCTCTCTCTCTCTGGCCCTCAAAACTCCCCACCCACTCCTTACCTCCTCTCCTCAAGGCACCCAGCCCCCCATCAGAGCTGCTTCAAAATCTACTTGTGTGTTTTAGCTGACTGGAAGGTGTCCTTGAACTCTGATAATGCCTCTTGCCTGCCTGGATAGAGGTTAGAGAGGGGTGTGTGAATGTGTGTGCAGAAGCCAGCCTACTGCACAAAGGCAAAAACTACATTACACCATCCTTTTCTGTCTCTAGCCCTCTCCGTGACTGGCATGCAGCCCCCAGAAGAAGAGTTTGGATTTGATATCCCGCTTTATCACTACCCCAAGGTGATCACTACCCCAAAGCGGCTAACATTCTCCGTTCCCTTCCTCCCCACAACAAACACTCTGTGAGGTGAGTGGGGCTGAGAGACTTCAGAGAAGTGTGACTAGCCCAAGGTCACCCAGCAGTTGCATGTGGAGGAGCGGGGAAGCGAACCCAGTTCACCAGATTATGAGTCCACCGCTCTTAACCACTACACCACACTGGCTCCCCAGAAGCTTGCCCAGAAGGAAATGTGGCCCTTAGGATGAAAAGAGTTTCCCCACCCCAGTTTTAGCAATATAAGATGATGCGGGGATACATAATCACTGCTCTCGCATCCCATATCCCATCAAGTCTGGCCCTGATTGTAGAAGGTTATCAATATATATCCTACAAGCAGAAGTGAACTTCGAGAAATGACAAAACTTCAGCAAACTCTCTCCCCACCCGTTTTTGGCTCTTGCACAAGGTTCCCTGCTGCAGCAGCTCTCACCCTGGTCAAAACTGCTCAGAAAAGCAAGTTTCTTCAAGGCTTAATGTGCCAAATCAGCAACGGGGAAAGTGGAAAAACTTAAAATTCTGGAACAGCCTAATTTCCAGTCTTTGGACACGAAGCTCCATTAATCTTTCATATTCTCTCTCAAACTTGCCACCAGCTTGTTCAGGTGTTACTAGGAAATGTGCAAAAATGGGGGTGAGGGAGGCTGGGAGAGAGTATAGAACAGAGGAACAAACTCTGCAAGAGTAGATGAAGCTGATCTGCCCCCACAACACCCGCTCCACTTTTGATAGTGATAGCAAAAAAGTTTTTCTCTTAAAAAAATCAAAAAATTAAAATAACCTTAGTGTGGACCCAAGGGCCGAAATGCTTTGGGCCATTCTGGGTATTGGGGAGGCAAGGATCCAGCCCCAAACCAAGACTTCTCTTTTTCCAGTGTTTGGTAGAATTCAATTATCAAATAGCTGTGGAGGCTTGCCCATTCGGGTGAATGAGGCACTAGTCCGCCAACCTCTGCCCAGTGGTGCCGGGTTGCCCCCAAGACTGGAGGGGTTGGTGCGTGGCGCACGTATGTGACATCAGGTGGACAGTGAGTGACTTGTCATGTCTCCTGATGCCATGCAGGCTGGTGCAGCCTTCTGCGAGGCCGCACCAGTCTTGGCAGCGTTGGGAAACGCAGCGGGGACTGGTGCAGTCCATCGGAAGGCTGCAAAGGCCTGTGAGGTGATGGGAGACATGGCGCAAGCAGGTGCAAGCTGTGCCAGTCCCTCAGAGGCATAGCAAGGCCAGGTGGTTCCCGGTGCGAATTATTTTTTCTCACCCCCCCACCGACAGCTCGGTGTAGGCTTTGGGGTCGCAGGCAGGCGCCGAATGTCCGCTCCCTTCCTACGCCTCTGCACCCCCACCCCGTGACTCCCAAGTACCCTGAGCCATCAGGGGAAAGGGGAGCTATGCCGCTTTTGCCCGGGCGCTGGCAAAGCTGCGTCCTCTCAGGAGCCACAGCTCCCATCCATCCCCCTCTCCCTCCCCGGCTCGCTGTAAAGCGGAAAAGCGGGAGGGGGGCCCCCGGCTTGCCGTAAGCGGCTCCTGCCAGCAGTGGTGGGATCCCACCGCCGTCTGTACAGCGCTTCAGCGGCGCCGGTGGCAAACCGCTATGTACAGTGCATGTGTGGTGTCACTACACACAGCACATGTGTGCAACACCGCACATGCGTTGTATGTAGCGGTTTGCCGCTGGCGCCGCTTGAGCGCCGTTCGGACGGTGGTGGGATCCTCTGCTCATGGCTGCAGCCGTGAATGGAGGATCCTTTACATGCGGCTGCGGAGGCGCAATGGCTGCTCGCGCCGCCGTGCCCGGGCAGCAGGGCAAGCACCCCGCAGGGTGCCTTCTTGTCACCCTCGGAAACATGGAACCTGGGGCGCACTGCCCCCACCTTGCGACGCCACTGGCTGGGCCCCCTTCAAACAAATAGAGTTGGTGCGCCTGCCTCTGTCTGCTTTCTTAGGACCACTCAAAGTCTCATCTTTGCCCTCGTACACTCCACCAGGGAGGAGGATGGAGACAAAACTAGAATTAGTCGAAGATGCCAGTCATCAGCTCTGGCTCCACCTACATTTCCAATAAGCACCAGCCACCACCATCGCATAGTCAGATTGTAATCTCTAAATTACCCCCTACATTTTCTCCATTTTGGCTGCAGTTCCCATCAATGTGGGCTTTATTTCCATAAAATTCCTGTAGTTTAAAAAAAGAAAAAAGAAGGTCGCCCTCAGTTAACCTTCTAAGGGAGCTGTTGGACATGGCCCAAAAAGTTAAGAAACACAAGAGATGAAAATCAAGAGGGAGAATGATTTTTTCCATTGAAAAGGGGTTTTGTTTTGTTTTTTTACAAAAATAATAAACATGGAGCTTCTCAAATTGCTGATTCGGCATCAGTCATGTTGAAAGACTTGAAGGGGTCTAGTGGCCAGATTGAGCCAAGGCTCTGAGAGAAAGCTCTAAATGAGACCTTTTCTTCCTGACATCAGCAACCTACTTTCCCCCCAAAAGCTGTAGCATCAAGAAACTTGCTTTTGCATCGAGCTGGACGTTGAGATGGCTGTACATTTATCTCCTGAGGCTGCACCAAAAATAACATTTGAAATACTGCACTTTGGGTGGCAAGCTTTTATTAATCATTATTTTTATTATTATTATTATTATTCAAGCAATAGGTTAATCAACTGTAGTCTAACCACCCCCCTTGATTGATATGAATAAAGGCCACATTCCTATTTAGTTTCATGGATAGCCACTGTAGATCGACTCACATCTTTACCAACACACCTGTGATGTAGTTTAGATGGAAGGAGAGAGGGACTCACATGAGGCTACTATCCTGTCCTAGTGCATAGTTAAGCTATGGAACTCACTGCCACACAAGGCTGTGATGACCACCAACTTAATAATAATAAATAAATAAACTTTTATTTGTATCCTGCCGTCCCTGGCCGAGACTGGGCTCTGGGTGCCTAACATCAAATATATAACATTGGTATAAAATCAAATAATAATTAAGTTACCTCCTAAAAACAAGTCAGGATCAAATTAAAATCAATTAGATGGCTTTCCGCAGGATTAGGGTTGGGAACAGTAAATGTTCATCAGGCCCAACTGTTTATGCTGTTCTTATATGGGCCTGTGAGAATGCTGGGAGGCCTCTTCCATACTAGTTCTTATACAAAAAGAGAAGGGGAGTCAGGCTGAGCCCTGACCTGGCGGAACAGCTCCGTCTTGCAGGCCCTGCGGAAAGATGTCAAATCCCACAGGGCCCTGGTCTCTTGCGACAGAGCGTTCCATCAGGCTACAGCTATCAATGGCTCCAAGTCATGATGGCTATGCTCTGTCTGCATGGTTGGAGGCAGTATCTTTCTGGATGCCAGTTGCTGAAAACCACAGCAGTGCAGAGTGCTCTTGTGTTCCTGTTCTGTTTGTGGGTTTCCCACAGGGGTCACAGTCAGGTTCATGGGCGTTCAAAGTTCCGTCTGAGGACGGCGGGACGGGGGGCAAGACGGAGGGGTGGGAGCAGGAACGGGAGTCCGGAAGCCAAGGGTCCGAGGATCAGGAACCAGGAGTCCGGAAGCCAAGGGTCCGAGGATCAGGAACCAGGAGTCCGGAAGCCAAGGGTCTGAGGATCAGGAACCAGGAGTCAGGAAGTCCAAGGCAGGAAGCATGTTGCTGCGGCAAAGAGCCAAAGCAAAATGCTGACCTTATATCCCTTCCCAGCTCTTGCCACCAGGTGCTATGTGTTACCAATCGGCCTCACCTGTGTGGCCGCGCCTTGCCTCTTCAGAACAAACTTAGGAAAGCCCCAGTCCTGCGAAGCCCTGCTGGTCACAGGGCCTGGCTCCTGCACGCACTCCTGACAACAGGCATCTGTCAGGCGGCAGAGGAAGCAGCTCCCACAGCAGGTTGCAAGGAACAGATAGGACAATAAAAAGTCCTTACCACCTGCTTTTTATTCAATATTTACAGAGAGAGGCTGGGAACACAGCCTCTTGGAATAATGGCATTGTCTCGAGTGACTCCCCACCCCCTTTCTCCCACTTCCTCATTCATCATCATCTCCCTACGGGTGGCTCTGAGGGCCCTTTGCTTCTGACCCTTTGCTCTACTACTTTCAAGACTCACCAGGTTCTGGGAGGGGGGTCTGGAATGCTTTCTAAAGACACTGTGCCTGTCAGCTATTGCCCTGCTGGTGGTTCCTCTTCTTCCTCCTCCTCTCCCATTATTTCCCAGCTTTCCCCCCCATCTGCCTCTGACCTGTGACCTCCCTCCACCCCCTGTTGTAATTCTGAACAGTCTTCTTCTCTGGAAGGGTCAGGCTGGGGAGGCGGTCTCCACCATTCGTCTTCTGCCCAGTCCCTGACAGCATCTGGTTGGCCTCTGTGAGAACTGGACTAGAAGGGCATTGGCTTGATCCAGCAGGTTCTTCTCAGGTTCTTATCCATAAGCTTTTCAGCAGAGCAAAATTCTGCACCACTGCCTCTCTGGTCTCAATCCAACACTGACTATACCAAGAACATGATAAGAGTCTTGTTGGATCAGACCAATGGTCCATTTAGTCTAGCATCCTGTTCTTACGATGGCCAAACAGATGCCTCTGGAAAGTCCACAAGCAGGATTTGAGTGCACTCTTGCTTTCATGCCATTGGGGACAACCTGGTGGTGAAAGAAACAGACTTTGTCTTGATCTACTTCTTCAGATCTTTGATTCCTAAACCCAGGGACACGTTTTCCTAGAAACAGGGCAGCTTGCTTTTCATCCAAGATTAATGAGTAAATAATAATAATTCATGTACATTTTGACAGCACTTTTCATCTGGAGTATCTCAAAAGTATTTTCATATCTACCTTCTAAGGAAGAAACTGAAGCACAGAAGGCTGAAATGATTTGCCTAGGGATCCAAGCTGTGTTATTGACAGTGCCAAAGAATGGGAAGTTTGGGTTTGGAGTCCTTGCCTCTTTCAGGGGAAGAAATGCATGGCACTCCTGTCTTCCACTCCTCCGCAGTTTGGTCAGACTCATGTTGGTAGCTTGTGCCCTCAATCTTTTCCAGCATCAGGGTCTTTTCCAGGGAGTCTTCTCTTCTCATGAGGTGGCCAAAGTACTGGAGCCTCAGATTCAGGATCTGTTCTTCCAGTGAGCACTCAGGACTGATTTCCTTAAGAATGGATAGGTTTGATCTTCTTGCAGTCCATGGGACTCTCAAGAGTCTCCTCCAGCACCATAATTCAAAAGCATCAATTCTTTGGCGATCAGCCTTCTTTATGGTCCAACTCTCACTTCCATACATCACTACTGGGAAAACCATAGCTTTAACTATACGGACCTTTGTCAGCAAGGTGATGTCTCTGGTAAAGTTGTCTCTAGGGATGAAAGAAGCTTCAAATTTTGGTTTCTCTGTTTCTCATTTTCTTTCCAGTCATAAGTTCAGCTCACCACATTTCTCCATCACTTTCACAATTTTTTAAAAAACACAAGCCTTTTAGTGGGCACACATTTTTGCAAGCAACTTTCTTGAATATAATGCAATTTTGTACGATACTTTCAGTAACATGAGCATATATATTTTTACATATCCTTTCCCCTCAACGTTCTGCACACTTTTTTTGGATTGAAGAATTTTATTGCAAATTTCAGAGAAATGTGAATTTGACAGGATACCTGCATTTTGGTTCCTGTATTGTTTCAAAAAGTGACAACTGGGTAAATCCACATTAAAATGTGAACTGGACCAACTTTCTACCCTGACTTCTTTTTGTATAATAAGGCATTGGTCTATTCTTTTCTTGTGTTGATTTAAGACATGATATTTTAGAAGATCATGTCAGAAATGTGAACCATCTCCAGTCCTAATAGGTTCTATCCTTATTGTGGACAAAAGTCCCAATATGAACAGTGGATGGATACAGATGACCATTTAATCAAGTGGCAACATCCCAGTGTTCATGTCACCATTTGATTTTTTTTTTTATAAAAAAACCCCACACATATGACATCCCACCAAGCAGTGAAGAGAACTGAATTTAGGTGCTCATTACCTTTTTGTCCATTCCTTCCTCTCAAGAGCTCATGGTTGCATACATGGTTTCCCCTCTCTCCTCTCTCAATGTATCCTCAGAGGTACGTTAGACCAAGAGACCGTAACCAGCGCAAGATCACCCAGTTAGCATCATGGCTTCTCCTCATTCTTGATTGGCTGTAGCGATGTGGTTAAATTCTCCTCAATTCATTTATCCCGCCCTGGACGCCAGACCTTTTGTTAGGCTCTGACAAACCAAGATGGCGTGTAATGTGTGGCACAGAAAAAAATGCAGCCTTTCGAAAACAGCAGAGCGTGCGCGACAAAGTGGGTGTAAGATGCTGGATGCTGGATAACAACAGGAAGAATGAAGAAACAAATGGAAAATAAACACCTCACTCAGAAATTTACAGGACATAAACCTCCTTTTTGCAGAAATAAAACTATGAATGAAAGTCATGAAACCAGTGGCTGCTAAATAAAGGATCAAGATCAGAATTGTTGTAAATGGATTAATCAAGATTATGGAAGCAGAAAGAAACAAGAACTTTGTACCCTGAAACCCAGCACATGGGAAGTCACCCAAAATTCTTTAATTTGGCTTGAATAATTGGCTCTTTTGATTGTATTCTGATTTGGTATTGTTTTAATGTGGCTACCATTGGATTACTGTAAATAAAAAATTAATACAAATTATTATACGGGGGGGGAATCATTTATCCCACCCCACATCAGATTTGATCTCAGTTTAGAGTGCGACAAACAATATGAGCAAATCAATCAAATGCCACAAAACCAGAATCCCTAAAATAGCATCATGCCTCCACCTGAGCATGCTGTTATCCAAAGTTCTGCTGAAAATAAGAAGTCTTAAGTCAGTGCTGGAAAACATACAGATAAGAGGCTAATATAATTATTATTATTATTATTATTATTATTATTACTTATTTATTTATTTATACCACGCCCATCTGGCTGGGCTTCAACAGCCACTCTGGGCGGCTTCCAACAAAATATTAAAATACAATACTAACTGAAGTGTGGATGAGAAAACACAGTATTCCTGATCACAGGGATGGGTCACCTGTGGTTCTTCTGATGCCATTGGACTCCAGCTCCCATTATCCCTAAATGAAAACAAGCAAGCAAGCAAGCAAGCAAGCAAGCAAACAAACAAACAAACAAACAAACAAACTGTGCTTCAAGGTCCCCTTTGTTGGAAGGGAGAGAAAGAAAGCACACTTGTAGCACAGATAATATCAAAGCATCCTTCCTGGAGAGGCCACATCCTGTCAGACATAGTTCCATTCCTTTACCGTTTTATCCCTTCTTACTCCCACCTGCACGGAAACGGAGTCTTGTTTGTCTTTTCCTCGTAAGTTTCTTTTCTAAAGCTCGCCAGTGCAAGGAAACTGATCTTGCTTTCCCTTTCAGCTGCCGTGCTGAGTGGCGTGTTCTCAGTTCTACCTCCTTTATCGTAATCTCAAATGTGATCTTCCTATCAGATGCTGATCAGAGCTGTGTGCGCAGGGACAGTTGAGGGACGTCTCTCGGTGTGCGCTGTCAACATCAAGGTCCCGTAGATTGTCGCTCAGAAAGATGTGGGGCGGCTGCAGCAGCAAAGTGACGCAGACAAAACTTCTCAAGTTATTTCTCTCCCCACCCAATCCTTCGATTCTTTTGCAGGCTAGGGCTTCTCACTCATCACTCCCTCTATAGCAACTGCTCCAGTCAAATCGGGTGAAGTGAAGGAAGTTGCTTGTTGGCAGAGCTGTCTTTCCCATAGGGCTTAGTGGTGCACCTCACAAGGGCGCTGGCCTCTCAGGGGCGCCCCAGCAAGTGGGGGAGCTGCATGGCTTTGCTGGCAGCTTCTCCTTTCCCTGGACGCCCGCCAGCTGTGCCCCACCAACCATAAGGCTGGTGGGCGTGCAGCTTCCCCCCCAAGCCTCCTCGGGAGGAGAGCGATCCTCACAGAGGCTTAGGATGGAAGCTGCGCCCCGCCAACCATATGGCTGGTGGGCACGCAGCTTCCCTCCCAAGCCCCCCAATAATAATAATAATAATAATAATAATAATAATAATAATTTATTATTTGTACCCCACCCATCTGGCTGGGTCTCCCCAGCCACTCTGGGCGGCTTCCAGCAAACATTAAAATACATTAACACATCACAGATTAAAAACTTCCCTGAACAGGGCTGCCTTCAGGTGTTTTCTAAATGTCATGTAGTTGTTGATCCTTTTAACCTCTGATGGGAGGGCGTTCCACAGGGCGGGCGTCACTACCGAGAAGTCCCTCTGCCTGGTTCCCTGTAGCTTTGCTTCTCGCAGTGAGGGAACCGCCAGAAGGCCCTCGGTGCTGGATCTCAGTGTCTGGGCTGAACGGTGGGGGTGGAGACGCTCCTTCAGGTATACAGGACCGAGGCCGTTTAGGGCTTTAAAGATCAGCACCAACACTTTGAATTGTGCTCGGAAACATACTGGAAGCCAATGTAGATCTCTCAGGACCGGTGTTATGTGGTCCCGGCGGCCACTCCCAGTCACCAGTCACCCCAAGCCTTTGCAGGGATCGCTCTCCTCCCGAGGAAGCTTGGGCAGGGCGCAACTTCACTCCCAAGCCTCTGCGAGGATCGCTCTCCCACAGTGGCATGGGGAAGAGTTGCACCCCCCTGGATGGCCAGCAGTGCGCAGCTAAGGCCACCCCAACACTATCCATGGTAATTTGGGGGCGTTGGGCAGATATTTGCACCCTGGTGCCACATCTGCTAAAGACGGCCTTGCTTGTTGGCATCAGTAGGAATTAAATGCTGTGCTGAATATTGCTCTCACATTTCTAGATAGTGCTTGGTAGCTAGGGATGGGGGAGAAAAATTCAATTCAGTTTGCATTTAAAGGTGAATCTAGCCAATTTGAACTTTCTGAAGCAATAGGAGAACTGAAACACAGCCAACCTTTGAAATTCTCGCTTCCCCAGATTTTGCAGTGCAGTTGTCCGTACAAAAATGCATATGTTGAGTGAAATGGTTTATGAAAATTCATTCATTAGAGAAAACAGCATACAAAAATGCATCACACTGGGAAAAATTGGTTTGAAAAAAGTGCATATTAAGGAAAATATGCACTAAAATGCTGGTGAATTTTCAGGAGGATTAAAAAAATAATCACAAAAGTGATGGAGAAATGAAGGTAAGATTGGAAAGTTGAGAAACTAATTTCCCCAGTCTTAAATTTAGTTCTGAATATTTCTGCAGTAATCTGCATTCTTAAAAAAAAATCCTTATAAAAATTATCTGCATTTGAGTGCATATTTATAAGCTCATTTTTTTCTATGCAGTTTTAACAAAAAATGCCAATTTTTCAAGGCAATTTCCCTTAATATACTGAGTTTTGTGTTATTTTCTCTAATATATACATTTTTATTCACATTTTCCCCAAGTATATGCACTTTTGCAAACATTACTTGGCAGCAGAACAGCATTGCAAAATTCAGAGAACGTCCAATTTGAAGGATGACAGCGTTTTGCTTCACGTATTCTTTCAGAAAGTGCAAAGTTTGCCTTTAAATGAGAATTGAATTCCCCCCGCATCCCTCCTCATAACATTTATCACCTGCAATCGACAGTCAAAAACAAAAGCAGCACCCCCCTGGCATCGTGGTTTCCTACATGAACATCTTTGTGATATTTATGTGTGGTTTGTGCAAAGGGCTCTTCTGACATTAATTGTTTAGCGTTAACGCTCAGCTTTGACTGCAGAATGTTCCACAAAAGGAAGGGTTTGACAATGATACTGAGTATGAGATAGTGGTGACAAATACTCCCCTGCTTTCTTAGATTGTAAATAAGCTCTTGTTCATCATTGTTATTCCGACAATAACTCATTGGATGCTTATGTAACACCAGCGCCAAAGAACTGACTTGAACACTGTGCTAATGCAAGGTCTATTTATCAGAAGGCGGTGGGTTCTCCTTCACTGGAAGTTTCAAACAGAGGCTGTGATTGCAGGGGGTTGGACTAGATGATCCTTGGCATCCCCTCCAATTTTACAGTTTGATGAATCTATTATCAATCTATGCCATTAATACTAGGTGTTATAGATTTAAGTTAGGTTCAGTTTATTAAATTTGTTTATAGCTTCCCATTAAAAAGTCCTGAAGTAATGTACCAGCAGGTAAAAAATAATAACACAATAATAATATTGTATAAACAGATGATAGGTAAAAAAGGTAAAGGACTCCTGGATGGTTAAGTTCAGTTAAAGACGACTGTGGGGTGTGGCGCTTATCTCGCTTTCAGGCTGAGGGAGCTGGCGTTTGTCCGCAGACAGTTTTTCTGGGTCACGTGGCCAGCAGGACTAAACCACTTCTGGTGCAACGAAACACTGTGACAGAAAACAGAGCACACGGAAACGCCGTTTACCTTCCTGCTGCAGCAGTACCTATTTATCTACTTGCACTGGTGTGCTTTCAAACTGCTAGGTTGGCAGGAGCTGGGACAGAGCAATGGGAGCTCACCCCGTTGCAGGGATTCGAACCATCGACCTTCTGATCAGCAAGTGCAAAGAGGCTCAGTGGTTTAGACCACAGCACCACCTGTGCCCCAGATTTGACTATATAAATATGTTATCATTGGTGCTGCCTAAATGCTGAGGAAAACCTAAATATCTGCCTGGTGCCGAAATGATCTCAAGTCTTTTTGTTCATAAACAGAGAAGATCCAATAAAGAAGTGGAACATGAAAATCGGTTGAAGGTTTTAGCTAATTTTGAAGAGCTGGTAAGAGGTGGAAGGACAATCAGAATCAGGCTGTTGCCTCATGTTGCCTTATGGGTGGGCCGGCCTTCCCAGTACGTTTCCGAGCACAATTCAAAGGGTTGGTGCTGCCCTTTAAAGCCCTAAACGGCCTCGGTCCTGTATACCTGAAGGAGCGTCTCCACCCCCACCGTTCAGCCCGGACACTGAGATCCAGCGCCGAGGGCCTTCTGGCGGTTCCCTCACTGCGAGAAGCAAAGCTACAGGGAACCAGGCAGAGGGCCTTCTCGGTAGTGGCGCCCGCCCTGTGGAACGCCCTCCCAGCAGAGGTTAAAGTGATAAACAACTATCCTACATTCAGAAAATACCTGAAGGCAGCCCTGTTTAGGGAAGTTTTTAATCTGTGATATTTTGATGTATTTTAATATCTGTTGGAGGCCGCCCAGAGTGGCTGGGGAGACCCAGCCAGATGGGTGGGGTACAAATAAAAAAATTATTATTATTATTATTATTATTATTATTATTATTATTAAGATGTTAAAGGAAAAATGTGAAGTTGATATAAGAGTTGTTTGTGTTTTGTTTGTTTTTGTATCGGTGTTTTATGTTTATATCTTATAAAATGAATAAATTGTTTTTATTTATTTTTTTAAGAATTCCTTGGCTCAGGATATGAACACTGAGAACATGTGATTTCCTTTGAAGGCAAAAAATGGGGTGAGCATAATGAATCCTTTTCTGACTTGGATTTTAATTTGAGCCAGAGAAGAAAGAAGAAGAAGCAACTTGCTGGATCAGGACCAAATCCCACAGGGAATGTTTGGCAAAGCAGCACCCAGCAGGACCGAACCCTCCCTTCACCAGCTGATGAGCAGAGATGAAAGAGGTTACCCACCGCTACAGAAGAGAGAGATCCAATGTTTCCTATGGTCTCTGGGATGCCCTCCCAAGGACCTGAGGCTTGCAGGGTAAGATTAACTGGGTGACAGACCTCATTTCATGGCCACCCACTGGGTGAAAAAATATAATTGGAAGAAAGGCAAGCTTCAAATTGAACTGGTAAAGCTTATTCTTCTGGAATAAAAGTTACGAGAAGCTCAATGCTTTTTCTTCTCTTTTTTAATCTTCCTTGGGATCATTTCTCTCTGGAGAGAAAAAGAGAATTCTCTTTTCAGAAAAAGCAGATACTTCCCTTGAGGAAGAATTTAAATCAAAGGACAGCAGGCTTCGCACAATTCTTATTCCACAAGGGCGGGGTACACAAGTGCAAGCTTGAGAGTTGCCTCACTTCTCATCTTCCCCCCTTCTTTTCTTTTTCATTTTTCTGGTGCTTCTTTGTGATGGATAAATTCCCTTTGGCACCGCTTGGAAGAAGGTTCGGTGAGCAGAGTTATTTCCCCCCAAATACCTCCATATCTCTTGTGGATTTCTGCTTCTGCTGTGACCTAGTACTGAAATGTGGATATCTGTTGCGATCCTGACAACAACTTCAGAAAACAGGTCCCAGGCTCAGTCCTTGGCATCTTTGCCTTAAAGGGATCAGGTAGCAGGGGATGGAGAAGACTGCTGGCTGAGGCTTTGGAGAGCTGCTGCCAGTCAGAGTAGACAGTATTGGGTCTGACCTGGTATAAGGCAGCTTTGGAAATTCCAACCAGGACCAGTTTGTGTGGCCTGAAAAAATTCCAGCTGCCTCGTTGCAAGTTTATTAGAGATCCTTCAAAGGAAACTGTGAGGAAATGTACATCAAAAAGCAATCACACACACAGAGAAAGAGATCTTGAAAACTCGCTTGGTAATTCACGGAGGTCGTTTGATCTTCGGCACTGACCCCGCGACGTGAAGCCTTTGATGACTAATCCTGCCTCCACTTGCCAGCCTTCTGATGGGATCCTTAGTCACTTTCACAGTTCCAGTGGCTGGAGAGCCCGCTGCTCCCACGATGCTGTGCTCTCCCCAGCTCCCATACAGCAACACTTGAAAGCTTCTTGACACTGGATAAATTGCTACAGGCATGGAATCACTTTCTAATTGTATCTTATTTCAGTGGCAGCCAGAATATTTCTGTGTTCAGATATGAAGTCCCCAAATGACAATGACAATAAAATAAAATAAAATGCTTTATGCTTGGCCAGTAGTTGGTGTGTGAATAATCCCATCGTGCCGTATCAAAGAATTTGGTAATTTGCTTAAGCTGAACTAAACACACAGCAAGGCCACGCTAATGTCCACAGGCATGACTATCTCTCTCCCTCTGTTCCTTTACAGAGAAGCCAAGGAAAAGCTGCCTTCAGTTTAGGCGAGGCAAAATGCCATTGCATCCCTCCTAATGGTCTCAAGCTTTTCCAACACTGTGATTCCTTATTTGACATATCCTGCGGCTTCTCTCAAAGGATATTGGGAACTGGACCATTTAATGGAAGGCCTGTAAATCAACGATGGAGCATCTGCTTTACATGTGGAAAGTCTCAGGTTCAATTCTCAACATCCTCAGGTAGGGCTGGGAATGTCACCCACCTGGAACCCTGGCAACATCCCTTGCCTGAGAGCTGCTTCCAGTCTGGGTAGATACTACTAAACTAGATGGACCAGTAGTCTGAGCCAGGATAAGGCTGGTGTTCTTCAGAGGGTCCTTGTTGAAGATTTCTACTGTCCTCATAGAATTCTGGTCCCCAGAATTCCTTTGCTAGCAAATGTGAGTTAAATGAGCTTGAGATGGGTCGCTAAATCTATAATGTGGGCATGAAGGTGCCTGGGAATAGGGATAAGGGAGAGATTTGTTTGGTTCACATCTTAATGCAAACCTACCTAATCTGCACTTCCCAAGAAAGGGAAAAGGCTGAGTTGTGCTTAAACTGCATAGTAAATTTAGAATATGTTGACCCCATGCTCCTTTCATATGTCCAATGCTGCTTGGAAGTGGCAACAACCACTGAATAAACACTTTGGGGGGTCACCATCATTTCCCCATAATGCCCTGGGAAGGATGCTAGAATCATTCACAAGGAAATTCACAAGGACTAATAGGAGGCCCTTTTTTGGCAATGGTTGGGGGAGGGGCAGAATATCCTAGTGAATTGCTTATTTATAAAATAATTTCTACCCCACCTTTTGGCCCTCAGAGGAACCCACAAGGCAGTTAATTTCATCAATTTAAACCATTATTCAATCGTTGTAATAAAATGAACACAGCTAGATTAGGGAGATCCTCTCCCAAATCACTATTTTACCTTTAAATCTGGAAGATGGGTTGGGAGCTGAAGCATTTTGGGGGCACGACATTTACCATGGCAATCCAGTGATCATGGCAGCAGCTTAAACATCAGGAACAGTGCTACTGCCACTGCAATCATATTTGCTCCCGCAGAGTGGCCAAGGAATCGCTCTAGCATTGCCACACTGGTACCATTTTGGGGGGGGGGGCACAGTCACAATCAGAGCTCTGTGCCTGCTGCTGCCACCAGTGAAACCACAGGCAGAGCTGGCAATGTCTTTAAGCTTCAGGTAAGTCTGGTCCTTTGCTGAAGAGACTTTGCCTTCCATAGTTCAGCCAGCTCAGGCTATTGGGAGCTGCCCGTGGTCCTGAACTGTCTGGTCTGGCTTTGAGTGGGAAGATGCTCAAGCAATTGCTACCACTTCTGCTCCAAGCCCCAGCAGAACAGGATTTTGAACATCTTACAACACGAAAGATCCTGGAGCTGCATTGCGCTCGGGGGCAGTTTGGCAACTCACAGGTCCCCATGGCCACCTTGCAAAATGATTCACAATAAAGTGAAAACTCAACCGTGCTGTAAGTGGCTGCCCCCTTAAAGAAGAGTTTTGCAGGTCAGCCCCACCTCAGAGCTAAAACAAGTAAAACAGGCACCCCAAATTCACCAACTCCTGAAAATAGGATGGCAAATGATAAATTGGATGATGATGATAAATGATAAATTGGATAGGATGATAAATTGGGTGGGCCATTTCTTTTCAGCCCCTAGAACATTGTCTAAACCTTGGCAAAAGAGCTATGTTTTGCCAGGTGCAGGAAAAAACCAAACACGGATGGGCTATACTGTGTGAGGACATAGCATCTCTTACAGGGACATTAATGGTAAAGGTAAAGGTAAAGGTAAAGGTAAAGGGACCCCTGACCATTAGGTCCAGTCGTGACCGACTCTGGGGTTCTGGCGCTCATCTCGCATTATTGGCCGAGGGAGCCGGTGTACAGCTTCCGGGTCATGTGACCAGCATGACAAAGCCGCTTCTGGCGAACCAGAGCAGCATTAGGAAGGGGAAATGGTTGCAGTTAACTGGTGTCTGCAGAGATGATTAATTCACAGGGAGTCTTCCCACACCGGAATTACGAAAAGCCCCTCGACTTTGCCACCTATGACTGGAATATATGTGTGGAGGGAGGGGATGCCTTGTGGCTCATTCCTAAATGTAATCAGTTCTGCAGGTTCCAGTTAATAAGATGAAGCACAACATATGCAACTCTATATCTTAATTTACTTAATCTGCCCGATGTGTTTGCATTGCAGAATTTGGTTTTCGTTGACACAAGACCAGGGTGACTTTGGTATAGATTGTCGTGCTTTTTCTCAGCACAGCCAACTCACAGCCCTGTCTGGGAGGCATCTCAGGCATGGATCATATGCTCCAGGCACCTGGATTTGTGTTTGCTGGTGGGATTCCTTGCCTGACAAGCACCTGCGTCATATAACACATTTTGCTCATTTCGCCCGTCTGCTAGGGATGAAATGAATATCCGTGATTTTAATTGTTTGAGAACATCACATTATTTGCAGCTGCAGATCTGTACCTAGATTATAGCAAAAGATTTCCAAACAGCTCTGGCAAACAGATCTGTGAAAAGAGAAGGGAGGGGGGGCTTATTGCACTAGACATTGTATGATGACGCTGGTCTGCTGAGCAATAGCGGACAATTTGTGCAATATGTTGGTCAAGACCTCGAACAGGGAACTAAATGAAGACTAGGAAGCTGCCTAGCACTTCAAATGCTCCATCAAGCCACTTTTCTTTCAGTTGGAGAGCAGGCTTTTTAAAAAAAACAAATAACATATATATGCCTATGTGAATAGGTTTCTCTGTTTGGCTCTTGTGCTCAGGTCGTGCTTGAAGGTTTCCCACAAAACCTGGTTGGCCACTGTGAGAACAGGATGCTGGATCCAGTTTAAAGAGTTGGGGATCTTTTTTTTCTGGAAAAGAGAATCATAGAATCATAGAGTTGGAAGAGACCACAAGGGCCATCCAGTCCACCCCCCTGCCAAGCAGGAAACACCATCAAAGCATTCCTGACAGGTGGCTGTCAAGCCTCTGCTTAAAGACCTCCAAAGAAGGAGACTCCACCACACTCCTTGGCAGCAAATTCCACTGTCGAACAGCTCTTACTGTCAGGAAGTTCTTTCTAATGTTTAGGTGGAATCTTCTTTCTTGTAGTTTGAATCCATTGCTCCGTGTCCTCTTCTCAGGAGCAGCAGAAAACAACTTTTCTCCTTCCTCTATATGACATCCTTTTATATATTTGATCATGGCTATCATATCACCCCTTAACCTTCTCTTCTCCAGGCTAAACATACCCAGCTCCCTAAGCCGTTCCTCATAAGGCATCGTTTCCAGGCCTTTGACCATTTTGGTTGCCCTCCTCTGGACACGTTCCAGCTTGTCAGTATCCTTCTTGAACTGTGGTGCCCAGAACTGGACACAGTATTCCAGGTGAGGTCTGACCAGAGCGGAATACAGTAGTACTATTACTTCCCTTGATCTAGATGCTATACTCCTATTGATGCAGCCCAGAATTGCATTGGCTTTTTTAGCTGCTGCATCACACTGTTGACTCATGTCAAGTTTGTGGTCTACCAAGACTCCTAGATCCTTTTCACATGTACTGCTCTCAAGCCAGGTGTCACCCATCCTGTATTTGTGCCTTTCATTTTTTTTGCCCAAGTGTCATACTTTACATTTCTCCCTGTTAAAATTCATCTTGTTTGCTTTGGCCCAATTCTCTAATCTGTTAAGGTCATTTTGAAGTGTGATCCTGTCCTCTGGGGTATTAGCCACCCCTCCCAATTTGGTGTCATCTGCAAACTTGATCAGGAGATTAAGGAAAGACATGATACCTGGTTTCAGATGTCTGAAGGGCTGGCTCACAGGAAGATGTAGCAGGTGGTATTCTCTGTTATACCAGAGGGCAGGATTGGAATTGATTGGTGTAAGTTGCAGGGAAGGAACTTTCAGCTAAACAATACCGAGCTTCTTCTAATGGTATGAGCTGCTCAACGAAGAAACTGCATACTTTAGCGAGTGGTGGGCTGTGCTTCTCTGGAACGATTTAAGCAGAGGTGGGATGGCCTTCTGTTATAGCTACAAGATTCCTGCACGGAATGTGAGGTTAGGCTTGAGGACCTCTGAGGACCCACCTAAATTCTGCAGCCCTTGGATTCCTTTCTCAGGCTCATGGCTTCCCCTTCTCCACATGGTGGCGCTGCTGCCGAGCTGGTACATCCTATTCAGGGGCCCATTATGGCTCTTTCAAGGGCATGTTACAATTATATAAAAATGAGATGATTCACCAAGGGCCAGCAAAATGAATGGTTAATCAATGCACAATTGGCTGCTGTTCAGAAACTGCTAAGACAGGAAATGGGATAACACCAATACACAAAATAAAAAGGTGTGAAAAATCATTAGCTGGCCTGTATCAGATGAAATTGGATGTGGACTCAACAGCACCAGAGCCATGAATCCTAAGCATGGCCAACAGAGGGGTGCAAGAGGTGTTATTCATTTCGTAAGTTCATTCATTCATTGTCATTGTTGTTTAGTGCTATTACTCTTTTATTAAAACAACACTCATTATTCCATTAGGTAAGATCAACTTTGATTGGTTTGGGGCATTCTTTGCATGCTTTTCAGTGATACCTGTGGCAGTGGCCACAGTAGAAGTCCTCTTGGTGGTTGCCTCCGAGTGACTCCCAGCCAGGTGGTGAAGAAATTCAGTGATATCACTATTCAGTAGCCCTGCAGCAGGCAAGAGTACCGGTAAATATGTCCATTTCCATTTCCCCCCATTGTCTTATTTTTCCAGCCTTAAGTTTAGTTCTCTACATTTCCATATCATATGAAAATTAATCAACATTCCTGTGGATGCCTCCTGATATACAGTCGTACCTTGGTTGGCAAACACCTTGTGACTCACATGTTTTGGCTCCTGAATGCCGCAAATCCAGAAGTGAATTCTTTGCAACCCAAACGTCCGGCGCGGCTTCTGCGGCTTCCAATTGGCCGCAGGAGCTTCCTGCAGCCAATCAGAAGCCACGCCTTGGTTTCCGAACATTTTAGAAGTCGAACGGACTTCCGGAACAGATTCCATTCGACTTCCGAGGTACCACTGTACACATTTTTGCATGCACTTCTGATTAATAAATACCAATTTTCTTTTGCAAAGTATATTTTCCTAATATACTTTTGAATCTGTTTCAGTCCGAGATTCTGGTGTACTGCATATTTTTATGACAGAAATAAATTGGTTGATTGGTAGATAAAATAATGCGTTTTAAAAATATTATTTTCACAAATATATGCATCTTTATTTACCCTTTGCACTAGTACACACATTTTCACACACCTTACTTAGCTGGAGAACTGGATTGCAAAATTCAGAAAAGTACAGATTTTGAATGATGGGAGCACTTTGATTTGTGTATTGTTTCAGAAAGCGCAAATTAGGCAAGATCATCATTAAATGAAAAGGGGACCAATTTCCCCCTCCATCCCTATCCTGCAGCAGGGATGGGTGAATCTGTCCCTTCCAGTTTTCTCTTAAATTCCATTCTCCATCTTCACAGCAATTTAGAATTCACAGCAATGTGTGAATTCCTAAAAAAAAAAAAATCTCGTCAAAATTTATCAGCACATCAGTGCAAATTTCTTATTTAAAAAGTTTTGTATAATTGCGACTAATATACACAATTTTACAAATGAATTTTTGCTAATACAATGCATTTTTGTATGTTACTTTCACATGCACTTTTGTACACTTTGTTTAGTTAGGAAAGGTAAAGGTAAAGGGACCCCTGACTGTTAGGTCCAGTCGCGAACGACTCTAGGGTTGCAGCACTCATCTCGCTTTACTGACCGAGGGAGCCGGCGTACAGCTTCCAGGTCATGTGGCCAGCATGACTAAGCCGCTTCTGGCGAACCAGAGCAGCGCACAGAAACACTGTTTACCTTCCCACTGGAACGGTACCTATTTATCTTTTTGCACTTTGACGTGCTT
Source organism: Darevskia armeniaca (assembly GCA_034641395.1). Classification (NCBI taxonomy): domain Eukaryota; kingdom Metazoa; phylum Chordata; class Lepidosauria; order Squamata; family Lacertidae; genus Darevskia; species Darevskia armeniaca. The sequence continues at coordinate 884,683 of JAWWNF010000740.1, read as the reverse complement.
TCGAACTGCTAGGTTGGCAGGAGCAGGGACTGAGCAACGGGAGCTCACCCCGTCGCGGGGATTTGAACCACCGACCTTCTGATCGGCAAGCCCTAGGCTCTGTGACTTAACCCACAGCGCCACCCGTTGCATTGCAAAATTGGGAGAAGTGAAAATTTCAAAGGACAGCCATGTATTGGCTTGTTAAGTGAATTAGGGGGGTTCTCATTAAACACAATCAAGCACAATCAAATTTCTCACCCATCCCGGCTTTGCAGGGTTGCTGCTGTTGTTTTTAAAGAGGGATGTTTCAACTCACAAATAATATTTGCCAGCCTGGATATAGCCAGGGTATGAGTGCCCATCTTCTGCGACACATGCAAGCCAGCAAGGATTGCCAAAAATTGAAGAGATTGGGATTGAGCAAGCAGAGAGAGGCTCCGGGGACAGATGCAGCCTGGCATTTGGAGGCTGAGGATACATTAGAAGAGGAACGGAGCCTGGCTATCATTCAAGAACATATTGAAGCAACAGATGTGGCCAATATCACTAACAATGTGACATTTTTATAGGGGCGCATAGTTAACCACTTTAATAAGGAACTTTTGCTCCCCAGCAGGGGAGGTACTATCTCAGTGTATGCCATTGGCAGCAAGCTCGGCTTCCCTTTTTCGAGTAGCGCTGCTACCTAGCCATGCTTTTCTCTCACCCTCTGGACCTCCTCCCTGCAGGGCAGCCAAGATGCTGCAATCATTCTTTATATTCCAAGGCCCCAGCACAAATCAAGGTCATTTTCTTCCATGCACTCGAAAGCTAAATAATGAAACAGTTCCCCACTATCCTCAACTGATCTTGGCTTTAGCAAGAGTATAAGATATAAAAATGCCTGCTGTTTTTAGGAGGAGGCACGTTACTCATTGAGGCATATGCTTCTGGAACGGGTGCCCAAAGTCAGAGGGAGGGACAGCTTTGTTGGTTTCAAGGGAAGTAATAGTACCACTCTATTCTGCCTTGGTAAGACAACTAGAATACTAGGTCCGATTCTGGGCAGTGTAATTTAGGAAGGATGTTGACAAGCTGGAGTGTGTGCAGAGGAGGGCAACTAAGATGATCAAGGGTCTAGAAGCCAAGCCTTATGAGGAACAGTTGAAGGAGCAGGGTATGTACGTTTCCGAGCACAATTCAAAGTGTTGGTGCTGACCTTTAAAGCCCTAAACGGCCTCGGTCCTGTATACCTGAAGGAGCTTCTCCACCCCCATCGTTCAGCCCAGACACTGAGATCCAGCGCCAAGGGCCTTCTGGCGGTTCCCTCACTGCGAGAAGCAAAGCTACAGGGAACCAGGCAGAGGGCCTTCTCGGTAGTGGCGCCCCCCCTGTGGAACGCCCTCCCAGCAGAGGTCAAGGAGATAAACAACTATCTGACATTCAGAAAATACCTCAAGGCAGCCCTATTTAGGGAAGTTTTTAACCTGTGATATTTTAATGTATTTTAATATCTGTTGGAGGCCGCCCAGAGTGGCTGGGGGGACCCGGCCAGATGGGCGGGGTACAAATAATAAATTATTATTATTATTATTATTATTATTATTATTATTATTATTATGTTTAGCCTGGAAAAGAGGAGACTGAAAGGAGATATGATAGCCATCTTCAAATATCTCAAGGGCTGTCACACAGTAGATGGAGCAAGCTTGTTTTTTCCTGCTCTGGAGGGTAGGGCTCAAACTAATGGCTTAAGATACAAGAAAGGGGATTCTGACTCAACATCAGGAAAACTTTCTGACAGTGAGAGCTCTTCGACAGTGAAACGGTCTCCCTTGGGAGGTTGTGGGCTCTCCTTCCTGGGGGGCTTTTAAGCAGAGGTTGAATGGCCATCTGTCATGGATGCTTTAGCTGAGTTTCCTGCATTGCAAGGGGTTGGGCTAGATTACCCATGAGGTCCCTTCCAACTCTACAATTCTAGGATTTTGTGTCAAAAACATTGTATTTTGTCTATTTTTATCCTCTTTATTTCACAAGATTTATGTACCGCTTGATTGTAACCAAAACTCAAATCCGTTTACTCAAATCCCTGCTTAAATCGGGGGGGGGGGGACTGTTGGCCCTCCACATATTCTTGGAATACAAATTCTATTAGCCCTGCCAAGCATGGCCAATTATAAGGTACAATGGGAGCTGGAGTCCAAGAGCATCTGGGGGGCCACAGCTTAGCCAATGATCCTTAAAGGTAGAGGGACCCCTGACCATTAGGTCCAGTCGCGGATGACTCTGGATTGCAGCACTCATCTCACTTTACTGGTCGAGGAAGCCGGCGTACAGCTTCCGGGTCATGTGGCCAGCATGACTAAGCTGCTTCTGGCGAACCAGAGCAGCACACGGAAACACCGTTTACCTTCCTGCCGGAGCAGTACCTACTTGCACTTTGACGTGCTTTCAAACTGCTAGGTTGGCAGGAGCAGGGACCGAACAACAGGAGCTCACCCTGTCGTAGGGATTCAAACTGCCGACCTTCTGATCAGCAAGCCCTAGGCTCTGTGGTTCTCAAATTTCAGCAGTGCCCTGTGTGACGCTAAAATCTGGCACACACCACACCTCTCACACTGTTCTACAGCATTGTTTTGGTGCCCCCTGCAGCGTGGTGCCCAATGTAACTGCACCGGTCATGCCACCCTAAATCCACCTCTGGCTTAGCCACCCACTGCTCTAGAGATCATGGGTTGTCATACTGAATAGTCAGTGGAGTGACTTTGCACTGGGTCTCAAAAAAGAGAGGCTTATCCTAGAGGTGCTATCAGTCTATCCAGTCATTATATCTCCTACCCCAGCAAGGATGAGGACTAGACACTTAGAAAAACCAACATGGCAGTTTTGATTAGCAGAATATGAACAGGTGTTGCAAATTGCGTAAACATTCCTTGGGGAATGCTTATGGCGGGCATAGGCAGACTCGGCCCTCTAGATGTTTTGAAACTACAACTCCCATCATCCCTGACCACTGGTCCTGTTAGCTAGGGATGATGGGAGTTGTAGTCCCAAAACATAGGGCTGAGTTTGCCTATGTCTGGCTTATAGTTTTCATGTTGTACCTCTAACCTCTGTGATCTATGGCTCATCCTCTTTTAGCAGGTTTCTGTCTTCTGTGGGGTGCTTTTCATTGCCAGCCTGGCACTCGGATCCTCTTGAAGGCTCAGAAGAGTCCCCAGGTGTCACACCAGCCAAGGGAGAGAATGCCCATTCTTTCACAGACATCTCACTGGACAGGCCACACCTCTCCATTTCTGAAAGCAAATAGCTATCGATCTCTCAGGCAGTTGATGTAAAGAAGGGAATAAAGCATTGATCTCAACAAAGTACAGGGACGCCGTGTATAAATAAAGAGAATTGGCTTTCAGTGCCTCATGGAGACATCACTCCTGATCCAGAGAGGGAGGAATTGATGAATTAGCTCTACAGGGAGAAACAAAGCACACACGTTGCAATCTCCATCTACTTTTCATATACCCAGAAAGGCACTGCCCATCATTTTCAGTACTATTGACATCTTTCCAGGGACTCAAAGGCTAGACATTAGTGGCATGTTGCATTTACCCATGCTGTCCAGAAGATTCAATGCTTGCCTAATTTCACATACTTTAGAATTAGTTTGGGGAATAGTTCCCAAGCACAGAGACTGAGCCAAATATGCATGGTCTTCAGCTAGAAGAGACCATCTGATATCTGCCTCCAATGAAACCACTAGAGCAGGACCGGGAAACCTTTAGCTCTCCAGTTGTTGCTGGGCTCCACCTCCCAGAAACCCTAGCCAGCATGGCTAATGGTCAGGGATTTTGGCAGCTGCAGTCCAAGAACTTTAGAAGGGTCACAGGCCCCCCAAGCCTACAGCAGAAGGAAGATTTGTCACATTCCCACAAACAGTAAATTACTATCACAATATGCCTCCTCCTACTTTTTGCGGAAATGTCTGATGTGAACAGCTTAGACTAGAGTAAGAGGCAGCGAAGATTCTTTCATGCAAAGGGGCTAAGATACCAGTTGATGAAAAGCCATGGGCTAGATGAGCTAGGAACTGTGGGACCAGCCAGTAGTCAGGACTAAAGAATGTCAAGATCAACAGACAAACTAGAATCAGAACTGGAGAATTGGAAAGTACCCTCAAGGGCCATGTAGCCCAACTTTCTGCAATGCAGGAATCACAGCTGAAGAATCCCTTACAGGTGGTTAGAGAGCCAGTGTGGTGTAGTGGTTAAGAGTGGTAGACTCATAATCTGGGGAACCGGGTTCGCGTCTCCGCTCCTCCACATGCAGCTGCTGGGTGACCTTGGGCTAGTCACACTTCTTTGAAGTCTCTCAGCCCCACTCACCTCACAGAGTGTTTGTTGTGGGGAGGAAGGGAAAGGAGAATGTTAGCCACTTTGAGACTCCTTTGGGTAGTGATAAAGCGGGATATCAAATCCAAACTCTTCTTCTTCTTAGGCAACCTCTGTTTAAAAACTCCAATGAAGGAGGGTTCCAGACCCTCCAAGTGTCTCTATTTTCCAGGGACAGTCCTGGATTTACAGAAGCTATCCCGGTTTCTGATTTGATCCCAGAATGTCCTGCTTTTCCTTAGGACATCCCTATTTTCACTGGAGAAATGTTGGAGGGTATGGAGTTATGAGACCCCCCGAGTCAAGGAGATAAGTAACTATATGTGGAATGTAAAACACAGAGCAGTCAAGTACAACATCCCTAGAGTGGACATAAAAAGGGGGTGTCTGGACCAGCCAATTGGAACTTCCTGTTTCCTCCTAGGCTGGGACAGACATCCTCTACATGTGACCAGAGGTGGGCGTGGCCTCACCTGTGCAGGTAACAAAAGCATAGGACTGGCCGCCATCTCTCTCTCTCTGACTACATTTGTCGAAGAAGCAACATCTGCGTAGCCTAAGATGCTCTCTTGGCTTCCAGCTTCCAGCCAAGAGAGGACAAAGGGACTATCTCCTTATGGGATAGATTCCAGGTATATTAATTTTGTAACTTAAGTCTGCCTTCTGGGATCCATCTGTGAACAGAATGAGTGAGTGAGTAAACTCTTTTTATACTTTTATAGAAGACTGTGTCGTGTATATTTCTTTTATGAGGGACTAAAGGGGAAATTACCAGGTAACTTATTTTATAGGCTTTAGCGAGCCTGAGCAAACGCATCTGCTGTGCAAGTTTAAAAAGGGGGGTGTTATAATAATTTATAATAATAATTTATTATTCGTACCCCGCCCATCTGGCTGGGTCTCCCCAGCCACTCTGGGCGGCTTCCAGCAACATTAAAATACATTAACACATCACAGATTAAAAACTTCCCTGGACAGGGCTGCCTTCAGGTGTTTTCTAAATGTCATGTAGTTGTTGATCCTTCTAACCTCTGATAGGGCATTCCACAGGGCGGTCGCCACTACCGAGAAGGCCCTCTGCCTGGTTCCCTGTAGCTTTGCTTCTCGCAGTGAGGGAACCGCCAGAAGGCCCTCGGCGCCGGATCTCAGTGTCCGGGCTGAACGGTGGGGGTGGAGACGCTCCTTCAGGTATATAGGACCAAGGCCGTTTAGGGCTTTAAAGGTCAGCACCAACACTTTGAATTGTGCTCGGAAACGTACTGGGAGCCAATGTAGATCTCTCAGGACTGGTGTTATGTGGTCCCGGCGGCCACTCCCAGTCACCAGTCTAGCTGCCGCATTCTGGATTAATTGCAGAATGTTACTCTGCTAAATTGTAGAACTTGTTAATACAAGTTGGAAAGGATATAATCAAACAATATATCCTCTCCTCCATCCCTGAACATTTCCACACTATACACCCTTTAGAAGACATCTGAAGGCAGCCCTGTTTAGGGAAGTTTTTTAATGTTTAATATTTTATTATGTTTTCATATATGTTGGAAGCTGCCCAGAGTGGCTGGCGCAACCGAGTCAGATGGACGGAATAGAAATAAGAACATTTGTTATTGTTATTGAATAGGACGTCCCTATTTTCATCAGAGAAATGTTGAAGGGTATGGAGTCACCACTTTCCAAAGTAGTCTGTTCTACTGTCAAGCAGCTCTTACCATCAGGAGGCAGGATTGAAGAACAAGTCAGGGCTGAACGGCCACCAAGGATATAGGGATATGAAAGAGAGCTCAGAATGACCTTGATGCTCAAGCAAGGCTCAAGTGGAAGAGAAAGTATTTATCTATTTCTGCCTGTCCATGAGGATCCAATGGCCAGCCTGAGTGGGTGGATTCAGTCCAGGGCCTTGAGCACCCGCCACCTGTAGTTCAGTAGCTCACCACTAGGCACAGCTATCTACAGATCTCTGCAGGTCCTCAAAGGGACTATTCCCTTGTTTGTGAGCTTTGTGGGATGAGAAATCTGTGATTCTGCAGATGTTGCTGGACTTCAGAGCCCATCATCCCTCCACACTGCCCATGCTGGCTGAGACTAATGGAAGTTGGAGTCCATCAGGAGGACTGCTGGTCTCCTGCCCCGATTCACACTTAAGTGACTAGATTTGCCCCTGATTCACACTTAAGTGACTAAACCACAGAGCCTAGGGCTTGCCGATCAGAAGGTCGGCAGTTCGAATCCCTGCAATGGGGTGAGCTCCCGTTGCTCGGTCCCTGCTCCTGCCAACTTAGCAGTTCAAAAGCATGAAGTGCAAGTAGATAAATAGGTACCACTCTGGCGGGAAGGTAAACGGTGTTTCCGTGTGCTGCTCTGGTTCACCAGAAGCGGCTTAGTCATGCTGGCCACATGACCCGGAAGCTGTACGCCGGCTCCCTCGGCCAGTAAAGCAAGATGAGCGCCGCAACCCCAGAGTCGTCCATGACTGAACCTAACGGTCAGGGGTCCCTTTACTTTTTACCTTTAAGTATTAGGGAGTGGGGAAGGGGGCATTTTTTAATGGATTTTGCTGGATTGATTCATATGTTATCAGAATTCTTGCTAATTCTGTTTTAAAGTTGTTTGCAAGTTGCTTCTATTTTTTTTTTAATGCTGGGACCTTAGGGTGAAGGGTAATAAATAAATAAATAAATAAATACATACATACTAAATTTAATAATAATAATTCCCTATGACTGCCCTGCTATGCCATGCTACTCTACTAGCATGGGAACCAGCCTACAAGTTTTAAAAAGCAGGATAGGAATTTTATCTGCACTGGGTTTTTTTTGTTTTTGTTTTTTTAAGTGTCTGGAAGATTCAACGTACAGAAAACGCCTCTGTATGCCCCCACTTACTACATAAAAATTCACCATGGCAACAATTCAAAGACATACCTCTACTCCAGAGTCAGATATAAAAGCAGACGAAAGGAACAAAAGAACCCAAATGGAAAAGGAAGTACAGATGGAAGCTGGGGTGGTGGTGAAAGAGGGATATGAAAGAGATAAACATTTAAAAAACAAAACACTCTTGTCACAAATAGAAACCAGGGACTCTATGCTCCTCTCTCCCCATCGCAAGAAAAAAAAAGAGGGTGGGTTTTTGTAAAACCAACAAACCCAAAGCTATTATTTTATAGATAGAGAACGGCCACTGAAAGGCTGGAGATATACAGCTGGAGTGTCTTATCCACTCTCTCAGCCCTCCTAGGAAGAGATGCCATAGGATTCGGTGTGATGTGTTCAATTTAGATAAGCATAATAAGCTTTGCAGAGGTGAACAGAGAGTTCGTTTAGATTTAAACTTACCAACATGGGGGAATAAAAGCAGTTTTAACTGCTGCACTGTCTTAAACTAACAACGTGAAGAGTATTCACCACTACCCCTCTTTTCTTTTGTTTTTTGTTAATACCGTAATGCTTCTGGGGTTTTTTTGGTGTGTGTGATTATTTGCTTATTTAAAACATTGGAATTGGAATAATTTATTGGCCAAGTACATTTTCCAACATACTTAGAATTTTGCTTCAGCTACATGAAACATACCTTATACTAACACTGTTCCACTCACAATACAATGACACAGCAAAGAAACCCCACCCATAACTGGCCTCCCCTTCCGCTACACAACTACGAATTTAACAATTTAATGGCACAAGGGAAAAAACTGTTCCTGTGCCTGGCTGTATTTGTATATAAAGTCCTGTAGCGACGTCCAGGTGGAAGTAAATCAAACAGATGATGACCGGGATGCAAAGGATCTGCAAAGGATTGAGACCCCAACTTTCAAATGGCTTCGGTCCAGTATACCTGAAGGAGCGTCTCCACCCCCATCGTTCAGCCCGGACACTGAGGTCCAGTGCCGAGGGCCTTCTGGCGGTTCCCTCACTATGAGAAGCCAAGTTACAGGGAACCAGGCAGAGGGCCTTCTCGGTAGTGGCACCCGCCCTGTGGAACGCCCTCCCTTCAGATGTCAAAGAGAACAACAACTATCAGACCTTTAGAAGACATCTGAAGGCAGCCCTGTTTAGGGAGGCTTTTAATGTTTTATAGATTACTAGTAAATTAAGCCCGTTGAAATAACGGGGGCTAGATATGTGTTGAAACATGTTAACACGCGGTCAAACCCCCACCCACCCACCCATCCCTCCACAAACAGTTCGCCTCCCTCCCCCTCCCCCTACCCCACCCATCCCCCCACACCCATCTCCCCCACCTCCACACACAGTTCGCCTCCCTCTCCCCCCATCCACACACAGCTCGCCTCTCTCTCCCTCCCCCTCCATCCCCCACCTCCACACAGTTCGCCTCCCTCTCCCTCCCCATCCCCCCACCTCCACACACAGTTCACCTCTCTCTCCCTCCCCCTCCCCCACCTCCCCCCTCCACACACAGTTCGCTTCTCTCTCCCTCCCCCTCCCCCCCATCCACACACAGCTCGCCTCTCTCTCCCTCCCTCCCTCCCTCCCCCACACACACCTCTCTCTCTCACACACACACCTCCCCCCCATCCCTGGCGACCGTGCGGCAGCGCGAGGCGGGCAGGAGGTGGTGGCGAGGCTGGTTTGCGGGCGGCGGCGAGGGAGGTCAAAATCCACCTCCCTGGTGGTGACACCAGGGCTCAGCTTGGGCGAAGGGAGAGCAAGAGCGCGGCGACGCCTCCTCCGCCTCCGGGCTCCTCCGTTTTGGGCCGTGAGGTGAGTGAGGCGTTCTCGGAGAGGACCTGGCTCCGCCTCCCGCTGGCGTCTCCCACTCCCCGCTTCCTACAGCCTCTCCCCGCCGCCGGCTGCAGCCTCGGCCGCTACCCCAGAGGAGGAGAAAAGCAGAGGCGAGGGAGGAGGAAGCGGGGGGGGAAGGAGGGTGTTTTTGAGGCGCCCTCGGAGGCCGGTTCTTTATTCATGCGGCGGCGGCGGAGCCGCCACCACCGCCGCTCCACAGCCAGCAGCAGCAGGAGGAGCAGGAGCCGCCTCAGTGCGCCGCCGCCGCCTGCCTCAGCTCTCCCGCCCCTCCTCAGCCGGGCTGCCCTCCTCCTCCTTCGGCGAACGGCGGCGGGGCCGGACCATGCGGTGGGCGCTGAGTCCTCGGAGGCCGTGGAAGCTCGGCGGTGGTAGCAGCAGCAGCAATGGCTGCCGAGCGGAGAGGTTTGGAGGCTCGCGAAGCGCAAGCGCTTCGCTCGCGCTGCGCTCCAACCTCAGGCTCCTCCTCCTCTCTGCGCTCCAATCCGTGTGTCAGAAGAGCGCATGCCCACTTGCGAATTCCAGTGACACACGGAAAGCTATGGAGGGACACAGGCTCTTTATTATATAGGATTGTATTTTAATGTTCTGTTGAAAGCCGCCCAGAGTGGCTGAGGAAACCCAGCCAGATGGGCGGGGTATAAATAACAAATTGTTATTATTATTATTATTTCTTCATGTAGTTCCAGAAGGCTTACAAAAAAAAGTCCTCAACGTTTGATGATGATGGTGCCACCTCTTATTCTCTTCCCTTCCAAGAAGTGTTGTTGTTGTTGTTCAGTCGTTCAGTCGTGTCCAACTCTTCGTGACCCCATGGACCAGAGCATGCCAGGCATGCCTATCCTTCACTGCCTCTCGCAGTTTGGCCAAACTCATGTTAGTAGCTTCGAGAACACTGTCCAACCATCTCATCCTCTGCCATCCCCTTTTCCTTGTGCCTTCAACCTTTCCCAACATCAGGGTCTTTTCTAGGGAGTCTTCTCTTCTCATGAGGTGGCCAAAGTACTGGAGCCTCAACTTCAGGATCTGTCCTTCTAGTGAGCACGCAGGGCTGATTTCTTTAATAATGGATAGGTTTGATCTTCTTGCAGTCCATGGGACTCTCAAGAGTCTCCTCCAGCACCATAATTCAAAGAATTAGAATGACCTAAATAGAAAAGAAGAAGGACACAATCCCAGCAAATGAGCATGTTTACGTTATCAATATAGATAGGGCCGTCTTTAACATATGTGCCGCTGCAGTGCAAAGATCCGCCCAGCGCCCCCAACTTTAGTTTAGCCACCAAATTAACTTTTATTAAGCTTATGTCAGACACCACGCTTACGCCTTATCTCTTGTTTCCAAAATAAGGGAGGAAAAAGAAACAAACTTTTTTATTTGCTCATTTATTTACAATACACTTATACTTACGTATACAACACTGCCACACTTAAACTTATAAGTATTGTTTAGGCACCTACTTAGGACAAACAAATATTTTGATGTAAAAGTTAAATTCACATGCACGGTGCCATTGAGAATGACAAGTGCCATTGTTGAGTCTGACAACGCACGTCTTTAGTAAATGAGCGCACAAAGTCGAAAGTCCTTTAGTGAAACAGTAGCTATACATTTCGGTAATACCTAGGTATATTTGTCTTTTGTTTTTCTAGCGTGATCAAAATTATTTACTATTTCATAACAGGTAGATATAAGTGGCTCCAGGGGTGGGCACCTGGCGCCCCCCAGAATTTGGCTCCTGGGTGCCCCGCATCCCTTGCACCCCTGGGTAAAGACGGCCCTGAATATAGAAAAATAGCATTTTTATGTCAGGGCTCCTTGTAAGATGGCCCTACAACAGAAATGGCAGAATGGCACACTGTTGAAAAAACCCCAAGGTCTGAACATGGAAATGAGGCAATAGAAATATGAGAACAAAGTTTTACTTAAAATTCTCTACATTTCAATACTTTGCAGAGCAATCCAAACCTAAGATCTGATGGAATGACAGGTCTTGAGCTTTCCTGGCTAAGCCAGGGCTCAGCCTGGTTTATCCCTGCAAAGTATTTCACCCAAGCTGAGCTGGAGATAATGCCAGTGTAACTCCCTCACCCGGGCTGGAACTTAAGCCAGCAGAACGTACACTGGCGTATGTTCCAAAATGGTTCCAAGTGGGAAGTGGGGGTGTGGTGGGGGCAGTACAGAGCAAGGAGAGGTTTATACCTATTGCAAATCCCTTTCAGCTGGGAGCTGGGTGCCCAGGGTTTGAATCCCCACTTGGCCCTGAAGCTCACTGGGCGATGTTGGGCCAGTCACTCCCTCTCAGCCTAACTTCCATCACAGGGGTGATGTGGGGATTAAATTATTGTTATTATTCCTAGTCTTTATTAAATTTGTATACCGCCCTTTGTCCTTAGATCTCAGGGTGGTTCACAGCATAAAATTGCAATATGAAAAACACAAAATGCGGGGGGAGAGAGCTTTGCAAATCACCTTGATCTCCATGGGGATCAAATTCAATAAGTGAATGAATAAATAGTGGCCACATAGCCATATTTTACTCTGTGAGTTATGCAGACACAGCTCCCTGTTCTTTAAAGCAGAAGGAAGGATGAGAGAAAGAGGCCCTGAAACAACGGGGGGGGGGGACCCTAACAAGCGCCAAAAATTCTTATGATGATCCTTATCCTGGTTCCTCACAGTGGTTTGGATGTGGTCAGCATCGCCAGAGTCAAAAAGTGGGTAATGAGCAGGATTTTAAATTAGCAGGATTTTAATCCCACTTGTAATGTAACAAATACTATGGACAATATGGATAGATACAAAATGTAGACAATGAAATAATACACAGTTGGAAATGCTGACAATAGGCATAGCTGTCAACTTTCGGATTTGAAAATAAGGTGGTTTTTTTTTCAAACTTTTGGATTTGAAAATAAGGGATGCCACGAGGGCGGTGCAATGGCACCAAGTAGCCTCGCCACCCTGCGCTCCAGAGGCTGCGCGCGAACGGGTGAACGAAAGAGCGAGCGCATAGAAGGTAGGCAGACTGTCTGTCTGGTTGGGCATGAGGGTCTGGCTGCACAAGGCATGCAAGCTCCGCCCCCAGTCGGTCTCAGACTCCTTATTGGCAGCTGAGCAAGGCAGCTGAGGAGCCTCCCTGGCCGGCAGGGAGGGAGAGGAGCTGCTTCCTTGGAAATCCGGGAAATTTAAGGGATATCAACAATCCGGGATAGCAGCGGGAAACGGCATTGGAATAAGGGAGTTTCCTGCCAATAAAAGGGAGGGTTGACAGCTATGACAATAGGACCCATGAAGGGGATGGGGGGAAGTCTCAAGATTCAGAGAAATCTCATTTTATGGATATGTATTTGGTGTTCTAATTAATTTAAATTTGGTAAAATCAAATAAAAATATTTCAAAAAACAAACAAAAACCAAAAACCAAAAGTGTGTGGAGCAGGAGGTTTATTTCAAGCCGTGCCCTGTTCAGAGGTTCCTATGCACAGGTCTCTCCATCCGGGCCAGTGAGGGGTGTGACCTGGGGGTAGTCGCGAGGGCCAGTTGGAGAGGTGTTGTGGGGCCACATTTCTCCCCTGGTCAGGAGGTTCCCTACCCCTGCCCCTGGGCCTATGATGGAATTGATGCTCTGCTGCGACGAGCTGCTATGCACTTGCGCAGTGAGCTCATCGGAGTAAACTGCGACATAAATCTTCCAGAAATCTTTTGACTCCTAACTGAGAAGTGCATGGTCTTTTTGATGGAGTGCACTTTTCCTCGGCCCCCCTGCCGATCTCCCAGAATTCACGGCAGCGCCAGAAGCCCAGTGCAATCCATCCTAGCTGGCCCGTGCCTCCCCAGCCCCACACGGCACGATCAAAGGGAGGGCCATTTCGCCGAGCCAATTCTTCATTTGCTTGGCCTATTCAGCAGAAAGTGTTATTGCTAATTCTCCACTCTTGGTGCTCTAGGGGAAGAAGTTGCAGGGGAGAAACAAGGCAGAGAGAGGGATATAATTGCGGTCTGGAAATAGCCGTCACTGCTGCGCCAGCAAAGCAGCCTGACAGAGGCCTTTAATGGAGGGCTCGCTTCAACCATTTCCCAGCTGTTTGCAGCGCACCTTTATGAGAGCAGACCCACAATGAACGAAAATTCTGCTGTCCAGGCTTGTTGTAGCTTATAACAAGCAGTCCTGCTACACATGTTTACCTGGACTTACAAATTCAAAAGTTTTTGCTTGTTTTGTTTTTGAGGATCTCCAGATAGATTCAGACAGGTTTTGTTTTTTAAACAACAGCTGCAATGTCTTTTTTAAAAGGGTGGGCCAGCAAATTCTTAGGATCCAGGGCAACGCAGCAGATTTTGCAGCATTGTTGTGCAAATCCAGTTTCCGATCTGAATAAGTCCCATTGGGGAGCCTTGAACCCGCTTGCGATCCCACACAAACAAGGAGCTCGGCGAGTTTCGCACAGCAGCCGATGCAACTGCTTGATTTCCATCTGGTGCTGCTGCCAATCAGCGTGAAATTTAATTTGCATCAAATTGGCCTGAGATGGAGGGAGTGTGAAATTAACTTCAACCGATCTACAGTGCAGAGACAAAACAGCATGTGGCCTCCCCGTGCCACCTCCCCTATCCAGACGGAACACACAGGATGCACCCCCCTCCCAGGAGCAGGCATTTAATTGAAGGGAACAGAATGCATCCCTCAGGCTCAAGAGATCCTGCCAGGTATGAGAAAGATGAGGGAAGCTTGCCCATCAAGGTGAATGCCCCGCCAATTTAAGCCAGACGCAGAGGATGGAGACAAAGCTAGAAATAAGGCTCATTTGCAATAACAGTATCACTACCATTTTACATACACCCCACCCAGGAATCCCCTCACAGAGATACAATTTGCAGAGTTGTTGTTGTTGTTGTTCTTCTTCTTCATCATCATCATCTTCATCTTCATCTTAGAATCCTAGAGTTGGAAGAGACCACAAGGGCCATCCAGTCTAACCCCCTGCCAAGCAGGAAACACCATCAAAGCATTCCTGACAGGTGGCTGTCAAGCCTCTGCTTAAAGACCTCCAAAGAAGGAGACTCCACCACACTCCTTGGCAGCAAATTCCACTGTCGAACAGCTCTTACTGTCAGGAAGTTCTTCCTAATGTTTAGGTGGAATCTTCTTTCTTGTAGTTTGAATCCATTGCTCCGTGTCCTCTTCTCAGGAGCAGCAGAAAACAACTTTTCTCCTTATGACATCCTTTTATATATTTGAACATGGCTATCATATCACCCCTTAACCTTCTCTTCTCCAGGCTAAACATACCCAGCTCCCTAAGCCGTCCCTCATAAGGCATCATTTCCAGGCCTTTGACCATTTTGGTTGCCCTCCTCTGGACACGTTCCAGCTTGTCAGTATCCTTCTTGAACTGTGGTGCCCAGAACTGGACACAGTATTCCAGGTGAGGTCTGACCAGAGTGGAATACAGTGGTACTATTACTTCCCTTGATCTAGATGCTATACTCCTATTGATGCAGCCCAGAATTGCATTGGCTTTTTTAGCTGCTGCATCACACTGTTGACTCATGTCAAGTTTGTGGTCTACCAAGACTCCTAGATCCTTTTCACTTGTACTGCTCTCAAGCCAGGTGTCACCCATCCTGTATTTGTGCCTTTCATTTTTTTTTTGCCCAAGTGTAGTACTTTACATTTCTCCCTGTTAAAATTCATCTGGTTTGCTTTGGCCCAATTCTCTAATCTGTTAAGGTCATTTCCCCCCCAGAAATGGCTTCTTTATTTCCTTGCCCCAGGTATTATTATTATTTTTATTATTATTATTACTTCACACTATTTGCCTTAGTTCTTCAGACCCCTTTTCTGAGAAATGTTAGTCTGGGCATGGGAAACAGTTACTGAGTTAGGCGAGGGAGCGATTTAGTGCAGAACAGTTAAGCAGCATTGCATCCTAAAAGTTTCTGTTTCTTGCTAGACAACAAATTCTGCTGCTCTGCTTTTGGCACTCTTTCCTTCCTTCCTTTTTCTTTTTTTTCAAAAAGGTATTTACTGTTTTTTATGATTTTCTCCTGAATCAACATATTAATTATTGATAACAACTAGCAAAGGAAGAAAACAGCGAACCCCCCAGTGCCTTTCAAAACGATGATCTGGTTTCTCTTCAAGTAAGGCTGAGGGGGGAAGGGACCGGGACCAGAACAGAGGCAAAGCAGGCAAGGGGGGGAAAGGGCCAAATGAGGGGAATGATATGTTGCTTGGTATGGGGGGAGGGAACCCACCAAGTATAAAAGGAGAATTCCTGGATGCCAAGATCCAAATTTGGAGCAAGTGCTCTTTGGTGCGAGAACCTCAGCAGAGATTTAAAATCACAAAACATGCAGCAAAGTAAATTGTGGGAATATAGGCTGTGAGACCTTTAATATATGCCCTTGTGAGTTCCAAAATAGTCTCCTCTCCTCCAAGCAAAGAAAAAGAGCAAACGTTTGATAAGTTAAAATTGATTTACTTACTAACTCTCCAAAGGGCAAATTCATGTGCTTTTCCATACAGCATTCAGAAAACACTGGCAGCACAACTTGGCTTAGTTACAGTGGTGAAAGTTCCTAAATTATTGGTATAGGAACTCAACAATGGCTTGTAAAAGCCATGCAGTCTGAACTTGGAGCAACCAGCTCAGACCTCATACTTTGAGCTTCTCATGTAGTCTGAAGTACCATAGGCTTGATAACCTTCCTCTCTGGGTGAAGGGAAGTGACCTAGCTAACCCTGGGAGAACATATGTTTAGTCGGAATCTTCTTTCTTGTAACTTGAAGCCATTGGTTCGAGTCCTACCCTCCAGAGCAGGAGAAAACAAGTTTGCTCCATCCTCCATTTGACAGCCCTTGAGATATCTGAATATGACTATCATATCTCCCCTCAGCCTCCTCTTTTCCAGGCCAAACATACCCAGCTCCTTCAACTGTTCCTCATAAGGCTTGATTTCCAGACCCTTGAAGATCTTGATTGCCTGGAAGGGAATGAAAAAGCTTCTCCACCTTTAGCTTAAGAGACAGAGCAGACTAGCCCCCTTCTCCACACAAGCCAGTTGGCTACTGTATTGCCTGCTATAGAGAAGGGCAAAGGTTTCTGGTGGGTGATCTTCTGCAGACAGTTTTCATTAGCCCCCGGGTAGACAAAGCCATTACATTTGTTTGCAAGAGATGAACATTTCTCACTGGTTGCCATTGAATTCTTAACATAAAGTTAACAAACAGATTTCCTTGTCCTAGACCAGGCTTGAACAATTGCTAGTTCCGCCTTTGCCAACCTGGTTGTTATGCTATTCATCTCAAACTCATCCCTTCCTAAATGCCGGGAGCACAAAAAAGGTGGTGATGAAAAGGACATTATTTTCTCTTGAAGCGGGGAGGGAAACCCTGTGCATTTCCAAAGCGTGATGCAGTCCTACATTTTTTTTTATTTTAAATCAATCAGGATTATGATTGGTGAGCCATTTTCCTTTCTGAAAACTGCCAGTATCTCTTCTGAATTAAATCACCCCAACACCTTTCTGCTGTTCTGCATCTTAGCATTCCCTCTCTTTTTCTTTTTATCTTTTTAAAAAATTGCTGCTTGTAAATGAAGCAATGACAAACAGAAATGAGCTGCTGTTTTGCAGCCTCTGCTTGCTTTTGTGCAAATCTCTAGGGGGGTAATGGGGAAGGGGAAAAAAAGAAGTAGGAGAAGAGGGGATGAATATATGCATTTATTTATTTGATTTTTGTGCGGTTTCTGAATCCAGTTCATGGTGCACATTAATACTGCAATCCTATTCACACTCGTGAGGGAATAAATCCCACCGAATTAAATAAGATTTTCTTCTGAGTAGACGTATATACCTTAATATCAAAAGGCGATCTCAGTAGGCTGGTCTCTGAAGCTCATTTAAATCTGCCAATATTCTAAATTTGACAGACCTTAATTTGACAGTCAGCTGGCTCCGTAATACGGGGGTGCGGCTCATCAACGAGAATACTCGCTCTATATCTAATACATGTTTTTTGTTTTTGTTTTAAAGACATTATTATGAAGTTAAAATGACAATCCAGTAAGAAATATGAAATAGAATAAAAGTGAAGAGGGGGTAAGCACATGCGCACACCTGGGAGTGTAGAATTGTAGAGTGGAGGGTCTTCTAGTCCACCCCCTTGCAATGTAAGAGTCTCAACTAAATCATATGTGACAGATGGCCATCCAACTCTGCTAAAAAAATTCCAGTGAAGGAGAGTCCACCACCTCTCACAGAAGTCTGTTCTGTTGCCAAATAGCTCTTACTATCAGAAAGTTCTTCATGAGGTTTAGTCAGAATCTCCCTTCTTGTACCTTGAAGCCATTGGTTCGGGTCACAGCCACTGGAGGAGGGGAAAACAAGCTTGCTCCATCTTCCCTGTGACAGCCCTTGAGATATTTGAAGATGGCTACATATCTCCTCTCAATCTCCTCTTTAAAGGTAAAGGGATCCCTGACTGTTAGGTCCAGTTGCGGACGACTCTGGGGTTGCGGTGCTCATGTCGCTCTATAGGCCAAGGGAGCCAGTGTTTGTCATGTGGCCAGCATGACTAAGCCGCTTCTGGTGAACCAGGGCAGCGCACGGAAGCATTGTTTACTTTCCCGCTGGAACGGTACCTATTTATCTACTTGCACTTTGACGTGCTTTCGAACTGCCAGGTTGGCAGGAGCAGGGACCTAGCAACGGGAGCTCACCCCGCTGCAGGGATTCGAACTGCCGACCTTCTGATCGGCAAGGCCTAGGCTCTGTGGTTTAACCCACAGCGCCACCCACGTCCCTTTAATCTCCTCTTTACCACACTAAATAAACATACCCAGCTCCCTCAACCGTTCCTCATAAGGCATGGTTTCCAGACCCTTTATCATTTTGGTTGCCTTCCTCTGTGCACATTCTAGCTTGTCAATATCCTTCTTAAATTGTGGTGCCCAGAATTGGACACAGTACTATTGCTTCTGTCAACACTGGACTTACATTGATGCAGTTTAGAATAGCATTAACTTTTCAAGTAAGGGCAAAATGAGTCTTCCCCACCAGGATAAAGTTCCATCATCTTGGGGTGCTGAATCCTTGCCCTCCATGCCCCTGACAGAGGAGGTACACATAGGCAGGGCCAGCAGCAGCAACCAATCCAGAATGAAATAAAAAATAAAAAAATTCCTTCCAGTAGCACCTTAGAGACCAACTAAGTTTGTTCTTGGTATGAGCTTTCGTGTGCATGCACACTTCTTCAGATACATATTCTTGAGGCAATTAATTAATTCAATGTATCTGAAGAAGTGTGCATGCACACGAAAGCTCATACCAAGAACAAACGTAGTTTGTCTCTAAGGTGCTACTGGAAGGAATTTTTTTATTTTTTACTTTGTTTTGACTATGGCAGACCAACATGGCTACCTACCTGTAACTCAATCCAGAATGGTTAGGGACCAGATTATCTGAAGGACAAACTCATCTGCTGATGAGCGATGTGTTGATTAGAGAGCAACACGGTCAGGATATTTTTCTGTGGTGGCTCCACACATCTTTGGAACAATCTCTCCAAGAAATGCATCTGGCCCACTCTTTGCAGGCCTTTTGAAGGATTTTCAATACTTTTAAAAAATCCCAGATTGCCTTGGGTTGATTGTAGAGCACCGTGCTTTGAATGAAGGTTTGATCTGCCATTGCTGTCTTATTTCTTATTTTAATGAGCATCGTTTATGGATTTTATGGTTTGATTATTCTATTTTTATTAGTTAGTTAGTTAATTAAATTCAAACATTCTTACACATGAAAAGAAAGTAACGTATAACAATGCAATTAAATACATAAATCAAATGTACAAGTATCAAGTAAGCTTATACCTTCTTATATTTAAAGCGAGCAACTCAATTAACAAAATAAAATAAATGAACACATTACAGAAAGAAACAATAGATATAACACTTTAAAAAAAGTCAAAACCATTCTGGGCTTTGGGGAGGCAATACTTCCTGTGACCAAATTGCATTTCTCTAAATTTCTTGTTTTCAACTGCTGTTGTTTGGGCTCTTAAGTGGCATGTTAATTTTTATTGTAAAGGTGGTTGTACTCTGAGAAGCAGGCTGGAGATCTGTGAAATGCATAAATAAAAATTAAATTCTGGAAGTAACACTTTTAGGTGTGTGTGCTTGACATTTTGCGAGGATGTGGGGGAGGGGGGAGTGTATGCCTGCTATCAAATACGTGAGAAGCATTGTTTCGGCGTTCATAATTCCTTTTCTTTTCTTTCTTTTTAAAAGCAACCCTTGCTACCCAGAGCAGAGGTTGCTGAAGTGAAATTGCCAAAGGGAGCAAAATTAACAAAGCCTAAATAAAAATTAACCTACTGCTGACAGGTTGACAACCTAAGAAGCTAATTACCGCATGGATACCACAATCAGCACGGAGAAAATGAGAAAAGTTGTTTGCAGAGTTGGCAAACCGTATGGGTTTAAAAAGACACCGCATTTATTCTGTTTGGTAGGCACATCTGCATTTTTGAGTATTAGTGGAAAATGAACAGTAAGAGCTGTTTAATGGTGGAATTAGCTACCTTGAGAGACTGTGGATTCTTCTTCCTTGGAGATTTCTAACCAGAGGGTGGGTGGCCATCTACCGAGGATGTTTTAGTTGAGATTCCTGCATTGGAGGAGGTTGGACTAGATGACTCTTGGAGTTCCTTCCAACCTAACTTACAATTCTATGATTTTATTATTTCTCCACCCCACCCTACCCCGGACTAAAGCAACACCACCAACATATAGAGTTGCCAGTATCAGTTCTATTAAACAAGGATAAACATAAGAAAAAGCACTTTTCAAAAGTAAGCCAATCTCAATGCAGATGGACTTACTTCAAGGGAAGGGAGCACAGAATTGCAACCTAAAACTAACAAAAAGTTCAAATCCAAATCCAATCTCAGTTGTCCAAACACTGATCCTCGTGTAGACAAAATGGCGCCATTCACACCCAAAAGGGTGTGAATCACAATATGACTTTTGTTGTGGTTTGTGCTGCTCAGCTTATTTTTTTTTTTTAGTTTTGTTAATAGTGTTTTGTAGAATGTGGTTGTATTATGGATTATTTGTGATTGTTGTATTTCACAGAATCATAGAATTGTATAGAAAGGAGTCATCTAGTCCCTCCCCCTGCCATGCAGGAATCTTTTGCCCAACATGTTCTATTTTGTTATTTCCATTTATTGCTTTGTGAGCTGCTTTATGATTCGTGGGAGTGAAAAGTGGCATAGAAATATAAAAAATAAAAATAAAAATACAGTCCTAAAGTTCTAGTCTAGCTTCCTGGCTGGTGTGTTCCATAAGCCTTCAATAACAATTATGTAGTGTTGGAAGTCAGGTTTTAAACCACCTAGTTGCTAACAAGATAAGGAAAGTGGTCCCATTTCCTGTTCCAAAAGCTTTCAACTTTAATAATCCCGAAGCATAGCCTTAATGGAAGGAGAGATTTACTTCCTTTCTGTTGGCCATAAAGCTTCATGAGATCCAGTGGACATTGTTTTAAGAGTCTGTGCCAAAGTGTAGAGTGTGCAAAACACCCCGCAGACTAATTGTTCCGTTATTTCACAGAGTGAAATGCAGCTGGAAAGGATGAAGGAACATGGCATAATTAAGGAAATCACCCAGCCTGCCTCATGGTGTTGTTATAAGAATTTTAAGGTCATATATAAAAAAATAAATGTTCATAACTGTATATATAAACCACATGTCTGAAACCCCACAGAAAAGGTCTTGGACAAATTGACCTCAAATATTTCTCTGCAAGGTCAAAGTGGGAAGAAGAAGAAGAAGAAGAAGAAGAAGAAGAAGAGGAGGAGGAGGAGGAGGAGTTTGGATTTGATATCCCGCTTTATCACTACCCGAAGGAGCCTCAAAGCGGCTAACATTCTCCTTTCCCTTCCTCCCCCACAACAAACACTCTGTGAGGTGAGTGAGGCTGAGAGACTTCAAAGAAGTGTGACTAGCCCAAGGTCACCCAGCAGCTGCATGTGGAGGAGCGGGGAAGCAAACCCGGTTCACCAGATTACGCTCACGAGCGGATCTCGAGCACAACCGAACTCTTCCCAGTTGTGATTCCCAGCAACTGTCATTCAGAGGCCTCCTGCCTCCAACAGCTGAGGTAGAACACAGCCTCCGTGACTAGCCGACAGCTTTATCCTCCCTGAATTTGCCTAATCAGCTGTGGTGCAGATGATCCCTGCCAAAGCAGGGCTTGCTGTCGGTGCCAATCAGCTGATACCACATAATGCAATATTTGTTGTCCGCATTGAAATTGCCTTGCAAAATCCGGAAAAGTGTGTAATCCAACTGGGAGCTGTGCTCCAAGCTACAAGCCAGTTTGGGAGCATCCAAATGGGCCTGGTGTGCTGTGAAAAGTGGACCAAGCAAATTCCTATTCCCATTCCTACCACGCCTCTTTCTTCTGCTCTTTTCATTTGGGGGAGCTCAACATCTTTCATGGCTTTCAAAGCAAATTCTGCTTACTGCAGCCCTGTTCCCTTGGTGCCTTTGAGCATTCGCCCCAAATCCTTTGGAAGTCTGCTAGGCCTTACAACATCTAAAAAGGGCCCTTTGTCAGATGCAGCCGTGCAGCTATGGAGACAATTTCTTTTCTCCAACAGCTCCCAAGGGACATCAAGCAGGGAAACAAAGCAAAGCTCACTGAAAAGATTTCAGGAATGTAAGCTATTAGCATGTGGAGTTCTCATTAAAAAGCAGAGCCTTTAAAACATTTTGTTGCAGTTTTTCCCCCTCCTCTTTTTTTTAATGATGTGCTCTGCTATGCAAATGTGAAGTCAAGAAACGCTTGCCAAATAATTATATTAAACGAAAAGTATCGCTGTAGAAGACAATGATATAGTACGTGGACGGCCCACGGAGGGACTCGTAATCCTTCTGCAGTTCCTATTACTTCCAGGGCTATCACGGTTTCAATTGCACCATTATTGAACTAAGGAGCTTGATGTGCTGAAATCGTCTTCATTTCGGAAGCAAAAGTAGAATCTGTGGGGTTCTCTGATGACACAATCTGCTTGAAAGGCAAGGGTTGCGGTGACATTCAAATGACATCAAATTTCAAAATGTGTCCAGGGAACATCTAGTCCATCCCCTTATAGTTTGTTCCCCCACTTCCTTGTCATGCCCTAGGGAGGCAGTAGCCCCCTGCCAAGTCATGCTGATTTCTTGTGGGGTTTTGTGTGTGTCACATTAAGATGGCTGTAATATATGTTTTGTGATGTGATTTCATTGTATTTGTACGGTTGTATTAGTTTGTTTTGTTTTGCAAATCTCCCAGTTTCTTGGTTGAGTGGAATGTATAGACAGAATTCATTCATTCCATCATTCATTCATTCATTCGTTTAACACATTTATATGGCGGTGTTCTAACAATTGCTTCCAAGCAAACTCTACAATTCTATGATTCTTTAGACAACAAAAATCACATTAAATGTCAAAGAATCCACAATAATAATAATAATAATAGTGATAGCAGCAGCAAAATATTTTACTTCTTCTAATCCATGGGTAGTGAGCTAGAGACCCTCCAAGATCTTGTTACAGGTAGGTAGCCGTGTTGGTCTGCCGTAGTCGAAGCAAAATAAAAAAAATTCCTTCCAGTAGCACCTTAGAGATCAACTAAGTTTGTTCTTGGTGTGAGCTTTCGTGTGCATGCACTTCATGAAGAAGTGTGCATGCACACAAAAGCTCACACCAAGAACAAACTTAGCTGGTCTCTAAGGTGCTACTGGAAGGAATTTTTTTTATTTTCCTCCAAGATCTTGTTAGACTACAACTCCCATCACCCCTGACTATTGGCCATTCTGGCTGGGGCTGATGGGAGTTGGAGTCCAACAACATTTGGAAGGTCACAGGTTCCCAATCCCTGTAAAATCACTTCTAATCCAGTCCTGTCTGTTAGCTATCCCAATAAAAACATAAGCCCCTACCTCTTACGCAACTCCCACAAACCCAGTAATTAATAAATATATATTTAGAGCCTGTTTAAATAATAGCAAGTGAGGAGCTGGTCGTACCTCTTAGAGTTCCACAGCTGTATGGACTGCAGGCTGGAGGTTGCCCATCAGTGGGTTAGATAGACAAATAGATGTACTCAGTGTAAGACAGCTTCTTACAGCCTCTTTCTCTGTAAAGCAAGAATGCCAAAGTTGTAGCCTCCCAGATGCTGTTGTCCATCAGCTCCAGCCAGATCAGGTAGTCAGGTGGTGGTAGTTTCAGTCTAGCAACATCTGGAGAACCAGAAGCTCCCCATTCCTGCTGTAGAGCTGGCGCTTGTTGTCCTGCCAGAACAAAGGTGTGTGTGGAGGTGGGCAGTCCATGAGAAGCATCATGTGTCCAGGGCGGCTGTCTACCAGCTCCATCTGGTACGCAGGCTGAGACCCTACCTGCCCGCAGACTGTCTCGTCAGAGTGGTGCATGCTCTGGTTATCTCCCGCTTGGACTACTGCAATGTGCTCTACGTGGGGCTACCTTTGAAGGTGACCTGGAAACTGCAATTAATCCAGAATGCGGCAGCTAGACTGGTGACTGGGAGTGGCCGCCGGGACCACATAACACCGGTCCTGAGAGATCTACATTGGCTCCCAGTACGTTTCCGAGCACAATTCAAAGTGTTGGTGCTGACCTTTAAAGCCCTAAACGGCCTCGGTCCTGTATACCTGAAGGAGCGTCTCCACCCCCACCATTCAGCCCGGACACTGAGATCCAGCGACGAGGGCCTTCTGGTGGTTCCCTCACTGCGAGAAGCAAAGCTACAGGGAACCAGGCAGAGGGCCTTCTCGGTAGTGGCGCCCGCCCTGTAGAACGCCCTCCCATCAGAGGTCAAAGCGATAAACAACTACCTGACATTTAGAAAATACCTGAAGGCAGCCCTGTTTAGGGAAGTTTTTAATCTGTGATATTTTAATGTATTTTGATATTTGTTGGAAGCTGTCCAGAGTGGCTGGGGAGACCCGGCCAGATGGGTGGGGTACAAATAATAAATTATTATTATTATTATTATTATTATTATTA
Organism: Darevskia armeniaca; assembly: GCA_034641395.1. Lineage (NCBI taxonomy): Eukaryota > Metazoa > Chordata > Lepidosauria > Squamata > Lacertidae > Darevskia > Darevskia armeniaca. Next base: position 860,497 of record JAWWNF010000740.1, on the reverse strand, counting down.
TTATTATTATTATTATTTTCGAAACACATCAGGCAATTTCCAAGTAATCTTAAATTGCTATTTCCAAGCACCAGTCTGAGGGGTTCCTCCCCCTACTTTTTTGGTTTCTTGTCCTGACCTAGTTAAGGTTTAAAATGAATCGAAAAACAATTTCAAAGTTGTCTTGCGCATCCATTGATGACCGTCTATGGTGTTTTATTCCTGGACAAACAGGATGATGGCTGCCTTGGCCACCAGATGAGTCTTTGGGCAAGAGCTTCTGCACTGCTTGGGCTGACCCTGTGGATCAGTCGTTTGCCTGTGGGTGCCTAATTAAGTGTCCTTAATCAAAGCTCCCCTCCCCTCCCCGACACCCCCCACAACCACAATGCATTCCCATAACAGGCTTTGAAATGTGCTCTGCAAGCTGTGAGGTTTTCTTTCACAATCCAGCTCTCATCATACTCCCAACCTGGCAGCACTCAGCAAGTGCCGAGCACCCCAGCGGGAGGCCTGTTTCTTGAAGTCCGCTCACACTGTTAATGGGGGCAGGAAAGCCCGTTCAGCATCCCCGCTTAGCAAAAAAGGAAAAGGAAAGAAAAAAGGTTTCCATAATTGGCTTCATAGAAGCTGACAGATTCTTTTTCCGCTGGCGTCTTGCTAGCCAAAGTCCCACCAGGTGCTCCATTACAGCACTTACTAGAGGGAGAAATGGTTTCTTCACACCTCTTGAAGGCTGTTGAGTTGCTAATTTAAAACCGCTTACTCGATGACGCTACAAGACACAGAACATCCCGGTGCTTTCTAATCCAGGGAATGTCTCCATATACGTTCCTTACCATGTTCCGTTCTGTGTTACTTTGCTGTCACAGATGTACACCCCTGAACCTCATATGTGACAGGAAGAAGCAGCTACCTCTGAGCACCAAAGTTGCCCAAGAAAGTAGTAGCTCTGAGGTCATCAGTTAGTCTGATGACACCCGTTAAGAAGATGGAGAAACTGAAGAGGGTGCAGAGACCAGCAGAGATGGTCAAAGGTAAGGAAAGCAAGTCCTGTGATGGGCCGGGGAACTGGACCTGAGTGGTGGGCCACTTGTTCATCTCCTCTCTCCCTTTGCATGGGCCAAATTTGACAGATGGGCAGGGCCACTGACCTGTCAATCACATGATGTCACAAGGACATCAAGGGATACGGTGCTTTGACACCCTGACAACCAGCAGATTGTTGGGACTTCAAAGGGGTGCACAGGGGCTTGCAAAATGTCCCACACAGCCCTTTGAAGTTCCTTCAGAAGTCAGGTGTGCAGTGCTTCTGAAGCATTGCCAATCAGCTGATCATTGCCCCTTTTGGCCCAACCCTGTCAACATTATACCTGCTCACACTTGTCATAATATATGATGCCAGGAGATTAGTAGGTGGACATGGCCAAAATCCATCTCTGGGGGCGTCAACCGATTATAAGCAAGGCTACTTTCATCCTCTGAAACTGGGGGCCATGGGGCTGTGTTCTTAATATCAATGGATATTAGTGATAAATGCCAAAGAACGTAAGAACAATCTCTAAATCCACACCAGAATAATTGAATCCAGGTAACTCACATCTTACACTTACCTTACATACGTGATCACAGTTGTACACAGGTGTGTGTGTGGGAATCAGTAAATAAATTGAGAGTGGAGAAACCCCACTCTCAATTTATTTCCCCCCTTCACCTGTGCAAAGATGTGATTGTAGGCTTACCTGGCTTTGGGAAGGAGGCACAAGGGTTCTGGCAGCATCCCAGAGCCCTCACACTACTTTCCTGAAGCCCAGGTAAGCAGCCTTGTTTGGGGGTGGGCAGTACTGGGGGTTCCTGGCATAATGTATTTTTGCATATACGTGTGGACCCATAGAACCGAACCCTCACATAAGATGTGACATACTTGTATATTGTAAAGTGCTCTTTCTGCTGTAAGGCTGACTGCTGTGGTTTGATGGAGTATTTGGTCTCCTTCATTCCATATGATACAATAGACCAAAGCTCTCCCAACAAACCTGGTGTTTGTTTTGGGGCTTATTATGGACTCAAAATATCTGCCGTAGTCGAAACAAAATAAAAAAATTCCTTCCAGTAGTACCTTAGAGACCAACTAAGTTTGTTCTTGGTATGAGCTTTCGTGTGCATGCACACTTCTTCATACCAATAACAAACTTAGTTGGTCTCTAAGGTGCTACTGGAAGGATTTTTTTTAAATTTTGTTTCAAAATATCTGTGAACTCCCTTACAGCAGTGGTCTTGCTAGCGAGGGATGATGGGAGTTGTAGTCCAAAAACATCTGGAGGCCCAAGGTTGGGGAACACTGCCTTACAGGACTCGAAAATTCCAGAAGGCTTCTAGACTCTGGTTCCCCCCCCCAATTACATTATCAGGAGGGTGCCAAGTTCTAGAGGCCTTGGAGCTTGCCACTGTTTGCCTTCATGATGCCAATCATTTATGAATGACAGGGCAGTTAAGAGCACACAATGTGTTCCAAGAGAGGAAGAGAAAACTCAAACACTAGTAGACCTTGTGCCTCCCAGGAAAGCCCTCAGGAATGCAATGAGGATTATAAACCTTTTGGATCAATTGGGGCCTATTTTGGAGCCCAGAGCATCCACCTGAACTCTGAAATGCCCGTGTAAAATATGGACACCCACAAATCCAATCATAAGGAATGTCTCTCCCTGGCTGGAAAATGATTCCTTATCAGGCGCCCCGACTGGTGAAGGCCTGAAGAAAATTAACTGAGGTCAGAAGTGAGCAAAATGAATCTGAGATGCCTGCGACAAGCCTTTTTGAGCTCATCCGCCAACTTAAAGGAACCTTGAACGTTTCCAATAGCAAATAATATGATGTGGTGAACAGAGTCCTCTGCATACATTTCAAAGCAACACTAGATGTCAGTTAGAATACACAGTTTCTTATGGGCTTGTTTTGAAATTGGATCATTACACTTGCAGTTTGGAAGTTGCTTAGCATTAATACTTTTACGACTTGAGTTCCTTCTGTGTCTTATTACACCTTTGTGATGTGTTTAAGTACTTGCGGCTAAGGAACTAAGTAGGGACGGAGGAATTATGGTTTCTCTCAGTTTCTCACTTTTCCCATCTGTATTTATTTGTTTATTTATTTAATATACTCCCCTTCATCCGAGAATCGCAGGGTGGTTTACAGCATAAAAACACAAAAAACAAAATGTAACAACAACAACAACGCAAAAAACAACAACAATATCCCCACAGTTTAAAAGGCCATAGCTAATCTTTGCAGTTCTCCACATTTCCACAGCAATTTCCAATTTCTTTTCTTTTTAATTAAAAATAATAACCATGGCAATTTGTCAGTGTCTGTGTGTCTCTCTGTGTGGCATTGTTTCGTACTTCCCCAAGTTGTGAGAACTTGTCCAGAGGAAAAAGTGAGGGGTCTTATTTCCTTTGGATGAGAATGCATAGAAGATTTACAGGCTGTAAAAAAAAATCGAGCTATGCCTCTGGACAATCTCTAGATTAATTAGGCTGGTTCAGCTTCAACAGAGGTTTGTCCAGAGTGGGTCATGGCAGCCCCAGATCACTGTGGGTTGGGTTCACCAGAGTGATCCAGAGCTGTCGAAAGTGGGGAATATTGGGTGGTGAGCAGAGGGAAGAATGAGATCATGTAGGGAGAGTCCCTTGCCTGCATTGCCTCCTCCTTCCTCCCCTCCCCTGCTGTCCACATGCTTTAATTATGTGTCAGCTCATTTTCCCCAGAGGAAAACCTTCAGTACCTTCGTCTGTGGCCTCCAAGTTGGAGGACATTGCCTTACCACCACCCACTGATGCCAGCAGCCTCTCTAGCTCCTAGACCTTGCAGAAAACAAAGGATAGGAAACCTGACAAGGGCAACACACCTGCCTCCTTAAAAGATGTGTGGCCTAATGGAGAACAGGCTGTTGTTGACTTCAGCTCCTTGTTAAGGCAAACTCTTTCCATAGCTCAGCCAGCAGGGCCTAATGGGAGCTATCCGTGGTCCTGATTTCTGCTTGAAGAGGCCTGCCTTGAATTGGCATACTCAGCAGAGACTTGGCCTAACTGTGCCCACTTCCCTTGCAAACTCTAAGTTCCATCTGACCAGGACATATTCTCTGGCAGCGACGGCCTGGATTCTCACAGCACCCCAGCAACTTTCAGGCTAGCTAATCTCAGGTAAAAGCTCCCGGATCTCTGCTCCCAAATGCAAGCGGTAGACTAGCTGGAGGATGTCACCTTCGCAAGTTCCGGTGGGAATTGCACCCCAACACCTGTAGACGTATTTCTCACTATCAAGTAATGTGACAGTTCTTTTCTTAAAGCCCTTGGCCTCTCTTTCATCTGATGACAGGCCCATTCATAGTCATCAAGATGGCTAAACTCACAATAGTATTTCCCCCCAGATATTTTTTCTGCCAGACTGTAATATAAATGCAGAGAGAATGATGCAAGCAAAAAGGCAGAGACAGTTCAAAGGAGCCAGATAGAAAGCAAAGGATATTATAGTAAGATTAATGGTGTTACAGAGGGCAAGGGAGATAATTGAGAGAGAAAGAGAAAGAGAGATAGATAAAGAAGTTGGGAACTGGCAGATAGATGAAAAGATATAAACACATTAGACCAGAGGGGTGAGAGCAGGAATGAGTTGTGGGCTTTATTTTCTAAAGAAATCTTGAGCTTCTATTTCACCTTTTGGTTTGCAAACAGAAAATGTGCTGCCTTTGACAGATGGAGCTGGAGGGATGATAGAAAGTTCCTCACCTGTTCTTCCATCTCTGCTAATAATGCTGCCAATGGTTTATGTTCAGTAACAGGGATGTGTCTGTGGATGAAGGATGTAGCATTGGCAAAAGCAACCTGGCTCCAATACCTTTCACTCTCCTGGTAAAGAAGGAATTTTAAAAGGTTTGCCAAGATTTACACATGATATTTTAGTCGCTACATACAGTACTGAAATAACTTAAAGTGCCTCTATAGACATCCTATGTACGTATGAATTTCTGTGTACATTCATCTCGAGGCAATTTACAAACATGCCATTAAAAGAGCTAAAATTAATTTTTTAAAACTAAAGATAGGCTGGAAAACAATGCAAAATGAACACATAAGGCAGAGACCTTTTCTTTCTTTCTTTTTTTAATATGATTTTTAATTAATTTTCAAAAAAAAAATTACATTAATAATATTCACATACTTTTTCACATCTTATACCTTTTCGGCTTTTTATAGCCTTGACTTCCTTCAGGCCTTCCAAGTGACTTTCTAATTTCTATATTTTAACTTATATTTCTTAATTCTACCATTGTTTTATTATATCTCTCTCTATCTTAATCACTGTAAATTCATATTTAACAACAATATTTCTTCCTTGATCTACAAAGCCTCTTGTAGTCCTACTAACATATTCAATTGAGTACTTTCTTTTAAGTAGTCTGTAAATTTAGTCCAGTCTTTGACGAACCTCTGGTCCCACTGTTCTCGGATTCTCCCCGTCATTTTGTCCAGTTCTGCATAGTCCAATAGTTAAGGCAGAGACCTTTTCAGCCAATTGGAAAAGCTTGTCGGAACAAAAATGTCTTCGGTTGTTTCTGAAAAGTACAGAAACTGGGCTCTTGTTATATCTCACCAGGGATGGTGTTCCACAAAACAGGATCAGTCGCACTGAAAGCCCTGCTCTGAGTTACTTTGGAGCAGTATTCTGATATTTTTGAGACTTTAAGGAGAAATTTTAAGGATAACCAATGTCGTAATCGATATCTATGGGATAAGGCCATCTGCCAAGTAACCTGAGGCCCTGAGCTTTATATTGACATACAAAATCATACCTGAATACCTTTTTCTCTCCATCTATAGCCTTTCCCATACAATTTGTGAATGCATTGTGTGTGGGGTGAGGCAGAATGCAGGCAGATCCTTCTTCCCAATCCTCATGCATTCTTCCAAGGCTGGTACATACATACACACTCTGCGCATGCAGGCTTTCCCCCACAGCATTGAGAATCCTGAAAAAGCTGGGCTCCTGATCGTGGAGAGAGCGAGAAAAGGAGGTGCACATGTAGCCATATCCACAAGGTTTCTATTCTAACATCAAAGTGAAAGTGCCTACGTTAAGAGTAGGGTGAGCGAATAGGTTCCCCATTTGCATTCAGCCTGCACACAAGGGAGGATGGCTTATGTGGGGTGTCTACTGCTTCCAATAGGTATAACACAATTTTCTGCTATTTTACATTTACTTCATATGGGGGGGGGGTGTTGCAAGAGATGCTGTGCAGAAAATTGAAAGGCTCGTGGCATGTGCATGGTTGACATACTGGAATTCCACCAATCCAATGTGATGCAGAGTTGCAGCTTCTTGGAATGCTCATAAATAAGGCAAATATTACAAAGCCACCAGAAGATTCCAGAGCTCCCTCATCAGCGCACAGATCCGGAAGCATCTCTACCTAAGTGTTGCTCCCCCCAACCTGGTGCCCTTCAGATGTTTTGGTCCACAACGCCCATCTTCTCTGGCCATTGGCCATGCTAGCTCAGGCTGATAGGGATCAGCTAGCTCAGGGTCCAACCCATCTGGAGGGCACCAGACTGGGGGAGGCTGCCCTAGTGGCTCACCACAGGGAGCCATATTGCACTGACTCCTGCTCTTCTTCTTGCCTGCCTTTGACAATGGCTCCTTCTCTCGTCCCTTTGGGATCCTCTGGTTACCATTCTTTGCCTCTGGTGGGTCGTTCTTGACACCAAGCATGTAGTAGTTGGGTCCCAAGGTCTTCAACCCTAAATTGGTGATACCCCCCCCCCATGCCAACAGGGAGGAGCATCTGTCTCGTTGGTTTTCTCTTCCTGCATTCAGGCACATACTTGGAGAGAAAGTCATTACCTCTTGCAAGGTAGAAACTTTAAATGAATACAAATCTGTATTTGCCTCTTTGATTTATCCCTCTATTTCCTCCCTGATGTATTCCGTCCATCATGTTTATAGCTCCTGTGCAGAATAGATGGGGACAGATGCTTGGCAGGATTGGGGCTGATGTCTCTTTCAGCATTTAGAGGCTCTTCGATCGCTTGGGGGACAGAGAAGGGACAGCAGGTACAAAGAAATGAAAGGGCTGCACGGGGTCCCCTCTTGGTTATTGAACGTTGCTCCTTTGCCCCAGCACACGGCCTGGATTAAATGCTATGGGGCAGAGGCTAACAACCTCTACCTGATGCCCCAAAAATAAGTAATCAAAAGCAACAGCAAGACATCACAGTCAGTGCAGTCACTGCAACATCCTAAAGATTAGCAAAAAATCCAGAGAAGAGAATTTTCAGTTGGCAGCTGGAAAGGCAGCAAAATTCACTCCCAGAAACAGAGCAATTTTTATGCAATATTATTAGAGTATTCTTTTGCAGGGGGTGGGCATTGTACTGTCCATCACATTACCTTACATGTAGTGACACTCCAAGACAATCTTCCCCAATAACTTGCACACCAACTCCCATGGTCTCTGACCATTGGCCACTGTTGCTGGAACCGATGAGAGTTGGAGTTCAACAACATAGGCATGTAGGGATTCAACATGGAAACTCTGCACAACTTTTGATACTGTCGAAAGCTGGGAATAGGAGTCTCTGACAACTGGGCATGATGTCTATAACCAGGGGTTGGCAATCTAAGGCCCGAGGGCCAGATCAGGCCCAATTGCCTTCGGGATCTGGCCCACGGACTCTCTGTGGATCGGCATGGGGATTCTGTTCTTTGGGGCTGCGCCATTCCCCCCCTGTGCCATTACATTCCCCCCTCCCTCACACACACCACGGTGGCGCCGCCTCCCTCCCTCCACCTGGCTTCTCCCTGCCCTGCCTAGAGGAGGAAGGGGGCTGGGCTGAGCTGGCTTAGCGCCATTTTAAGCAGCCCCTCTCTGGAGCCAGCCTTTTTACGCCGCTCATCTTCCCTCCGCCACCTCTGCCGCCGCCTTGGTGCTCCTGTGGGCTAGAGAGTGGAGCGGATGAGCTCCCTCTGCCTACCCATGAGAAGCAGCAGCAGCTGCGGCAGTGGTGGTGGCAGTGGTGGCAGCCCCAGTGAAGGTAAGCGCTGGGGCTGGGGCTGGGGCTGGGGGCTGGGGAGGAGGACTACTTGCTCCCCTCGCCTCTTCTTCCAGCTCCCCCGCCCCGTGTTGCTTCTCTGGCCCACCACAAGGTCTGAGGGACAGTGGACCACCCCATGGCTATTTTTTTTAAAAAAATTATTGAACAAATTCATGTTTTACAATAATAAACAATAATGAACAATAATAAACACCATTGTTATAATAAAATACTTTCATGTCTCTTATTATACCTCTCCTTCATTCCCTAATACAAAGTATCTAGTAACACAATGGTATCTTCTGTCAAAAAAAAAACAGACAAACAAATAACCTATATATATATATATATATATATATATATATATATATATATATATATATATATATATATAAAAGGGTTAAGGTAAAAAAAAATACAAATAAAACATACAACATTAAATACACAGACTTCCTGTCCAACCCAAAAGCATAATCAAGTACTAAAAGTGAATGTCTTCCTTGTTATTATTCCTCTTTTAACCTCCTTTCTAATACATTCTTTTATCTTTCTGCCCCCTTGCCACTTATATCCAACTTTTACGACTTCTAAGGTCACTCAAGAGCTATTTTTTTTTTTTGCTGACCCCTGTCTATAACTGATGGGAGTCATCCATAGGGCCAAAGGTTAGGGAAGGATGCTTCAAGGCACAGGTGCGTGTGTCTAAAAACACACACCATTTGTTTGCATGTGTTGTTGGCACATTGTATTGTAGAACCAGCTCAATGGGGCAAATCAACTGTGTGTACCTGCAACAGCAGCCATTCACCCAGCATAGTGTGTATGCTCCCCTTCTGCATGGCTGTACTCGAGGCAGCATTGCAGCCCAAAGAGATGTCACTACATACAAGAAAGTCCCCTTCCCATCCTGCAACAATAAAAACACAAAAAGTAAACAACTGGACAAAAATCAAGACTCCGCTTCACATGCAAACTTATGAGATAATAGCAAAGTATTTTAAAAAGAATGAAACAAAATCAGTTATATCAGCTACAATAAGCAAAGTAGGATAATTAGATTAGGAATGAATAAGATAATATCAGCAAAAAAAAAAAAAGAGTCAATACAAAAAATGCTACATGTGCAGACAGATCAACTGAGCACATTTACCTGCCACCCATACCAGGCCAAGCTCAAGGGGCTACCATTGCCAAATAGTACTCCTCCCAACTTACAAAAGTTGCTCTTTTAGTGTGGCAGCATCCATACTTCAGAACTCCCTGCTGATTGACATAGAATCATAGAATTGTAGAGTTGGAAGGGACCCTGAGGATCATCTAGACCAACCCCCTGCAATGCAGGAATATGCAGCTGTCCCATACGGGGATCGAACCTGCGACCTTGGCGCTATCAGCACCACGTTCTAACCAGCAGAACTATACATAGTGAGGCAGGCACAGTCACCATGCTCTTTTCGGCGCCTGCTAAAAAAAATTGGGTTAGGCAAGCATATCCACACATGCAGAAGTCATCGTGTGTTTCAATCTGTGCTTAATTTATTGTGGATTTTAATATTTCCCTTTAATGTTTTAAATACTTGTTTTACAACCCCCCCTTTTTTTACTGATAATTCTGTTTTGTTATTTTTGACAACCCGCTTTGAGTTTTTATTACAATCAAGTGGGATGTAAATATTGTGAAATAAACAAACAAAAAATAATAATTACCATTCCACCATAGCCACAACAGAACAACAGGTAGGAAATTAACATGGTTCCAAAGCATTCTCTGTCCCCACCCCACCCCCCTCCTTGCTTTGCTTTTTAAAATAAATGAAAAGCTGGCTACAAAACTAGCTGCAGGCAGAAACAGGTTAGATCTATGCCTCTCACACCAAGATGTATATTTGAAGTAAAGATGATTGATTGTCAGAGCCAGAGAGCGATGGATGCCCTACCAGGCTTGTGAAACAATTGCTTGCGTTTGTGCCAGTCAGTCCTTGCAAGGCAGCAATGGAAGAGGGAGGCACCAGAACAGACCATCCCAAGAGATCATCACATTGGCATCAATGTCTTTACAATCCCTCCACATGTAACAGAACTTTGGCCATAAAACAGTGTGTGTGTGTGTGTGTGTGTGTGTGTGTGTGTGTGTGTGTGTGTGTGGTGTTCTGAGCAGTTAAAAGGCTTGGATTCTGAAGAAAAAATACCGAAAGATAAGAAGTGAAATATGATGTATGTGCACATTTTTCATACTAGAGGGGTACATATTGCTAGTGTGGAAGTAGAATTAAATTCCATCCCAATGGAAAGAAAGAAAGAATTAGTCACTCTTACTGGTCACTTCACTGGTTGCCAGTTCATTCCTGGGCCCAGTTCAAGAGGTTTAAATGACTTAGGTCAGGCACGTCCAACAGGTAGATCATGATCTACCTGTAGATCACTGGACACCTGTGGTAGATCACTGGCTCCCCCCAAAGAAGCCAAACAACTTTAGCTCCCAACAACTTTGGCTCCCAACCTGAACCCCTAAAAAATGAGCCTTCCCCCTCCCATAAAACAGCTCAACAACTTTGACTTGAACCCCCCAAAATGGGGTAGATCACTGCCAGTTTTTAACTCTGTGAGTAGATCACAGTCTCTTGGAAGTTGGCCACCCCTGACTTAGGCCCAAAATATCTAAAATAGCACCCCTTTCCCTGCAGGCACTATTGGGCATTAAGATCGGCAGAGGGGACCCTCTTAGTGCTCAGTATAGGGCAGTGGTGGCTAACCTTGGCACTTCAGATGTTTTGGGACTACAACTCCCATCATCCCTGACCACTGGTCCTGTTAGCTAGGGATGATGGGGGTTGTAGTTCCAAAACATCTGGAGTGCCAAGGTTAGCCACCACTGGTATAGGGCATTCTCTGCAGCAACTCCTAATTTGTGGAATTCCTTCCCCAGAGAGGTATACCTGGCAGGCTGGCACCTTCATTGTAGAGCTTCTACCATATGCTGAAGATGTGCTGCTCCATCCTGGTCTTAGACACCTGAGATACATAAATATTTAGGACCATCTCTATTGTAAATTGTTTTAACTGATTTTCAACTTTCATTTTCTATATGATTGTAACCCAGCCTGGGACCTTTTATGATGGAGTCTGGCTTCTGTGGTGCCACCTCTTGCCTTTCCCAGCTCCACAAGCTGCTCTGACCACTATAGCTCTGGGAGGGGGATACAGAGTCTCCTAACAACTCTCAGCCCTCTTAACAAACTACAGTTCCTGGGATTCTTTTGGGAGGGGGGGGAGCCATGGCTGTTTCAAGTAATATGATATCGCTTCAAATGTATAGTGCAGATGGGTCTTATGCTGCTAAAGGATTGGCTTCCTCACTGATAGGATTAGACAAAAGTCCATAGCTCAGTGATAGATCTTCTGCTTTGCACACCAAAGGTCCCAGGTTCAATCCCTTGAATCTTCAGGTAGGGCTGGGAAAGAATCCTATCCAAATCTGCAGAGAGTTGCTGACTGTCAGTGTAGACAATTCGGAGCTGGATGGATGAATGGTTTGACTCGGTAGAAGGCAGATCCCTAAGTTCCTGTCTGTGGGAGATGAGTGGGAATATGGATGAGGGAATATTGTTTAATATTTCCTATCCCAGCTTGTGTTAACAAGCTCCAAACTAGCAGAGATTCTCATCCCCAATTAAGCGCAGCAAAACGTGGTGATTAAGTTCGTTTGAACTTCTATAACAAGGCAGATTCCTGGCATATTTCCCCTGGTTCCCCCTTAAAAGTAAATACACGACACATAGCTCTTTAAAAGTAAAAAGGTTTACTCACAGACATTTCCAAGGTTCTACAAGCCTCAGAAAGGCAGGCTAGCTTAGATTAAATGTATATACATGGAGACTCTCCTTAAGGGAGAGGGCTCCATCTGGGCCCTCTTGGCTGGAAGCCAAGAGTGCATCTTCTCTTGAGATGTTGCATGTTTGAAGTCCCGATGAGGAAGAAGGATGGAATGGCTGCTCACCTGTGGCTTTGAGTAACTACAGGTAAGGCCACTCCCACCTCTGGTCACACAGAGGAAGTGGTCTCAGTCCAGGTACAGGAAACTCTAACTGGAGGACTGAGACCCCTTGTGTACATTCTAGGAATGTTGTGATTGACTGCACCAGTGTTATACATCCCACACTATCTGCATGCAGCTTCCCTGTACAGTGAACCACTGAAATCCCAGTAAATCACTTTCAGGTCCCGGACTGACTCCTTCCACTCTGGCTAGCCATTGGATCATCCTAGACAGGAAGAGGGCACCCTTGTTGCTTCATCAACAAGACCTAGGGGAAGGGCCATAGCCTAGGGTGGTTCATCTACTTGGCATGTGGAAGGTCCTGGATTCATTCTCCAGCATCTCCAAATAGGGCTGGGAGAGAACTGTGTCTGAAATCATGGAGAACTGCTGCTAATAAGCCAGTGGTTTGACAGGGTATAAGAAAGCTTTTTAAGCTTGTATCTTCCTGAGCATTTCTGTATCTTTAGTTGTTGTTTTTCGGTCCAGACTTCTGCCTTGCTCCTTGACTCTGCCTCCTGGGATGCCATCCAGTCTTGACTTGCTGCTGAGTTCCATGGCTCCTGAATAACCTTAGACTGCTGCCCACAACACAGTCTTGACACACACATCCATTGCTCAGGGGCTTCCTGTGCAGAACTGTTGGATACACAACCTCAGGCTAACCTCTTCCTTTCATCTGGGACTCGCCACTGATGGAGGTGAGACAGGGTAAGGAGGCAGCTGCCCCACCCCCTGGAATTTTCTGCTGCAGGCTTGCTCCGGTACTGATAATATATTTGAGAGCAACCCAACCAGACCCCACCACTCCAGAGACTTCATTCGGGGAGAAAGCTGGGCAATCATTCCTCATAATGAAAACAAAATCCTCTTGTAACGCTTGCCGGAAAACCAAAGTGTAAAAAAGACAAAAGGCTGACAAGGGGATACATGTCAATAAAGGGAGTTTTATGGAAATTCACTGCTTCTGCACAGCAGCTGACATTCAATAAATCTCCATGGCCAATCCGAAGAGTGGTGTGTGTTAGTCTGATGGGGAAAGAACCAATTTCTCACACATTCTTTTCTGTTGCACTCCTCATAAAAATGGGCAAAGTTTAAAACAAACAAGAGCTAAAAAGTTTTATCTAGTGGGGAGGTCTCATAGATCTCACTCTCTTCGGATTCCTCGGATTTTTATGGAGTTGAAATACCACACATTGCCTGACATGAATCTTTCTAACTTACAGCATGACCTCATCCTCCAGTTTTACCAGCTGAGTAGGACAGGCTTGAGATTAAGTCTTCTTGCAATCATGTTTCGTTATGGCAGCATAGTTGCATTGCAGTGGTGTTGGGGGAAGGACTAGCTCAGTGGTAGAGCATCTGCTTTGCATGCAGAAAGTCCTGGGTACAATCCCCGGCACCTCCAGATAGGTCTGGGAGAAACCCCAGTCTGAAACCCACTGCCCATCAGTGTAGTCAATATTGAGTGAGAGGAACCAATGGCTTGTCTCAGTATGAGGTGGCTTCCTAGATTCCTTTGTGCTGCTATAGCATCCCTCCTGCTGTGACAGAGAACTGAAAGACCACACTACCTCACACAGGTGAGCAACAGGGATAATGGAGTTGTCCCCCTCCCTCCAACCAAGGTTTTCCCATTGTCCCAGCATGGTAGGAAGTAAAAAACAGAGTCCTCTTGGGGTGCACCCAGGTGTTCCAAGGGTAGAGGCCAGACAACAAGTGTCCAGGACCATGGATAGTTCTATGTGGAGCCGGATACAAGATCAAAGAGCTCTTCACGCATGGTCACCATCATGCAAGGTAGAGAGGAGGGGCAAAATAGCCCCACAATCTCCTTATTGTCTCCACTGCTAAACCTGCATTCCTCTGTCTCCATATGTTGATGGCTAAACGCAGTGCAGAAAGTCTTGACCATACCATACCATAATGCTCCTTTATGATGCGTTTCCCCGCAAACCAGGTTCCCTCCTATTTGAAAAAGGAAGCTGTTCAGCTGACGTTCAGTTCAGCTGAGGTTTGTACATTTCAGGCAGCCATTGCACATGCTCAGATGAGAGCATCAGCAAACTGGAGCTTGGTGTGGGGAAACAAATCTCTGGTCTGCACAGCAATGTAAGAATGCAACTTGAAATTCAGCGGCATAGTGTGGAGGAACAATCCAGCTTCATTTCAGACTGTTGTTAACATGTGCCTAGCCTAAGTGGAAGCAGTGCAGCCAACTGTAGTTTGAGCCCATGCTAAGACTTTCTCACAACACCACTTAAGAATGGGCACAAAATCGCAGGTGTGGGTGGTGAGGATTACATAGGTCAGCATGAGCAAAATTGTCCCAAGAGTCAATCTAAATCTAGTTTTGGTCTGGTTCTTTGCCTCTATTTTCCAGCCATTGAACATCTAATGAGAATTCCTGCAGAGCCCAGCCCAGCTTTTGCTTGGTGGACCTCTGAATATTGCCTAAACATGCCTGGCTATGCAAGGCACTCTCCGCCAGCTGAAGCGTGGCTGTGGGCCATCGCTGTTTGCTTAGACAGATGCGAGAGGGCTAAAAATATCCCAGGCATGCATATGCTTTATTTATAACAATCTGATGAGGATTTAGCCAGTGAGATGTAGGGGGTATGCGGACTTTGCTCTACCAGGCTGTGTTAATTTCTTCTATGCCCGTTTTTTTCCTGGGAGGATTCAGAGCCTCAAATGTTTGCTCTCATCAGTTGAGCACGTTGCTCAGAGTTGGGGTCCAGCAAAATCTGGAGGGTCACAGGTTCCTCATCCCTCAGGCACACATTTACATTTACACACACACACACACACACACACACACACACACACACACACTTTATTCTCACAGTTGTGTCAGGTAAGCTAGGTTGAGCAAGACACTGGCCTGGCTTCTACCTGCTAAGTTTCATGGCTGAGGGGATTTGAACCCGAGGTTGGCCACTGAGTCCTCCTGGCCAGGATGGTCTGTAAGAGGTCATCCTGCTCCAGTTGCTTGAGAATCAAGGCCTTCCTGGTCTCTGATGTGTTCCTGTGCCCATGTTTGTTCTTTGCTCCTGACTTCTGACTTGCTCTTTGCTCCTGTCTCTCGGTTGTCCTTCCATCCCAACTTGCTCTTGGGTCCTGACTATTATCTCAAAAAGTGGGAGGCAATATTGTCCCTCCATTGGTAGCAGCGGCACTATGCTCACCAGGGCAAGGATAGGAGTGGGGAACATTTCTCAGTCCCTATTCTCTTCTGGGCAACCTTCTGAGAGTCGCATGTCAGTGATGGGCAGGGTGAGGCAGATGTGGGCAGAACAACTAATGTATATGTTATCTCTGCACTGGAGGCCACACTCAAGAGGCATTACCAGAGTTCAAAGATGTATTCCTGTCATGCAAAAATGCTCAGGGGAGGGAAAAACAGTGAGGGGTGTGTCCTAGGAACAGTGGGTGGAGCCTGGGAGAGTTCCAGGGGTCAGGCAGAGAGGGGCCAGGAGGAATGCTTTGGAACCCAGGGCCCGAGAGTCCCCATCTGTTAGGACACCAACAAGTTGGCGCGCTGAAGAGCAGCAGTCAGTCTGATAAAGCTGAGGTTAAACAGTCTGGGTCAGAAGCCAGCCAGTCAGTTCAAGCCAGAAGTCAGGAAGCCGAGGTCAGGATTAAGCCAGGAGTCAGAAAGCCGAAGTCACGAAGCCGAGGTCAGGATTAAGCCAGGAGTCAGAAGCCGAGGTCACAAAGCCGAGGTCAGGAGGAAGCCAGGAGTCAGAAGCTGAAGTCACAAAGCCGAGGTCAGGAACACAGGAACAGGATGAGCAGGCACAACTACTGGTACGTGCTTCAGCACAGCAGTTGCAGGTGCTGGTGAGGGAAGCAGCCGGCTTTCCTTAAGTAGCCAGCTCATCACCACGCCTTTTACAAGCTACAACTGCCTCCAATTGCTTCCTCCGTTTCTCAGCTCTACGCTCTACAGCTGAGATGGGAGAAGGGGGGGCCCTCTGGCTCCTCTCCTCACAAGGGACTGATTCTGGCTCAACTTCTTCCTCCTCCTGTTCTGGCCTTCCCTCTTCCCCACCTGCTTCTTCCTCTTCTGAGGCGTGTCGCCACCAGTCTTCTTCAGGTAAGAATCCCTCCATTTCTCCGGACTCTTCCGTGGTTGCCGCTTCGCCTAGGGGGGCTTGCCACCACTTCTGCTCATCTGGTGCAACCCTGACACCATCCGTACTTAAACCACAAAGCCACCCTCTCAAGAAGCAGAAAGCAGAGACAAAGCAAGCACATTCTCTATGGGGCTAGTGCTTTGTTGAAAGTACTGCAATTCCACTGGTTGTTGGGGGTAGCCATGGAGAGCTCTAGCACATGTTTGAATGCAGATGAGAAGCTGGCAGTTTCTCTCTGTCTCTATCTCTGAAAGAGTCAGGTATTTTTAGAGGACAGATGGAGATGGGTTGTGCTGGGAGGGAGAGGAGGCAAACTGTCGGGGGGGGGGGACACACACCACACTAGTGTGTGTGTGTGTATGTGTGTGTGTGTGTGTGTGTGTGTGTAAGAAACACAATGGATTGTTATATACAGCTTGAAATTTTAATTTAATTTTTATCATATTTTATTCAGTTGAGTATCCCTTTTAATCTACTTTACTGTTAGCAATTGTAAACCAGACTGTGCTGTTTCTGTTTTTGGTTGTTCTGTCTATGGGCTTAAAGCCGAAATAAAATGAGTTGTGTGTGTGTAGATATATTAGCCTGGCCAGCAAAAGTGAAACTGCAGCTGGAGGAAATGGGTCGATGACATGCCTTTCAATCTTGAAAGGGAGAATGTTGGTGCAGGAGCTCACCCCACTCCCCACTTTACCGAAGCCCCCAAATGCAGGTGAAAGTCCATGCTGGAAGGCAGAGGGGGAGGGGGAAAGAACAGCTGTCCTGTCTTGGAAGCAGCAGGCAAGTGGCTTCTCCATCCTCTCTCCCACTTGAGAGAGGCGGTCTCATGACTAACAGCCTGGTCGGAATGGTAGAGAATTTTGTTCAGTCTGCATTTTAAAGGGAACTGACCTACTTCATAGTTCTGTGGACTTGTATGTAGATTGGAACACTTGCTGTGCACTTCTCTGAAGTTTGCAATGCAGCTTCAGCTAACCCCCAACCCCAACCCACACAGATGCATATTTTTATGGGGGAAATGTACACAGAAATATTTATTTTACCCTCTGGGGGAGCCTTCTTGGAGCAACATATCTTGCTGGGTGGGAGAGTGAGGAAGGGAGGTTCTTAGCTGGTGTTACAAGAATGATGGGCATTAGGCCTCCCTTGGGTAGAAGCCAGGCTGGGAGAGGGAGTGCACTATCTGGGTACCTCAGGTGTGAGGTTAGGTAGGACCCTTGAATGCTGAAGATAGAGTCTTGGAACCAAACCATTGGATACAGCTGCACCATATAGAACGTGGCGAGTCACTGCCTCTCGGTCTAACCTCCCCCACAGCTTAATCACAATGGTTAATTTCAGTGGGTCTGCTGCAGGTACAATTTAGTTGAAAACCACCCATAGAACTTAATTTTGGAACAATTAGCAGCAAACACTTCTCTAGGCTCTAACTCCTGTCCCATTCATATCAAAAGAAACATCCCCAGTGGCACTGCCTGTTAGTACCCAATAAATACATCCAAAGACATTGGCTTGCTATTTTTTTTTTATTTTAAAAATGCAAGGTCCTCAAAGTTAATTCCTACTTCTCAAAAGTGTCAGAGATTTAGGGAAAAGACAGTGGATCGGTGAGGCAAAACAGAAACAACATTCATCTTCCTTCTTTCGGAGATTAGAAGGGAAAGATTCACGGCAAGCCCATCACTATCCATTTTGTTGACAGGATCCGTCTTCATCAGCTGGGCTGCCAAGTGCATCATCTGACGGGAGCTGAGTCTCCAAGAAGCAATCATGGCTGGGCCAGTGAGCTGTGCTGGCAGGGAGTCTTCTCTTCTCATGAGGTGGCCAAAGTACTGGAGCCTCAACTTCAGGATCTGTCCTTCTAGTGAGCACGCAGGGCTGATTTCCTTCAGAATGGAGAGGTTTGATCTTCTTGCAGTCCATGGGACTCTCAAGATTCTCCTCCAGCACCATAAAGCATCAATTCTTCGGCGATCAGCCACTTTTCCATAAAATTCACATTTTCACTTTTTTTTAATTGTAAAATACACATTTTGTATGGATTTTAAACTTCTTTTTAAAAGTTTGTGCTCCGCCTCCCCCCATAAAACAGCATTACAACATCTAGAAAAACGTGTAATCTCACTGGGAGTTGCATTCCAATCCGCAGGTAAGTTTGGGAGCATTGAATCAGGTCATTTGGCTGCAAAAAGTGGACGAAATACCTCTTCGAGCCCCATGTAAACTCCACACAGAAAGCATTTTGAAGCAGTCACAGTGTGATCGTGTCAAGGTGACTGTTTCACGGTGTTCTGTCAATGCACAGAAGTGCACATTTGTTTTCGTAAAACGCTGCACAAAAATAATGCAGCTGCATACTCAAATGAAGTGAATCCAGTGGGAAACTGAGCATGCAACCATTCTGGAACCCATTTTGAAATTTCTTCTCCTTGAAAGGCAGGGCAGAGCAAACTCATGGAACAACAACAACAACAACAACAACAACAACAACATAGGACAGTGGGAGATTAGCTTATCTGTATATATCAGCACTTCTGCTGGGGATCAGAACCACACTGGCTACCTCTGTCATTCCTAAGCTAGAAGAAGAGCTAAAGAGATGTTCTTATCTCCTTCCATGGTCTTCTCAGAAGATCCCACCACCACCTCCCAATATTTAGTGCTTCGGCAAACAGTTTCATAACCACACACAGACATTTCCAGTTCTAAAGCATCCACCTAACCCCTGGCAGTAGAAGAATGCATTTTGCAAGTTTAGTAGCATAATGTATAAATTTTTGAAGAGCTGCTGCTGTTGCCAGTGAGAGAGATCAATGTCTCTAAGTAAGATCGTCAGGCTACTGACAAAATCGAGTCTGTCAGCAATTTACAAATGTGCACTTGATGTTGCTGTATGTTTCAGCTGCCTGTATGTTTCAGCAGCATTGTGTTCACTGCCAGGCCACGTCACACACCCCTCCCCTCCATATGTTTTCTAACTCACTAAAATTGAGGGCATAGCCCTTGCAAGGTGGTGTGCAAAAAAGGTGGATGGAATCACATAAGATCAAATAAACCATTGACAAAAAAACCCCATCCCCATCAGGGAGCGCATGCAGCAGAATAACAGAAATGCCTTCTAGGTCTTCTTAAAAGGCAATAGCAATGGGGCCATGGGGGAGGGGATTCCAAAGAGGTGGGCCACCACTGAAAAGACCCTGTTTCTAGTTAACTAACATGTTTGCCTCACATACCTCTGAGTCCTGCACAGAGCTGGTTGCTGCTCCTTTGGGAGTAGCAGATCGTTCATAATCGGCTAACGTCACATGCAGAGAAGCCACCCTTTCAGAGAAGTCCCCTCCCTTTCTACTGCTGCCCATAGATTGGCCTTTACCAAAGCGAGGTTTAACGCTTTTCCCTCCAATGTCCTGAGACATAGATTTTCAAAGGGCCAAGCCTCTGCTATAAAATAATAATAATAATAATTTATTATTTGTACCCTGCCCATCTGGCCGGGTCCCCCCAGCCACTCTGGGCGGCTTCCAACAAACACTAAAATACATTAAAATATCACACATTAAAAACTTCCCTAAACAGGGCTGCCTTCAGGTGTTTTCTAAATGTCAGGTAGTTATTTATCTCTTTGACATGGGATGGGAGGGTGTTCCACAGGGCGGGCGCCACTACCGAGAAGGCCCTCTGTCTGGTTCCCTGTAGCTTTGCTTCTCGCAGTAAGGGAACCACCAGAAGGCCCTCGGCGCTAGATCTCAGTGACCGGGCTGAAAAATTGGGGTGGAGACACTCCTTCAGGTATACTGGACCGAGGCCGTTTAGGGCTTTAAAGGTCAGCACCAACACTTTGAATTGTGCTCGGAAACATACTGGGAGCCAATGTAGATCTCTCAGGACCGGTGTTATGTGGTCCCGGCGGCCACTCCCAATCACCAGTCTAGCTGCCGCATTCTGGATTAATTGCAGTTTCTGGGTCAGCTTCAAAGGTAGCCCCACATAGAGCGCATTGCAGTAGCCAAAGCGGGAGATAACTAGAGCATGCACCACTCTGGCAAGACAGTCCACGGACAGGTAGGGTCTCAGCCTGCGCACCAGATGGAGTTGGTAGACAGCTGCCCTGGACACAGAATTAATCTGCGCTTCCATGGACAGCTGTGAGTCTAAAATGACTCCCAGGCTGCGTACCTGGGAATGCGAATGTGACAAGGAGTCAGCGGAATCTCTCCAGCATATTATGTTTGCTTGCCCCTTGTTCAGTGTGCCACGGGCAAATCTGCTGGGATCGATAATACAGAAATTAGAGGGTACCCCAACAGAATTCCACCTTGCCCAAATCTTGCAAGATAAGGATACTCATATGACCCTGCAAGTGGCAAGGTACCTGGTCGCTGTTCTTTCCCAAGGATCACTACAAACTAGTTAAAGTTTAGTATGTTATCCCATTTTATTGTAAATACACATCTACTCTCATCTAGTTTTATTCTTTTAATACCATTTTGGATGACTGTGGTGTGCGTTATGTTATAGCGGCTGATGTACCTACCTTGTATAAGTTGTTATCTATGTGTTTTATTTGTATGGGCCTATGGCTGTAAATAAAAGATCTATCTATCTAAGCCACTCGAGCACTGTGCAGGATCAGATCCTTAACAGCTCTTAAGTGGGAGGGTTTGATCCCGTGTGGCGCTGATGCACCTCCTCTCGACCTTATTTTTAAACCCTATTTTAACTGTACACTAAAATAGGGTTTACAAAACTCTTCAAATTGCTTTGGAGATGGTTTCAGGATTGGGATGGGTGGCCTACAGGATGGCACAGGGTGAATCGGCCCAATCTGGGGGCCACAGATTGGGGCCACAGGGTGTGGGGGGTTTTCTTGGGGGGGGTATCTGTGTACAGCCCTACTAAATGCACCAGAGGTCTGACTTGGTATAAGGCAGCTTCCTCTATTCCTGTGAATCAGTGAAAAGGAGTATTTAGAAGAACTCTTGGAGCTTTTCAAAGTTCAGCCATCCAGCTGAGCTGTTTGTTTAGTGCAATGTAGAATGATGGATTGCTATATTCAAGGATTCATTCAAATAGAATTCCCTCCTCCTCCCCTTACCTAATAATCCTGCCACAGCTGGAATTGTGCACATTCTGTACATAGACCTGTTCTCTGGGGTTTCATCATTTTGGGGGGAGGGGAGAGAGAGCTTTTCTCCCTTCTTTGCCATGAATACAGGCCCATTAGAGAAGAATGGGAGTGCTATACCTTCATGGCCCATGTTTGGCTTTTGTATTCCCAAGTATCTCTGAGCAGACTACAAAGCAATGAGTCAGAAAACAGCTACACCATGATTGTATTGGCAAAAGCAGCAGGCGTAAAATCTCACACGTATATCAAAGACAATAAAAAAAACAAAACCTGCTCCTGCAGAGAAGAAACCACTAGGTGGCACTCTCTCTTCTTCCTCAAAGGATAGGCCGAGGAGATGCAGTAACTCCGAACGGGGCCGGGAATGCGCTAGCTCTGCTAAAGGTGGCCTCCTTGGGACAAGACATGTAAAATGAGATTACAGCAAGACAAGGACCTAAGAAGAGCCCTGTTGGATCAACATCCTGTTCTCACAATGGCCAACCAAATGCCCATGACTAACTTGAAAGCAGGAACTGAGTGCAGCAGCACTCTCCTCACTTGTGAGTCCCATCAAATTGTATTCAGAAGGATACTGAACAGCCACCAAGAGCCCCTCCTCCATACATCTGTCTAATCCAATTTGGTGGCCATCTTGAGGAAGTGAATTCTGTAGTTTATGCGCAGTGCGAAAAGTAAAGTTTAAACATTCTGCTCATGCACATGAGTACAGTGGAACCTCGACTTACGAAGTACTCGACTTACGTATTTTTCGACTTACGAAAGGGAAAAAGCGGCTGCGCGCCTACGAATTTTTCGACTTCCGAAAGGAAATCCGCTTGGATTTTAGATGCGGTTTACTCGACTTACGAAGTTTTAGATGGGGTTTACTCGACCTACAAAGGTTTACATAGGGTTTTCTTACGAATTTTTCAACTTACGTTTCCAATGCATTCCTATGGGAATGCCGTTTTTCGACTTACGAAATTTTCGACTTACGAGTGTGCTTTTGGAACGCATTAAATTCGTAAGTCGAGGTTCCACTGTAATAAGAAGGATAAATTGTAAAATATATCCTATCCCGCCTATAAAATCCACCCAATAGTCCTCAGGGGTGACTTGGTTAGCCTCCTCAATATGCAAGGAGGGGGATGCAAAGATCCAAAATAATAATAATAATAATAATAATAATAATAATAATAATAATAATTTCCTTTTGTTATTGGGGCAGTGAGGCCCGATGCTGCAGCTTTGAGCCATTTGGCCAATTGTCTATTAGTCATGCAAAATGACCGTTCCAAGATTGCCAGTAGTTTCCCCTCCCTGCTCCTTAACAGGGTTGTGCTCAGCCCCCCTATCTGCCCCAAAGGGCCCCGGTCATGGTAACCTGCCCTGGGCCAACTACTCCACCCTGGATCAAGTTCTGAATTAGTTCAAGGGGCTAATCTTTAATTAGGTTTTTTTAAAAATCCCTAATTAAACATACAGCCAGAGGAGGAGAGGGGGGGGGATGTCCCATCTCCTCCCACGGCACACCTGACTGACAGCATGGTTGATCAATTCTGCAGGTTGCTCCTTTGGAAACAGTTTCACTGCAGGGAAGCCATTTGCGAAGGAGTACGCTGAGCTACGTTGGATCAATGCCTCTGCCGACAGAGCCACCAATCCTGTATGGTTTGTTTCTTCAAGGATGGGCCTCCAGTAGGAAGGAGAGTCAGATGGTAGATGGCTGCCTTTCCCCAGGAATACACAACCAGCAGTCAGGTTAGATCTCAACTTTTCCCCTGGGGTTTCCAACCCAATGTCTATCTCTCCTTCCTGCCTGATGCCCTGCCCTCAGACAGCCATGCCTGCTCTGGGCCATTCACCCCAAAACATGGCTGTCCCTACCCAAGTTGTCTAGGGTCCCAGGTGGTGCTGTGGGTTAAACCACAGAGCCTAGGGCTTGCTGATCAGAAGGTCGGCGGTTCGAATCCCTGCGACGGGGTGAGCTCCCGTTGCTCGGTCCCAGCTCCTGCCCACCTAGCAGTTCGAAAGCACGTCAAAGTGCAAGTAGATAAATAGGTACCACTCTGGCGGGAAGGTAAACGGCATTTCCATGCGCTGCTCTGGTTCGCCAGAAGTGGCTTTGTCATGCTGGCCACATGACCCGGAAGCTATAAGCCGGCTCTCGGCCAATAAAGCAAGATGAGCGCCGCAACCCCAGAGTTGGACACGACTGGACCTAATGGTCAGGGGTCCCTTTACCTTTTACCCAAGTTGTCTGATGTCCGAGTCCCTCCGGATTTGCCCAATTTGGTTTGGGCCTCAGCCACTTCCTCCAAAATGCAAGGAGGAGACATAAATCACAGTTCACTCCTAAAGTTCTGGCCTTGGCAAAGGTGCAGCCTACAGATTCTCTCATGAGATTCAAAAATGTAGGAAATTTGAGCAACCTGTAATTGCAAAACAAGTAAAAAAACACGCCCCATCTTATTAAATATCACTTGTAATTTTAACAGTGCATTTTCACCTCAACAATTGCGGGGGGAAATGAATATGATGTCTTGCAAATTTCAATAGTTATTCCTACCAAGACGTCGAAGCTAGTCCTTCACCAAGGGTAGAATCACAGCGAGAAGGAATGATCACAGATAACTTTGAGGTCATTTTTCAACATGACACTTTTTTGTTTTGGAGAGGGCATCACAAGTACATCTTCCCGACTGAATGGTCAGAGCAGAAAGTGCAATTTGGCTAGAGATGGACATGCAACACATCAAAGCAGGACAAAGCTGAAGGATCTTGGGTCCAACAGTAGGACCAGGAGCGGTGCTAGGGGTTTTTGCGCCCTAGGCGAGGGGGCGGGGCACGTGACGTCATTGCGCATGACGTGCGGTGCCCCGCCCCCTGCCCGCCGTGCGCCCTGCGCCGCCGCGATTTTCGCCGCTGGTTGGGGCGGCACTGGGCGGCGGTGGGGGGGCGAAGGGCAGGCTGGCCAGCGCCCCCTCCATTTTGGCGCTCCCGCCGCTGCGGTTTTCGCCCCAACCTGCTCACTCCGCCGCTGGTTGGGGCGGCGGCGGGGGGTGGGGGGCAGGCTGGTCAGCGCCCCCTCCATTTTGGCGCCCTAGGCAGTTGCCTAGTTCGCCTAAATGGAAGCACCGGCCCTGAGTAGGACCCTAGCATTAGGAAAAACTCAGTGGCCACCTCAGTCATTTGACCTGAGCTGTCTTGAAATGGCAATGCAGTATTAATTTTTAATTTATTACAACATCATCATCATCATCATCATCATCATCATATTGCTTAGTGCAAAAAAGGACTTTTAGCAGTTTACAAGGGGTTGTATCCAAAGATAGAAATGTGGAAGACTGTCAGGGACTGGGCAGAGGAGGAATGGTGGAGACTGCATCCCTATCCTGACCCTTCCAGGGAGGAGGAAGTGGAAGACAGTATAGCTTTACAACAGGGGTTTGAGGGAGGACACAGCTCAGAGGAAGATGAGAGGAAAAGTTGGGAAATCATGGGAGAGCCAGAACAACACTCGGCTGACACGTTCTCATTAGAAAGCATCCCAGACCATCCATCTCCCAGAATGTGGCAAGGCTTAAAAGTAGGAGAGCAAAGAGCTCAAAGACAGAGGGCACGTAGCAGCACCTGTAGAAGTGATGAATGAGGAAGTGGGAGAGACGGGATGGAGATTCACTTGGGACAACGCCATCATCCAAGAGGCTGGGTTCTATAGCCTCTCTCTGTAAAGATTGAAATAAAAAAGGACGGTAAGAAACTTTCCCTTGTCTTTATAATTCCTGGGCAACCAGCCAGGAGTCGCTGACAGCATCCTGACAAAGACCTTTATATTGGGAGGAGTTAGTGGTGTACAGCAGTGACTCCTCTCGTGCCCACCCTGTCTTTTACTTTGGTGGGGGGAGTCTGGGACCCTTTAATTAGTCAACCCCATTTCTTAAGTTGTGCTGGGGCATCTGCTGATAAAATAGCTAATTGATGAGTCATGGGCAGCTCTTGATAGGGATTCAAGGTGAGTCACTTTTTATAGAAGCACTGGTGTCTAGTCACTTAGGGCTCATCCAGACTTCCTTTTATGCCGTGCTATCCAGGCCCAGGCCCACACTCTGTGTCCAAGCAGGGTGCTATTTTTCCCCGTTCCAGCGCTTTTCCTAGTGAAACTCACATTTTACTGCTGAATCAGAGCAAACAGTAATATGCAAAAAACCTGCTCGAATACAGAGCTTTGGGGCCCAGACCTTAATGTGGCACAAAAGGAAGCCTGGATGAGCCCTCAGTTCCTGAGAATGCCTATGTTTGCAACATAGAAAAGGGGCTTGAAAACTATCCCCCATGACCGTCAGCATAGACCCTAGACCATGAAACTGGCCATTACAGGAGTCCATCCATTGCTGTTACGAAAAGATGCTCACTGACCAAAGGGATGTAAGCTGCCTGGCTTTTGGTTTGCTCCTTGCTCCTTTTTTGTGTTCTCATCCTGCCTGTATTTAAATTTGTTTCTCAAGGAACAGACCTGGTAGACTTTGCCTTGTCTGAATGCAAAAAGTATCCCTGCTTTTGGCAGAACAAACATCCTCTCCACTTCAAGAGCCATTGTGCTAGTGAATGGCAGAGTTTTTAAAGCATGTGCAAGAAATGAATCCAAGGCAACAGTTGTGCTGGTGGAAGCTTGTTGCACAACAGCCGATTCTTGTTGTGCGACAATCTCTGAAAGGGGCATGGCTGGCTAGCTGCAACCCCAAACTCCAAAGTGTAACATTTTGATGCAGGCCCCACTTGTATGTGCTGCATATTGATAAAGTCTCTTTTGTGGGGTAGAATGTTTGGAACAAAACATACCCTGTTTCCCCTATTTTAAGATGTAGTCATAAAATAAGCCATAGCAGGCTTTTTTCGCATTTGCGAAATATAAGCCGTACCCCGAAAATAAGCCATAGTGATAGGCGCAGTTCTGGAGGGCACCAAGGAAAAGGCAGGGCTGGGCTTACGTAATAAAAATAAGACATCCCCTCAAAATAAGCAATAGTGCGTTTTCTTGAGGGGAAAAAAATATAAGACGGTGTCTTAAAATAGGGGAAACACGGTATTTCTTCTGTAGCATTCTGCTAGTACAGTCATACCCCGGGTTGCGCACGTAATTTGTTCCGGGGTGCCGTTCGCACCCCAAACTGTGCGCAACTCGGGCGGCGCTTTTGCACATGTGCGAGATCTCGCGAGAGTGCGCGAGATCGTGTGTTCTCGCGCTTCTGCGCATGCGCGAATTGCACAGACCGCTTCTGCGCATCCACGGACCACGCAGACATGCGCAGAAGCGTCCGCATGGCAAAATGTACTTCCAGGTTGCCGGTGTTTGCATCGCAAACGTACGCAACACGGAGCGTACGCAACACGGGATATGACTGTACATACTGTGGGTGTGTCTGAAATGATTCTTACTATTTATTAAATTTATATATCACCCTTCATCTGAAGGCGAAAGAGAGCTGTTTCTCTCTCTTTCCAAATTCAGGATGTGAAACCTGTGCCAGCCCATTAACCAGCTGTCCGCCAGAGTGTAAGACAAGGCACAGAAGGTAGGCTGGGATCCTTGGCTGCAGGAATTCTTAAAAAGAAAGAAAGAAGCTTTGAATTGGGAAAGTAAAGGGATCGTAGTGGCACCCAGGAGTGTGTACCTGCTTGGAGAAGTTGAACTTTAAATCTTTGCTAGTAGAAACATATGTTAACTGGCTAGATTTGATACTCTAGCCTTCTCCCTGAATAGAAGAAAAAGAAAGAACGGAGGAATCCAGCAGTTTCTGCCATGGAAGGAATTGCAACGCTGCTGCTGGTGAAATAAAGTTAACTGCCAGGCATCCATGGTTCTTGCCAGCAGCATAAACAACCCTTTCAAATAAATATTGATGAAAAATATGTCTATGAATAAATCAGTGTGTAGAAGAGGAGGAGGAAGAGGAGGAGGAGGAAAATAGTCAGCAAGTACCACTGCTGGTCACTAGCTGCACTTAAGGTTCCCAGATCTCTCTCATATGGGGAATATCTTTCCTGGTACCATAGCTCAGTTCTTCCAGTGTACTTTTGTTCTGCTGTTGTGTAGCATGTACCCAACCTTGGAAGTCTTGGAAGACGAACCTCAGAAAAAGTTTGTGTGAAACACACACAAACAAAAAGTTGGCCCTTACCTTAACTGCAATTCATAAGAAAACTTTAGCTGCAATCCTAAACCCACTGACCTGGTAATAGGCCCCACTGAATTCAACAGGACTTCTGTGTGTTCCTGCTTGCAACATTGGCTACAGCGGGATTAAAGTATGACTAATGTTTAGGGCTGCCATATGTCCGGGGGGGGGAGGGGATTTCTGAAAGACGATGCTTTGTCCTGGATCTTAGACAAGCCAATCGTAAAATCACTTTTTGGGGGGTTTTGGAAAAAAAAACCTTTGGGGTCTTCCTAAAAAAAAGCCTGAACAACCTTTGGGGTGTCCTGGTTTTTACTACTACTACTACTAATAATAATAATAATAATTTATTATTTATTATTTATACCCCGGCCATCGGGCTGGGTTTCCCCAGCCACTCTGGGCGGCTTCCAACAGAACATTAAAATACAATAATCTATTAAACATTAAAAGCCTCACTAAACAGGGCTGCCTTCAGATGTCTTCTAAAGGTCTGAGAGTTGTTGTTCTATTTGACATCTGATGGGAGGGCGTTCCACAGGGCAGGTGCCACTACCGAGAAGGCCCTCTGCCTGGTTCCCTGTAACTTGGTTTCTCGTAGTGAGGGAACCGCCAGAAGGCCCTCGGCACTGGATCTCAGTTTCCGGGCTGAACGATGGGGGTGGAGACGCTCCTTCAGGTATACTGGACCGAAGCCATTTAGGGCTTTAAAGGTCAGCACCAACACTTTGAATTGTGCTCGGAAACGTACTGGGAGCCAGTGTAGGTCTTTCAAGACCGGTGTTATGTGGTCTCGGCGGCCGCTCCCCGTCACCAGTCTAGCTGCCGCATTCTGGATTAGTTGTAGTTTCCGGGTCACCTTCAAAGGTAGCCCCACGTAGAGCGCATTGCAGTAATCCAAGCGAGAAATAACTAGAGCATGCACCACTCTGGCGAGACAGTCTGTGGGCAGGGAGGATTCTCAGCCTGCGTACCAGATGGAGCTGGTAGACAGCTGCCTTGGACACAGAATTAACCTGCGCCTCCATGGACAGCTGTGAGTCCAGAATGACTCCCAGGCTGCGCACCTGGTCCTTCAGGGGCACAGTTACCCCATTCAGGACCAGGAAGTCCTCCACACCTGCCCGCCTCCTGTCCCCCAAAAACAGTACCTCTGTCTTCTGTCTTCATATTTTTGAAATATGGCAACCCTATGTTGGTTGGATCTCTGTGTGTGCTTGATATCTAAAACAAATTTAGATTATAATCAAGTTTATCTTCTTCTTTAATTGTTTTGAAACAGATTACACGTTTATGGTCCATATTTCCTCCCCCCCCCCACCTGCACTTTACGCTGGAGATGGGATTGTTGGGTATATTATTGTTCTGAGTCCGGCAGCTATTCCACATAAGTCCACAAAACAAATTTGGTAATAAACGTAAAACAAGGGAGCTTGGTTTGTTTGTTTATATTTTTTGTTTTTTTAAATGAGATTTCTGGAAAATTACTTCTGGCAGCACAAGGAAAAAGAAACAAGGAACATTTCTTTTCTCGGCTCAGAAGCACAGAACAGAAACAAAATTCCATTTACATGAAAAGGAGGCAGCGCGGGGGAGGGGAAGGACACCTTTTGAGCCAGGTATATGCTAAAGTGAAATGGGGATGGGCTTCTGCTTTCAGTGTCTTCTCTCTCCCACCACCACCTTGCAGGTATATATAGGGCCATTCCATGAAAAATGATCCTGATAAGAAAAAAATTATTTTTAAAATATACTTTTTTTACTTATAGTTTCATTACCTAAACAGATTCCAAACGTGCAGTCTAACCATTTTTTTAAAGCTAAAGACAAAAGAAGTTTACCGTAGTTTATGGACCTTCTTTTCAAAAGTCCACCCACGTAGCCTTCACAGAAGTGTTCAAGTTAAAAGTTTTCTGATGATTGTCCCACCCGTGACAGCATTTTTTCCTTAATTTTGTATCGTTAAATTTCTTAAACTTAATTTCTGAATGCATAGTTGTAACCAATAAACATTGATTTAAACAGATATGCTGAGTTTATCATTGATTCACCTCCCAACTCACAGAGTTTTTCCATAAATCAAACTTATCTCAAGCTCCATGTCCTTTTTTTGTCCCACCCGTGACAATACTTTAACATTAAAAAAAATTGTCAAAAATATCCATAAAAATAATAAAAAAATTAGTGAAATGTTCAGTATCTTATTAAGAACATAGTTTAAATTTTGGTTGTTAATTTTTATGTATATTTACATTGTTACACATGTGTGAATACCAAAAAACATGGTCCAAGTGTCCCACCCGTGACAATGGAATGGCCCTATAGCCCTTGTTCAAGAGGAAAGTGGATTTACCAGCTCTTGGGAATCGCAGGTGGGGAAAGTACTGCTGTACTCAGATTCTGCTTGCAGGCTTTCCAGGGACGACGATAAACCGTTTAGCAGGAGTGGGGCTTCTGTATCCTGCAGTAAGAGGCTGTCTCTGTTCCATCTGCCTCTGAGGACGTGGTAAATGTCTGGACCTGTAGTTCCTCTCATACTGAGCATAGCTTCTTTCTTTTTTCCTAGGAACGGTGACCACATTCATCCAGTGCTCTGGCTCCCGGTGGAGTACAGGGTCAGGTTTAAGGTGCTGGTTTTGACCTTTAAAGCCCTATGCGGCCTAGGACCCTCGTACCTAAGGGACCACCTCTCCTCGTATGCCCCGTGTAGGACCCTAAGGTCCTCAAATAATAACATCTTGGAGGTCCCGAGCCACAAGGATGCTAGGCTGGCCTCAACTAGGGCCAGGGCCTTCTCAGTACTGGCCCCGACTTGGTGGAACGGTCTGTCACAAGAGACCAGGGCCCTGCGGGATTTGGCATCTTTCCGCAGGGCCTGCAAGATGGAGCTGTTCCGCCTGGCCTTTGGGTTGGTTTTAGTTTAACCCTGATGTTTCATTCCTTTATGGTTTGATTGGTGGGCTACTTAAAAATGTGGCTGCATTTTAAACTTTAAATCGTATTTTAACCTGCATTTTAATTGATTGTTTTGTAGGTTTTGTTGTGATTTTATGGGTGTTAGCCGCTCTGAGCCCGGTCTTGGCTGGGAAGGGAGGGGTATAAATAAATTTATTATGATTATGATTATTTATTATTATTATGTAGGGAGTGGGGTCCAGGATCAGCCCAAGGCATTTTGGCACCTGAGATGGATCTCAAAATGGCACCCCCTTCCTACCTGGGAAGAAGGAGTGAAGGAATATCTACATCAGGAACAAAGGGAGGAGGGGAAAGATTGACATTGTGGATTCTGCCACCTGAGGCAATCGCCTCAACTTGCCTCATGGGTGGACCGGCCCTGGGGAGAAAGTTACTACTGCAAGTCACAACAACAGCAATTGTTTGCCAGCCTGATTACCTGTGAGGTGGATATGTGTCCTCCTCGAGAGTAAGCGACTCAGCAGTCCGTTTGTCTTATGTACAAGTTTATTTCACCATTAAGTTCTATACTTCATCCTCCTCCGATGAGTCAGATTCTCCAAGTAAGGGCTTCCACTTTTCCCCCCAGCATAAAAGCCTCTTAAAACTCCAACGCCTCCTTTCACTCCTCCTTTTCCGCTTTTTGACTCTGCTGGCCCCTGCGTTCCCTTCATCCCTTTCACTTTCATCCTCCCTGGAGGTTGTTGCAGAGGCTCCGGCAACATCCTCGACCCCTTGCTCACCCTCCGTCTCCATGTTCTCCTCTCCTCCCATAGGCTCCCACGCCACCCTCTCTTCCTCCGTCAGCACAGGTGGCGAGACCTCTTCACCCCCACTTCTCCACACCTCCTTCCCTGTCTCTGGCGACAGCCTAAGCGCTGCCTCTTCCTGCTCCCATGCTCGCAATACCTCCTCTGGCGTCCATGGGTGACCTCCGGATGCCTCTGTCCCTTCCGCCACCCCTCCTGGCTCGGGCCAGTCCCTGACATCCATCCCCCTCCCAAGCCCCCCTTCCCCCCTGAGGCGGCTTGGCGGGTGATACCCCAGGGTATCCAAGATCCCCGGCTGGATCCCATTCCCCTCCTTCACTCTCTCCTGCCGTCCCTGGTGAAGAGGGGAATCCCAAGAAGATGGTGGTGTCTGCACTGGATGATGACGACGAGGACTGGAACACCTCCTCCCAATCCTTCCTGCTCCAGGGAGGAGGGAGACATCGCGACCACCAGTCTTCTGCTGCCGCGATATCCCCTTCCACCTCCACTCCTTCCGTTGGTGAATGAGGGCTACCCTGCAACTCGTTGCCACCCCCCCCACTGTCTGCATCCGAGGATGGGAACCCCCAGAAGTCCCCCTCCTCTGAGTCTGTGGGTTGCAACACCTCTCTCATTTGCCATCTGTATGGCTTCGGTTTGTCGGGATACAGCTCATGGAATTCCCACACTAAATACTCCTTGGTGACATCTTCCGCCGGAATCCACGTGTTCTCCGACTCTGGCTCCCCCTCCCATGCTACTAAGTACTGCAACTCATCCCCTCTCCACCTGGAATCCAGGATGGCCGTGGCTTCATTGAAGTGCTCCATGTCTACCAACGGCAATTCCTGCGACCCCCTCTGGTTCCCTTGTTGATACCTGTGCGGTTCTCTGAACTTGGAGAGGAGCGACCTGTGGAAGACCGGGTGAATTCTCATGGTCTCCGGCAATTGCAACCTGAACGCCACTGGGTTGATCTGCTCCACCACTTCGAAAGGCCCAATTCTACATTGCCTGAGCTTTTTGCCCCTGCCCGGCATGGGCAATCCCTGGGTGGACAACCAAACCTTGTCTCCCACTTTGATGCTCTCCCCTTCCCTTCGGTGCTGGTCTGCTGCTCTTTTGTACGCACTTTTTGCCCTTTCTAGATTGTCTCTGAGCAATTGGTGCAGAGCCTGTAGCTCCTCAGCAAATTGCTCCGCAGCTGGCACGTCTCCCGCCGTCCCTTCACCTCCCCCCGTTGGAAAGGCTCTCGGATGATTGCCGTAGACTGCCTGGAAAGGAGACATACCTGCGGAAACCTGCTGAGCGTTATTGTACGCAAACTCCGCAAGCGAGAGCCTGTCACTCCAATCACTGTGTTGCTGAGATGCGTAACAGCGCAAATACTGCTGCAAAATCGAATTTACCCGCTCCGATTGCCCGTTGGACTGAGGATGGCGAGCCGAAGACAAGTTCACCTGCACCTGCAAGATTTGCATGAGCTTACGCCAGAAACGTGAGGTAAACTGAACTCCACGATCTGAAATTACTCTTTCTGGCATGCCATGGTGCTTGAAAACATGTTGTACAAACAGCTTGGCCGTTTCCTCAGCCGATACTACCTTAGGGCATGCAATGAAGTGGGCCATTTTGGTCAAAAGGTCAACTACCACCAACACTGCAGTTTTGCCTTTGGATGGGGGTAGGTCAGTAATGAAGTCTAAGGAAACCGCCTCCCACGGTTTACTGGGGGTGGGAAGAGGTTCCAGCAGCCCAGCCGGCTTTTCCCGCTCCCCTTTGGCTCTTTGGCACACCTCGCACCCCCTTACGTAGTCCTTGACTTCCTGCCTGACTCTGGGCCACCAAAACTCTCTCGTGACCAACACCGTGTACTGCCCAAAATGCCCTGCTGTGGGGTTGTCATGAAGCTGTCTGAGAACTCTGGCACGCATCTCCTCCCCTGGAACATACAGTGCCCCTTTGAACAACAGCAGCCCCTCCTTTTCCTCAAACCCTTTCGCCTTGGGATCCCCCTCCCTCAGTTCCTTCAGTTTGCGCCGGGCAAAGTCATCGCCTTGGGTGAGACGCACCAGTTCTTCCCGCCCCCCTAGAGTTGCGCCACACCTCCATTGTTCAGGTTGGAAGATCGCTCTTGCCACTGGAGGCCCTTGCTCCTCCAGGTACTCAGGCTTCCTGGATAAAGCGTCCGCTCTGACGTTCTGGTCACCTGGAACATACTGAATATGAAAATTAAAGTTAGCGAAGAACTCTGCCCATCTCATTTGCCTCTGGTTGAGAATTCTGGCCATGCGCCAGTACTCCAGGTTCTTGTGGTCCGTGTACACCTGGATCTGGTGCTGGGCGCCCACCAAGAAATGGCGCCAGTGCTTGAACGCCGCTACCACTGCTAACAGTTCTTTGTCCCAAATAGCGTAGTTAGCCTCCGACTTGCTGAGTTTCC
The DNA here is from genome assembly GCA_034641395.1 of Darevskia armeniaca. Taxonomy (NCBI): domain Eukaryota; kingdom Metazoa; phylum Chordata; class Lepidosauria; order Squamata; family Lacertidae; genus Darevskia; species Darevskia armeniaca. The sequence goes on along the minus strand of JAWWNF010000740.1, from coordinate 826,808 downwards.
TGGAGTAGAACGCACACGGCCTCCACTCCTGCGCAGGATCTTGCTGGAGCAGTACCGCTGCGATGGCCCGGTCTGAGGCATCTGTCTCTATCCTGATAGGTTTGGCAGAGTTTACGTGCAGCAACTGCCCCTCTGACGCAAAAGCGCCTTTGAGCGTTTCAAAGGCGCGCTGAGCCTCCTCTGTCCACCAGAATTTCTTCTTACCTTTCAAGCAGTCCGTGATTGGGGCTGTCATGTCGGCAAATGCCGGTAGGAACTTTCTATAGAAATTTGCGAAACCGACGAAACGCTGGACGTCTTTCTTGGTTTTGGGGCTTTTCCATTGCATGATCGCCTCCACTTTGTCGGTGTCCATGGCAATGCCCTTGTCCGAAAGACGATAGCCCAAAAAGTCCACCTCTGTGGCATGAAACTGGCACTTCTCCAGCTTGACACATAACTGGTTTTCCTGGAGCCTTCGCAGCACGTCCTTGACGTGTGTCACGTGTTCCTCCGGGTCCTCAGAGTACACTAAGACGTCATCAAGATACACAACTGCGTGTTTGAACAACACAGGACCCAACACGTGATGCATGAACGCCTGAAAGCATTGGCTGCCTGCCTGCAAACCGAAAGGCATGACTAAATATTCATAAGCTCCAAGGGGCGTATACATGGTGGTTTTCCACTCATCACCCTCTCTGATCCTGATGAGGTTGTACGCCCCCCTCAGATCCAGCTTGGTGAAGATCCTGCCCTTGCGTACCGCCGCCAGCAGGTCATCAATCCTGGGCATGGGGGGTAAAAGGTTGGCAAGGTGAGCGAATTCAGGATTCTGAAATCGCAAATTAAGCGTTTCTCCTGTGTATTCTTCTTGTCCACCCAGAACACTGGACTGCCCCCTACTGCCTTGCTTTCCCGAATGAACCCCCTGGCCAGGTTCTTTTCAATGAAGTCCTTCAAGTTTGCCAACTCCTGCTCTGACATTGTATAGAGCTTACCTGGTGGCAACTGCGCTCCTGGCACCAGTTCAATCTGACAGTCATAGGGGCGGTGGGGGGGCAGTTTGTCCGCCTCTCTCTTGCTGAACACTTGCTGGAACTCTGCATACTGCTGTGGAAGTGTCACTTCCCCCGCCTGCAATACTGCTGCTGCCACTTGGCTTTGGGGGTGTAGTTGCTGCAAACAATTCTCCATGCAGTAAGCTGATCCAAACGTTAGAGAGCGCTGGCTCCAGCTGATGACAGGGTCATGCTGAGTGAGCCATCCCATTCCCAAGATGATGGGAGGACCTGCCAATGAGGTGACATGGAACGCCAGCACGTCTGAATGCCTGCCTATTTGCATCTTCATAGGGGGCGTACCGTGCATGACCGCCCCCCCTTTTAACTCTCTTCCATCTATGGTGGTAACTTGGAGCGGAAAATCCACTTCCAGTAAATGAATCTGATGCTGCAGGGCAAAGTCTTTATCAAAGAAATCCGTACTGGCTCCCGAATCCACCAACGCCGGGATTTGCAGTGTGCAGCCATTGGGCAGTTGCAACGCTATTTCTAGCACTATCCCTGGCTTCGGAGCGCTGGGCGGGTGGGCTTGGGAAGGTTGAGCGGGTGGGGGCTGTGGGGGTGTGCTGCTTTGAGGACTCTTTACTGCAACTGCGCCTGGCTGCTGGTCCCCTTGTTTTGCCGCCAGGCATTTCCGTTTCCCGCCACCGCAGTTTCTTCCTCCCCCTCCTTTAGAGCCATTCCTGCCATTCCCTGCCACATTTTCCTTTGATCACAGTGCTTTGCCAGGTGGCCACTCCTTAAACATACGTAACATCTCTTGGGAACTTTCCCGCCCTGCGCGTCGCTGCCCTTGGCCACCGTTTGGTTTGAAAAAGGGCGCGCGCGGGCGCCTCCCAACTCCATGGGCACTTCCTGCTGGATCTGGGGCTGTGCGCTGGCGGTCTTTTCTCCCGGGGGAGGGGCCCTAATGTTGAACCACCTTCCCGGCTTCCCCTCCTGTCTCACCTTGTCCCGGCACTCCAAACGCACTCCAATCGCTAGAGCAGCTTGCATGAGACTATCCAGATCCTCCAGCGGTCCAGATTTTGCCAGCGCATCTTGGACCTCCTCCGATAGTCCCATTTTAAACATGGCCATCAACGGTGGAGATTTTAAGTCCCAATTCAAGCGATGTGCCAGGAGCGAGAATTTGGATTGGTACTCTCTGACCGTCATGCTTCCTTGCCTAAGCGACAAAAGCTGCCTTGCCTCAATGTCCTGCGCGCTCCGGGATGTGTAGACAATGTCCATTCCCTCAAAGAACGCTTTAACATTCTTTAACGCAGGGTTCTCTGCCAAAATCAAAGGACGCACCCAATCTCTCGCGCCGCCCTCAAAGTGCCCAATCACAAAACCAACCTGCTCTGCTTCGCTCCGAAACTCCTCTTTGTGCAGCCCCAGAATGTAAAGCATGTCCGTCTTGAAGCCTAAATAATTTTCCGGCTTCCCATCGAATTTGCTGCCATGGGAGGGCATTCTCCTTCCTCCCATTGCCCCCCTCGCCGCATCTGCATGCCTCCTGGCCTCCATCAATTGAGCTTCAGCCCTTTCGTACCTCAGCGCAAGGTCCCTGGCTCTCTCTTCCCAATCGACGTACAGCTGCGCGGCATCTCCTTCTTCCTTAGTGGCAGTCATTTCGGCAGCCTTCCACCCCTCGAGGAGGTTGCGTTGACTTGGAGAATGCTGTGAGGTGGATATGTGTCCTCCTCGAGAGTAAGCGACTCAGCAGTCCGTTTGTCTTATGCACAAGTTTATTTCACCATTAAGTTCTACACTTCATCCTCCTCCGATGAGTCAGATTCTCCAAGTAAGGGCTTCCGCTTTTCCCCCCAGCATAAAAGCCTCTTAAAACTCCAACGCCTCCTTTCACTCCTCCTTTTCCGCTTTTTGACTCTGCTGGCCCCTGCGTTCCCTTCATCCCTTTCACTTTCATCCTCCCTGGAGGTTGTTGCAGAGGCTCCGGCAACATCCTCGACCCCTTGCTCACCCTCCGTCTCCATGTTCTCCTCTCCTCCCATAGGCTCCCACGCCACCCTCTCTTCCTCCGTCAGCACAGGTGGCGAGACCTCTTCACCCCCACTTCTCCACACCTCCTTCCCTGTCTCTGGCGACAGCCTAGGCGCTGCCTCTTCCTGCTCCCATGCTCGCAATACCTCCTCTGGCGTCCATGGGTGACCTCCGGATGCCTCTGTCCCTTCCGCCACCCCTCCTGGCTCGGGCCAGTCCCTGACATTACCTTTTGCATCAACCGCAAAGCCCAGGGCCTAGTGTCATTCCAGGGCATTGCCAGGAGGAAATAAGAACATCAAAAGAGTCCCGATGGATCAGGTCAAAGGCTCATCTAGTCCAGCCTCCTGTTCTCACAGTGGCCAACCAGATACTTTCGGGAAGCCTGGAGCAGAACCTGAGTGCAACAGCATGACGTGCCATCTCTGGAGGAGGAAAAAACTTAAAAAGATGCAGTTTCCAAAAAAATAAACCAGAGGAAATTGTACTTCATCCAGCAGAGCATTACTGAAGGCAAATGAGCATAATGTTCACAAATCCAATACATTCAGGATTGGCACAGTCCATAAAAATCCAGTTGCAGCACTTACAAAAAAATTTACAATACCGGTACTTATAATAAGACTAAACCTTAACACTAAGCATACAGAACACCAGAACAAAGAGACAGAAAGAGAAATTGAGAGAGAGCCAGGCTTCTTCTGGTATATTATAGTCAGCATGACCTTGACAGAAAGATAATAGAACCAGTTTAAACCAGCTGTACTCAGCTTCCCAGAAGGAAATAACCCAAACAAGAACCTTCTGCCTGTTTCCTTCACATAGAAAGAAAACTTTCAAGAACCCTCTTGAAACAAGCAGAACAGGAAAGATCTCTGCACATCAGATCAATACTTTACTAAGAAATGCAAACTGACACAACACTCTCCCCACTTGTGATTCCCGCCAGCTGGAATTCAGAGGCCAATTGCTTCCAAAAATGGAGGTGGAGCAGAGCCTTGGTGTCTAGCAGCCATTGTTGTCCATGTGGCCTTTGCTTTGGATGCCTTGATGTGACCACTGGGGACAATTGAGAAGTTCCATACTCATGTTGCTGGCGACTGCTTCCCGACCTAAGAAATACTTGACTTTCCTTGAAAGCAAAAGAAACCCACACAACTCAAATGTTGTAACCTTTGCTCAGAGGGGAGCTGCTCCAGCTCCGTGATCATTTTGTTTGCTCTTTTCTGATTTTTTTTTCATTTTTTTTGAAAATCTTTATTAATTCTTCATTCATAATAAACAATAACATACGATACATTACACTTAACACACCAAACAACCACAAACAACCACAAACTACACACAAAAACTCTTGCAATTATTCCAAAATGAAAAGAAAAAAACGATACAAAAGTCAAATAAACTTAGTTAAATATAATTATCTACTTCCCTATTCCATCTCTCCTTTAATTCACAATATTGATGTTTTATTTGTCTACTTTAGCTCTGACACCTCTTATTCAATCAGAATTCTATAACATTTCAATCTTATTCCTTATTGCTTCACTATACATGGTTTATAATCGTAAAAGAAGAGTTACTCCAAAACTCTTTTCTGAACCTTTTGCCACTTTTTGAGGTGAGGTGACCAGAACTCACAAACAGAAGATGGATAGTTAATCCTACTTCCATGGGATAGAATCTCACCCACACCCTCTCCCTGCCCCCCCCAGGGGCGTTCCGAGGCGGAGGCGGGCGCGCGATGCTCCGGGTGCCATTCCAAAGGTGGGGTGACAAAATGATGACCCCCGATTGGCGGCACCTCCTAGGGTGCACGCTGCTCGCTGCACACCCCCTGTGATGCATGCCACGCCCCTGTGCGCAGCACGCCACGCCCCCTCGGACGCACACCACTCCGGGTACTGAATCAGGTTGCTCTGCCTCTGCCTGCTCCCCCCCACCAAACGTACTACTTTGGTATGTGCAGACCCTTCTTTCCCCTCCCCATAGAGGAGCAGTAAACCATGAGAACTCCCACCTGCAATCAGAAATGCTACCACCGAGGCCAAATGAAAGCATCCATTTCCCTGCACAAATACATGGTCTCGGTTTCGTGCTAATATAAACCCATTAAACTCATTCAGAGTTGGCAGCAAATAGCATTTTCATCTCCTCGTTTTGCTGAGGACTGGAGGTTCTTCCTCTGTTTGCTCATTCCAACTTCTCTCTGCCTCCTCCACCTTTCTCAGTTTTAGGTAATTTTTCTACATCCATTTTTGTTCGTCTCTTCCTTTGCCCCTTTAATATTCATCATTATCCTTCCATCTATTCCTACCCCGTTCCCCTCCCGTTGCTCTCTTCCTTGCTTTGTTTTTACCATGTTTTGATTGCTCCGATCCATCAGCCTTTATGCTGGTCCCCCTCCCTTCTTTACATCCTGCTCAAATTCCCCCGACTCTCCAAAAGCAAGCATCAAATTGAGTGCTATTTTTACAGATGGATAATGAACTGAACGGTGTATTTATTAATGGCATGAGGATATGATCTTTCCCCCTGCTTGTTAACTTTTTTGCAGTAGCGGTGGTTCGTGGTTGGAGATAGGGATGTGGGGGAAAAGTGCATTTGGTTTGCATTTCAATGTGAGCTCCTTTAATATCTACTTCCAGAACCAGTGCACAAACTGAAATGCAGCTGCTAATTGAAATTTTTCACTTTTGCAAATTTCGCAACACTGTTCTCCAACCAAAAATTGTATGGCACACTGTGTGTAGTATTATTTTGCTTTATATATTTCATAAAATTTATATACTGCTTGATTATAGAAAAACCTCATTGAGGTTTGGTAGTAAGAAAAATGTATTAAAATGCATTATATAAGGGGGAAATGCTTGCAGGACTGTATATTAGGCAATAATTGCCTCTATCAGAGGAAATGTGTTTCAAAATGTATAAAGATTTTTTTTTTTTAGGTGAGGAGGTTGCAAACCCATATGGAAATGGGGCCCACTCAATATGAAAAAAGAAGAAGAGTTTGGATTTGATATCCCGCTTTATCACTACCCGAAGGAGTCTCAAAGCGGCTAACAATTTCCCTTTCCCTTCCTCGCCCACAACAAACACTCTGTGATGTGAGTGAGACCTGAGATACTTCAAAGAGGTGTGACTGGCCCAAGGTCACCCAGCAGTTGCATGTGGAGGAGCAGAGACACGAACCCGGTTCACCAGATTATGAGTCTACCACTCTTAACCACTACACCACACTGGCTCTCAAAAAAGAGAGAGGCTGAATGGAAATGACATTGACTGATTTGTCTCTCCCTAGCTGGAAGTCAGCTTGAGGCTGCCACCCCAGGAGACAAACCACATGGGGAGACATTAGAGTTCAGGTGATCCATTGTGTGTGCCTTCTAATAACAACCCAGCAGCCGGAAGACCTGCCTTCACATTCCTCCAAGACCCTAAACTTCTTGTAACGCCCATTACAACAAAAATATTCTCAGGAATCCAAGTCCTGCAATAAATGAGGCCGGATTTTTATTTTTATTTTTTTGCACACACTGAATAGCAGAATATGAGCGGCCCTGGTGATATATGTCCTGGGTGCAAATCAGGTGGGGTTTACTTCAAATCGGACATGTGCATGAGCAGAAAGCGTCCGCCGTTCAGCATCAACGTAGATAATAATAAAAAAAACACATTGTCAACCTACGGTAAACCATGACACACAATTTTGTATTTTTGTTCCGTCACCATAGTAACAACAAAGTAAAGAGCAAAGAAGCATGCAAAGAGCAGAAGGGGTTGTTGTCAGTTTACTCCACTGCTACAGCCTAACACCACCCCCAGCGCTTCCAACCCAGCTGAGACCGCTATTAATGTGCTTCTTTAACAGGGCAATCGGACAGCAATCTTATGCACGTCAGAAGCATCGATAGGTGGGAAGCCTTTAGCCTTCCCGACCCCAGTCGCTCCTAATCCAGCCCCCCTGCCTGCTGCAATTGTGAATCATAGAGTCATTGGACAGTGATCTTTTGCATGTTAGGAACACGGGGAGCCTCTCCACACCCCGTATTTCCGATACAGCTGGGATAATTGTGACCCTGCTGTGAATCACAGCATGATTGAACAGTGATCCTTGGCACATAGAGAGTGCTCTGGGCAAGTGGAGGGGGGTGGGTGGGACAACTGCCAGCTTCTGCATCAAAATCTGTTCATTCAGACTTTCTCTGGCTTTCAGACCCATGTAACTTATTCTTAAAGCCAGAGTAGGAAGGTCTTTGTATGTAGTTAGTGTGTTGTTATTCATTCATAGTGGGGACGCGGGTGGCGCTGTGGTCTAAACCACTGAGCCTCTTGGGCTTGCCAATCAGAAGGTTGACAGTTCGAAACTCCACAATGGAGTGAGCTCCCATTGCTTAGTCCCAGTTCCTGCCAACCTAGCAGTTCGAAAGCACACCAGTGCAAGTAGATAAATAGGTACTGCTGTGGCGGGAAGGTAAACGGTGTTTCTATGTGCTCTGGCTTCTGTCACAGTGTCCCATTGTGCCAGAAGTGGTTTAGTGCTGCTGGCCACATGACCCAGAAAGCTGTCTGTGGGCAAACGCTGGCTCCCTCAGCCTGAAAGTGAGATGAGCTCCACAACCCCATAGTCACCTTTGACTGGACCCAACCATCCAGGAGTCCTTTTATCTTTTTATTCCTTCATAACTTAGAATGTGGTGGGGTAGCCCAGGAAACAAGACACTTCTGAAATTATCTTCTCCAGAATTTCTCACCAAATTACGGAGTTTGGAATTAATTGCTTTTGTTTTGGTGGCAGAGCCATTAAGAGTGGACCATCAGGAACACAGGAAGCTGCCTTATATTACATCAGTACATTAGTCCACGTAGTTCAAGGTTGCCTACTCTGACTGGCAGCAACTTTCTAGGGGTTCAGGCAGGGAGTCTCTCCTGGCCCTACCTAAAGATGCCAGGGATCAAACCTGCGACCTTCTGCATACAAAGTAGATGCTCTACCACTGAGCTACAGCCCTTCCCGAAAAGCCATGGTTCTTCCATGTGTTTCCCCAAACTCTGTAGGTGGCACTGCAGATATATTTCATTTCCTTTCATCTCTTATCAGCAGTCTGCATTACTGATGTGCAGGTGTGCATGAACATAACTCCACACAAACACACACACGGAGAGAGAAAATGTTGATGTGATTCTTCAGATGACTGGACCAAGGCTTTTCTTGAGTAGTGTTTTACTAATACACAGGTGCTTATGTGCACGGGTGAAACATTGAAAAAAGAACATTGAGATTATCCTAAGAAGATCACATTCAGAGTGGGGTGTGTGAAAGCCAGGGGGGAAAAAACCTGATTTATGTACTTAACTACAGAAGCTCAGATTTTGTTAGCCCAAAAGTGGAAGGGAAGAGAGGTTCCTAAGGAAGAGGAATGACAGCTTAAAATGATAGACTATGCAGAGTTTGGAGGCCTAACCAGCAGAATAAGAGAGCAAGAAGATCAAGTATATAAAGAGGAGTGGAAAACATTTGTGGAGTATCTGGAAAATAACTGTAAAAAGTGAAAACATTATCTGGAGGTATCTGAAGAAGTGTGCATGCACACGAAAGCTCATACCAAGAACAAACTTAGTTGGTCTTTAGGTGCTACTGGAAGGATTTTTTTTAAAAAAAATTATTTTGTTTCGAAGTGAAAACATGAGCAGGATTAAGATAAATTCAACAGCATAACATACAGTAGTGAGGGTGGAAAATTAAATTAAATTATTTTTTTAATACTTTTAGAATATGCAGAAATTATGGGAAAATTTAAAGAACCATGGAAGGGGAAGGAGGGAAGTCTATTAATGTTGAGATTGCAATGGTGGTTATTTAATGATGGAAATGTATATTTATCTCCCCCCCCAATAAAAATCATTTTTTTTAAAAAGTGTGTGTGTGTGCAGATTTACTCAATGCACATATGCTTACTGCTCAGTGGCAGGATGGAGGTAGAAATGAAAGGAAGGCTGTGCTGACACCCCATGTATCCTCCAGTTCCACAGCTAATTTTAGAAATCCCCTAGTTGAAATCAGAATCCAGGATGAAGGACATGGAGGGCACAGCAATTCTATAGAACAAGAGATGAGCTGAAAGCTGGTGAATCTGCTTGTTTCTAGTTTACGGGGTAACACAGGAGGAGGAGATCGCTGCAACGAAAAGGCTGCCACATGAACTACAACTGTTCAGCCCAGGCCCTTTCTCAGGTTACTCTATTCCATTTCCCCTCCTTCCAGTTTTATGCTCCACCAGCACCCAACCCCCAGGGAACATCCCATGCCCACTGAGCATGTCCAGTTCACACTGGACTGTTTTGGGGTCTTCTCTCCGAATGTCCCCCCGCTACACACACATAAATACTTTTTGTACTTCTGAAAACCTCAGGGTTCCCCCAAGTCTACTGATACTCCCTGCTTTTGTGTGGATCGTCTCCCTTTGGCCAGCGTAAGCAATGCTACCTACAGCCTGAACATTGGAAAGAGGGAAGATTGCTATATTCAGTGCCAAATCATCGCAGTTCTTGCTGTGACTAAGGCTGGACAGAGCAATATATTTTTAACCACATTTCGGTTTCACAACTTTTCAATGTATGCACTGGGTGGGGGGCGGGGATTCATTCAGTTTACATTTTAATGTGAACTTACCTAATTTGTACTTCCTGAGCCTCTGTGTGAATGGAAAGGCTGTTATTCTTTGAAACACATATCTCTGAATTGTGTGATATGGTTCTCCGGTGTGTGTGTGTGTGTGTGTGTGTGTGTGTGTTTATTTATTTATTTATTTACAAAAAAAGTGTGTGTGATTGTGAAAATAACATACTAAAGTGAATGACGATAGGAGAAATTGCTTACAAAGGGGGTGTATGTTAAGCAACGTTGTGTAGAAAACCATCCCAGTTGGGATAAATTCACAAAAGGCATTCAGATTTTCATGCTGTGTTGCAAAAACGAAAAAGGGGGGGGGGGAAGTGATATTGAAATCTGATGTAGAAACAGCGCAAATTGTGCACATTTTTTCCTACATACTCTACCCTAAAATATTTATTTCAGTTTAGCCGAAAACTATGTCCAAAATTCAGAGCTGCCAAAACTGAAGGATAACTGTGATAGTCCACATAATTATTCAGTGATTACTAATCAACTTGGTTGCTTAAAAATGCAGACCAAATGAAGTCCTCAAGGCTGTATCAAGTATTAGTCATACACCGAGTAGACCCACTGAAAGTAAAGGGTACAAGTAATTCATGACCCTTAAATCCAATGAGTCTACTCTGAGTAGAATTATTGTATCCAATACGCTTTACCCACAGTAGACCCATTGAAATTAATGGGCCTAAATTTCTCTTGTCCATTTCTTTCAATGGGTCTACGCTGAGTTTCATGAATGTTTGTTAGGCCCTACAGTGGATGTTGACAAGCAGAGCATTTTGAGAGTGGAGGTTATTTGATGGGTCATCACTACCCACAATGCTCACATATTTTTGTCCTGCTGTGGCCTCTTCCCAAACAAGACCTTCAGATCGGGTTGACTTCCCCAATGCCACAAGGCAGGCTGCTTCCTTTTTTTCAGAATGAAGTCATAGGCTGGCTATTGCAGACACCTGTTGTGTAGCACCCATGACATCACTGGACCAAAGGAACACCCCATCTGCACCACTAAAGCATTTTTGATTTTTTTTTAATAAAAAAATCTCATATTTATTTTTCTTTAGCAAGATGAAATGGATGTTTCTCTCTAAAAATATGATTTAAAAATAGTGCAAGGCTTAAAGCAAGCTTTGCCAGCTTTTTTCTTTAGCAAGATGAAATAGATATGTGAATCTCTGAAGAAAAAAAAGTGATTTAAAAATAGTGCAAGGCTACCCACTCACGCTCTCAACATTGCCCCATCATTGAAAGATAAGTTCCTTATTTTTTATTTTATTTTTTTGCAACAGATTTTCTCTGCACAGAAGATGTGCAGCACCCAGCTACCAGAATCAGTGAGGGAAAATGAGGGGGGGGGAATCCAAGATAACCCTGAGGTTGTAAGCTTGGGGAAAAAATAATGGAATGATCTGCTAGAGGGGTGAGGAGCAGAAGGGTGAAATTAGCACATTTTTATCAGTGTTCATTTTTAAGATATGAGAAGCCTTCCCAGAGAAAGTTAAGAGAAAGGAGAAACAGGGATGGAAGCCAGATTATTTGTGAGAACTGCTAGGTGCCACACTGGGTTCATCAAAGGAGGCAGGAGATGGATTTTTTCACCCCCTGTTTAATGTCCATGAAATGTTGGTGGCAGGAGGAGGCACCCCAAACAGCACTGTGCAAATGTGTGGTTGCTAATTGGCTAGCTGCTTTTGCTGACATCAGCACTGTGCAAGTACGTGGTTGTTGTTGTTTAGTCGTTTAGTCATGTCCGACTCTTCGTGACCCGATGGACCAGAGCACGCGAGGCACTCCTGTCTTCCACTGCCTCCCGCAGTTTGGTCAGACTCATGTTGGTAGCTTCGAGAACACTGTCCAACCATCTCGTCCTCTGTCGTCCCCTTCTCCTTGTGCCCTCCATCTTTCCCAACATCAGGGCCTTTTCCAGGGAGTCTTCTCTTCTCATGAGGTGGCCAAAGTATTGGAGCCTCAGCTCCTTCCAGTGAGCAGTCAGGTCTGATTTCCTTCAGAATGGATAGGTTTGATCTTCTTGTAGTCCATGGGACTCTCAAGAGTCTCCTCCAGCACCATAATTCAAAAGCATCAATTCTTCGGTGATCAGCCTTCTTCAAGTATGTGGTTGCTGATTGGCTAATCACGTACATGGATCAGCATCCTGCATCAGCTAACCCACAGTGGAGAACCTTTTCCAGCCCAACAGCCACATTCCCACCTGGGCAAGCTTCTTAGGGCCACATGCCAATGAGGGGCAGGTGAGAGGCCAAAGTGGTTGAAGGTGCGAATTTTACCTTTGTATAGTAAGCAAGCTTCTATACAAACTGATACATCTCTACCCTCCAGGGAGCCAGTGCGGTGTGGTGGTCAAGAGCGGTAGACTCGTAATCTGGTGAACTGGGTTCGCGTCTCCGCTCCTCCACATGCAGCTGCTGGGTGACCTTGGGCTAGTCACACTTCTTTGAAGTCTCTCAGCCCCACTCACCTCACAGAGTGTTTGTTGTGGGGGAGGAAGGGAAAGGAGAATGTTAGCACAAATTTAGTGTTGGAGATAAAAGGAAGGGGTGGTCAAAAAAAGAGTTCAGGTACATAAAGAGAAAAACCTGTCCCTGGGTAGCATACCGGCTAAGGAACATAAGCTACTACTGTGTCAAAGCTTCCAATTTCTCTAAAGTTTTCTTCCTCCGTGAAAAAGGTTTCTGCTTTATGCCTCATTCACAGGACGGTTTAGAATTTATTTAGAACACACACACACACACACACACACACACACACACACACACACACACACACACCTCTGTATATGGTGTTTAAGCGTACGTTATCATTGAGAGGTGGCTGGTAGCTGATGCATGTCTTTCTCTGTCCCTTTCTACTTGTGTTTCCGGAACTACCTGTACAGTAAAAGACCTCAATTGGAGGAATGTAGGTATCTGAAGTGTAGGTATCCGTCAAGGCGGGCTACCAAGCACTTGAGATGGTCGCACTCCCTGATTCTGTTTTTAAGTAAAATCCTTCATTTCATTTTTGTTTTTAAAAAATCAGTACTTATTTCTTTAAAAGCAAAAGCACTTCACTTGTCTCTCCTGTGCTGAAGACCAACTGAAAACATTATGTTTTTGTGGGTTTGTTTTAAAGGAAGCATAGTTGCTACTTCACATGGGTGAGCAACAAAGATAGTAATTTTCCCCATTCTTCTTCCTCCATTGTCCAGTATAGTAGGAAGTCAAAACATACAGGTTTTGCTCTGTATGGTCTTTCTGAGTGACAAGCACCAAGTGATCAGGACCAGGGAGAGCTCCCTGTGGAATTGGACGTGAGATCAAAGCTTTATTAAGTCATTCCACACATGATTACCATCATGCAAAGGAGAGAACAGGGATAAGTCTGTTGGCTGCACAACACCCCACGTGTCCCCACTGATGGTCCTGCTGTCCCCTCCTCACATATTGAGGGCTGAATGTGTGCTTGAGGGAGCCAGCTCTACTTAAGTAGTTTCCTTACCCAACTAAGAGCTCCTGAGCTTTGATTGACAGGTGTGTCCACCCAAGACGTCTGCGCAATGCAGACCTTTGATGAGATCATCTGTAGAATGAAAGAAAGGGCACTCGCCAAACCCCCCCGATTGCCAAAAAAGCAAGGTAAGCACAGCAGAAACTCTGCATCTCACTCATGAGAATTCCAGCAATATTTACTTTCCCTGTTGATCATTTCATAATGCAATTTATTTTCTCTTTAATTGATGAAGAATGATCCAAGACACGGAAGAAATTTTCAGCACAATCAATGCGAGAGATGACAGAGAAATGGGGGGGGGATTCGCTTGGGGTTTCAAGTAGGGAGGCTCACGCCAAATCCGCAATTGGTGAGGCTTTATTCAGTAATTCAGCACAGAGTCCCAAGAGTCTGCAAGAACTTTCCATTAGGATACACACTATATAGGAAAAATGCATGCCAGCTGTTCATCCTATACCCAACCACTTTCTGCCATCCCAGCACCTCACCATCTCAGCACCTCACCCAGTGAGGTGTAGTGGTTAAGAGCGGTATACTCATAATCTGGTGAACTGGGTTCGCGTCTCCGCTCCTCCACATGCAGCTGCTGGGTGACCTTGGGCTAGTCACACTTCTTTGAAGTCTCTCAGCCCCACTCACCTCACAGAGTGTTTGTTGTGGGGGAGGAAGGGAAAGGAGAATGTTAGCACAAATTTAGTGTTGGAGATAAAAGGAAGGGGTGGTCAAAAAAAGAGTTCAGGTACATAAAGAGAAAAACCTGTCCCTGGGTAGCATACCGGGTAAGGAACATAAGCTACTACTGTGTCAAAGCTTCCAATTTCTCTAAAGTTTTCTTCCTCCGTGAAAAAGGTTTCTGCTTTATGCCTCATTCACAGGACGGTTTAGAATTTATTTAGAACACACACACACACACACACACACACACACACACACACCTCTGTATATGGTGTTTAAGCGTACGTTATCATTGAGAGGTGGCTGGTAGCTGATGCATGTCTTTCTCTGTCCCTTTCTACTTGTGTTTCCGGAACTACCTGTACAGTAAAAGACCTCAATTGGAGGAATGTAGGTATCTGAAGTGTAGGTATCCGTCAAGGCGGGCTACCAAGCACTTGAGATGGTCGCACTCCCTGATTCTGTTTTTAAGTAAAATCCTTCATTTCATTTTTGTTTTTAAAAAATCAGTACTTATTTCTTTAAAAGCAAAAGCACTTCACTTGTCTCTCCTGTGCTGAAGACCAACTGAAAACATTATGTTTTTGTGGGTTTGTTTTAAAGGAAGCATAGTTGCTACTTCACATGGGTGAGCAACAAAGATAGTAATTTTCCCCATTCTTCTTCCTCCATTGTCCAGTATAGTAGGAAGTCAAAACATACAGGTTTTGCTCTGTATGGTCTTTCTGAGTGACAAGCACCAAGTGATCAGGACCAGGGAGAGCTCCCTGTGGAATTGGACGTGAGATCAAAGCTTTATTAAGTCATTCCACACATGATTACCATCATGCAAAGGAGAGAACAGGGATAAGTCTGTTGGCTGCACAACACCCCACGTGTCCCCACTGATGGTCCTGCTGTCCCCTCCTCACATATTGAGGGCTGAATGTGTGCTTGAGGGAGCCAGCTCTACTTAAGTAGTTTCCTTACCCAACTAAGAGCTCCTGAGCTTTGATTGACAGGTGTGTCCACCCAAGACGTCTGCGCAATGCAGACCTTTGATGAGATCATCTGTAGAATGAAAGAAAGGGCACTCGCCAAACCCCCCCGACTGCCAAAAAAGCAAGGTAAGCACAGCAGAAACTCTGCATCTCACTCATGAGAATTCCAGCAATATTTACTTTCCCTGTTGATCATTTCATAATGCAATTTATTTTCTCTTTAATTGATGAAGAATGATCCAAGACACGGAAGAAATTTTCAGCACAATCAATGCGAGAGATGACAGAGAAATGGGGGGGGGGATTCGCTTGGGGTTTCAAGTAGGGAGGCTCACGCCAAATCCGCAATTGGTGAGGCTTTATTCAGTAATTCAGCACAGAGTCCCAAGAGTCTGCAAGAACTTTCCATTAGGATACACACTATATAGGAAAAATGCATGCCAGCTGTTCATCCTATACCCAACCACTTTCTGCCATCCCAGCACCTCACCATCTCAGCACCTCACCCAGTGAGGTGTAGTGGTTAAGAGCGGTATACTCATAATCTGGTGAACCGGGTTCGTGTCTCCGCTCCTCCACATGCAGCTGCTGGGTGACCTTGGGCTAGTCACACTTCTCTGAAGTCTCTCAGCCCCACTCTCCTCACAAAGTGTTTGTTGTGGGGGAGGAAGTGAAAGGAGAATGTGAGCCGCTTTGAGACTCCTTCGGGTAGTGATAAAGCGGGATATCAAATCCAAACTCCTCTTCTTCTCTTCTACCATCTCTCAACCAACTACAGCCCTTGAAATGCAACTTACTCAACCTATTTTTTTTTACTGTATATATCAGAATCCTCCTTGTACCATATATGTAGTTGTTTTTCACTTTAATATTCAGCCATTAGGATCCTCCTCAACTGGTTCTTATCAAATAAACAACTGTCTGACGTTTAGAAGACATCTGAAGGCAGCCCTGTTTAGGGAAGATTTAATGACTGATGTTTTAATGTATTTTTAATCTCTTGTTGGAAGCTGCCCAGAGTGGCTGGGGAAACCCAGCCAGATGGGAGGGGTATAAGTAATAAATTAATTATTATTATTATTATTGGTCAGGTTGCACGTGACACTGACTCCACTGATAATGAGTTTAACAGAAATTATAACAGCAGCCAGAGAAATCTAGAGAACAGAGAGAAGAAAATGGTGTAAGGTATCAAAAGCCAAAGAGAAATCCAAGAGGAGGAAAAGATCAGCATGAGAGAAAGAGAGAGCGCTTGATATTTATCACCCAGAAGATAATCAGAAATCTAGGTGAGAGCTGTTTCCGCTGAGTGAGCTGATGAAAATCCAGACTGACAGGGATCACGAAGAGAATTATCAGATAAAGATTGAAGGGCTTGAGGAAGCACCACCAGATCGAGAACTAGAGAGAGAAGGAAGCAAAGAGATAAGATGATACTCGTTAGCAAGAAAAAAGGTCAAAGGCTTTAAAAGATTCACAGCAACAAGGGCAAACATTGTGCAAGAAGGCGAAGAGCTGGGCTCTAAGGAAAGATTTAAAGATCTGATCTGGAGAAGGCGGGATAGCTGGAGTGATAGATTCCAAAAAAGATGACAGAAAAGGGTCAGGAGTGCAAGCTGTTGATTGAGAAAGAGCTGAAATGTAGAATGTCCACAAGAGGAGAGGAAGAATGGGGTGAAGAGAGGATGAGAAAGGAGGGAAGGGGGCACAGATGGAAGCAAGGTAGAAACATGAGCAGTTGCCTTTTACTGAATCAGACTCTTGGTCCACCTAGCTCAGTATAGTCTACACTGATTGCTGGTGGGTCTCCAGATCTTTTCCACCTGGGGATTGAACCTGGAACATTCTGCATGCAAAGCCACTGAGCTATGGCCCTTCCCATGTTGTCAGAAAACAAATGGGGAAAGACTTGGAGAAAGAACAGGGAGGGACTTGGTGAAAAAGCGAATGAATGAATGGAGCGTGGATGGAGGAAAGCCATTTCGGAAGAGGAGAAGAATGCCTGGAATGCATACTACAAATGCAAGAGGTGGTCAAGTGATCGCTAAGTGGCATGCATATGTACATAGTTTTAGCAGCAAGATCACCATGAGACACAGTTAGTCTTGCCACGGCCTACTGATGATAGGCTTGTGGTGACATAGAATTGGGCTTTCCCACCTGTGGCAGTGGAGCTATGGAATGCCTACCTTGATGAATTACACGTGGCCCCACCTGTATGGGCATTCAGTCACTCTTTGATGACATCCTTGTTTACACAGGCATACTCTTGATCTCTCAATCAGTTTCCATGGGATTCTTTTTTCAGGATATTTTAATTATGGGTGTTCATATTTCAATGTTTTAACGGGATTGTTTTGTTGTGTATTTTAATTATGGACATTTAAAAACTCAATTTTAAAATTGCTATAAAATCAAGAGAAATAAAACCACAAACCTGACTGGCCACAAATATTGTTTGTTTGTTTGTTTGTTTGTTTACTAGCCAAAATGGCTTCAGCCCAGATTTTCACTGGTTTCACCTTGCATATACACAGGGCTATCACCAGCAACTGGCCTTATAGGGCATCTGCTGAAACCCAGAGTCCAGCAAAGGGGCCACTTGGCTCTACTCCTATTTTGAGTTGCTGCCTGCCATCTCTGCGTGTGCTTGCAGAGACAAGTGCAAGAAGGAGTGGCAACCTCTGTGCACCTGGCATTCCCCTTCTGGGCAGTGGTGTGGATCAGTCTAGAGCAGGACTGTGGAGCCAGCAGCCCTCCAGGATTTGCTTGAGTCCAACTGCCAGCAGGCCTCACAAATTTAGACAAAGATAAGGGAAGATGGGTGTTGTCCTCCAGTAACATCTGGAAGGTTACAGGCTCCCCAGCTCTGATCTGGAGAGGACAGATGAATGGACAGTGGGAGGCACCAAGAGCATCATGCCCAAAGGACCCCCCAAAAAGGGGAAGTCACACTGCATGTAGCAGTGCTGGCAAGCAAGATCTAACCAACGTCCTTTCAAATGAAATTGTGGATTCCAACAAGAGATTGCTTCCTGCTGCTGGCTCTAAGTCAAGCCTCAATTTCCATTCAGCCTCAGCACCTCATCAGTGTAATAGTGCAAAAGTGAGGCCTGGTACGGGATAATGAAATGAGAGCACACATCCTGCAATCAGAGGGAATCTTGAAAAGCCATCATGTACTTGAAAAGTCCCTGGCTTACAGCTGAGACGGCTGAACTGCCACATTTAGTTAATCCTGAAACATGATCCATCTACTATATTTCGCAACCATCCATCTGTCTTAGCACCAGAATGAATTTTTCAATTGCCCATTGAAGGGGAAATCATGGCACTCCTCTCTTGCAATCTCTTCTCATTCATTCTATAAACAATCCTGCAGTTTAGGGAATCCCCATAGGTTTGTAATGCAGCAGAAGGTGAATAGCAGGAAGACAATCAAGCACGGAATTTTGTCAGTGATCAACAACTTTGGATGTTTCTTTCATTGTGGATACAGCATTTCTTATTGCTTCCAGACTCTGGTATTTTCAATTCCCTTGGCTCTAAACAGAATACAGTAAATTCCACTGAACAATGAAACTGTAGGACATTTTGAAGAGGTTGACCTCATTCAGGAGAGCCCCTATTGATGTAACCCCCCCCCCAAATGTATTTTCTATAGTTAAGTTTTTACCTCTATCTTCAGTACATTTTTATTTTATTTTATTTTATATTTTATATTATTTTATTTTATTTATTTTATTTTATTGCTATGGTTAGTGGCTGATGCAAATAAAGATTCTTCTGATTCAGAAACCTGCCTTTTCTCTGGAAAACCTCAACTTTTACACACACGTGGCATGAACCAAATGTCTAGGGGTGGTAGTCAACTCAGTTTTACTCACAGTAGACCCACTAAAATCAATGAACACGACTAAATTAGGTTCATTAATTTCAATGGATTCACTTCTGGGTAGGGCCTGGGAGAGGTTACCATAACCCTTTTAAGTTCTGGCATAAATGCACTCAGGATCCCACCACCAATTTTGTGATATTTATTTAGGTTTCTTTAGTCTTTTTTTCAGGGAGGGGAAGAGAACATATTGAAAAGGCAGAATGCTGCTTCTCGAAAATCATAAACAGAACCAGATGTTTCTGAACTGTAATGTTTATCATCCCTGACCATTGTCCCTGCTGGCTTGGGCTGATACGAGCTGTAGTCCAAGAACACATGTGGGGCATCATGTTTGCTACCCTTGAGTTAAACGATGGAATTTGCTCTAATATATAGCCATGGCTGCCAATTTGAATGACTTTAATAGAGAATCAACAACCTCAGATATGCTGATGATACAACCTTGATGGCAGAAAGTGAGGAGGAATTAAAGAACCTTTTAATGAGGGTGAAAGAGGAGAGCGCAAAATATGGTCTGAAGCTCAACATCAAAAAAACTAAGATCATGGCCACTGGTCCCATCATCTCCTGGCAAATAGAAGGGGAAGAAATGGAGGCAGTGAGAGATTTCACTTTCTTGGGTTCCATGATGACTTCAGATGGTGACAGCAGTCACGAAATTAGAAGACGCCTGCTTCTTGGGAGAAAAGCAATGACAAACCTAGACAGCATCTTAAAAAGCAAAGACATCACCTTGCCGACAAAGATCCATATAGTTAAAGCTATGGTTTTCCCAGTAGTAATGTACAGAAGTGAGAGCTGGACCATAAAGAAGGCTGATCACCGAAGAATTGATGCTTTTGAATTATGGTGCTGGAGGAGACTCTTGAGAGTCCCATGGACTGCAAGAAGATCAAACCTCTCCATTCTGAAGGAAATCAGCCCTGAATGCTCACTAGAAGGACAGATCCTGAAGTTGAGGCTCCAGTACTTTGGCCACCTCATGAGAAGAGAAGACTCCCTAGAAAAGACCCTGATGCTGGGAAAGATGGAGGGCACAAGGAGAAGGGGATGACAGAGGATGAGATGGTTGGACAGTGTTCTCGAAGCTACTAACATGAGTTTGGCCAAACTGCGAGAGGCAGTGAAGGATAGGCATGCCTGGCGTGCTCTGGTCCATGGGGTCATGAAGAGTCGGACACGACTGAACGACTGAACAACAATAGAGAATCAGATGCATTCGTGGAGGATAGGTTTACCAATGGCTATTCTCCATGATGGCTAAGTTCTACCCCTGAATACCGGCTGTTGGAAAGTTCAGGAAGGGACAGTGCTGTTGCACTCAGGTGTTGCTTCAAAGCTTCCCATAGGCATCGGGGCACTGTGAGAACAAAAATAGATGGATCTTTGGCTTGATCTAGTAGGGCTGTTCTTACGTTTGTGGGTTCATTTTTAGCCTATGTCATCCTAGCAGCTGTGAGAATGTTCCACAGCAACGTATAGTGTCCATTATTTAGATAATGTTTTAGTAGAACCAACACAATTACCGGTACATCTGGTGGCAATAATCAACTGTATGTTATTGACCACTTTTGCCCAATAAGGCTGAATTTTAGCATGTTGCCACCAGACGCATTAAACAAACAAACCACTCCACCAGCATTAATTGGCTTTGCTTCCCCAGCAAGTTACAGACAAATGGTACAACTTATTTAATTTAGCTGGAGTATTGATCTCTTTAAATGAAGAACATGTCCTAACGACTTAATCTTTGTGAAAAATTTGACTGGAAGGCTGGCTAAGTTTTCACATTTGTTTTTGTTTCGTTTTAAATGCATTTCTCCCCCTCAACTGTGTCAATGGTTTCTGTTCAGCCTGAGCAAGAATGTGACAATGAGCATGACAAATTTAAAGCTCTGAAAATCCCCCATCTGAGTACATCCTTGGTTGTTGACTCTTTCCTTAGTCTGTTTGCTTAAGGTCTATTAATACTGCTTGTTTGTGCTTAGCTCAGCTAGTGTGGGGTGTTAGGGCAATTTCTGTGCTAATGGTCATCCCTAGGAAACATCTTCATTTCTCCCCACCAAAGCTGGATGTTGGCCACTCTTGAGCACAATTGCTCAAATGAGCCCTCAAGAGGCTTCTATTGCATTTCTGCTAGGAATGAGCTGAGAAGGCCCAGAGATGAAGACGTCAAAACAGTGTGCAGCAGCCATGAAAAAGGCAAATTCCATGCTAGGGATCATTAGGAAAGGAATTAGGGAGGGGGGGAATTGGTGATATCATAATGCTGTTATACAAACCTGTGGAGAACTGTGCGTAGCTCTGGTTGCCTCACCTCAAAAAGGATATTGGACATGGGTGGCACTGTGGGTTAAACCACAGAGCCTAGGGGTTGCTGATCAGAAGGTCGGCGGTTCGAATCCCTGCGACGGGGTGAGCTCCCGTTGCTTGGTCCCTGCTCCTGCCAACCTAGCAGTTCGAAAGCACGTCAAAGTGCAAGTAGATCAATAGGTGCAAGTAGATCAATAGGTGGGAAGGTAAACGGCGTTTCCGTGCACTGCTCTGGTTCACCAGAAGTGGCTTAGTCATGCTGGCCACATGACCCGGAAGCTGTACGCTGGCTCCCAGCGAGATGAGCGCCACAACCCCAGAGTCGGTCACAACTGGACCTAATGATCAGGGGTCCCTTTACCTTTAGAGTTAAGAAAAGAGCAAGCAAAATGATCAAGGGGGTGGAGCAACTCCCCTTTGAAAATAGGTTGCATTGCTTGGGACTTTTCAGTTTAGAGCTGAGTAAGAGGCAACCTAATAGAAGTTTATAAAATTATGCATGGCACTGGGAAAGTGGATAGAGATACGTTTTGCTCCCTTTCTCATAACACTAGAACTCATGAACCTCCAAGGAAGCTGAATGTTGGAAGATTAAGGACAGATACAAGGAAGCACTTTTCATGCAGCACATAGTCAAACTATGGAACTCACTCCCCCAGGAAGCAGTGGTGGCCACCAACTTAGAGTCACGGAATTGCAGAATCATAGAATTGTAGAGTTGAAAGGCACTGGGAGGGCTTTGAAAGAGGATTAGACAAATTCATGGATAAGGCTATGAGTGATTGCTACTCTACCTCCACAACTGAAGGCTGTACTTAAACAGAAGTTGCCAGATGGTTGTTTGTAAAAGGGCCCCTGGAGCTGGATCCGTCATGTCCCTTGCAGTTGTTGCCCTGGAGAGGATTCAGGTTTGGATCATTCACAGATCATCCCACATGTGTGTGAGAGAGGGAGGAATCCCTTGGCAATCCTAGACTCAGAGATAGACCCCCTGTAGCTTCTGCTGCTGCCCAGCAATGCAGAAGAATGTATTTATTTCTGTCTTCCAAGTGGGTGCAGCCACTGAAAGGGATTGACCTGTTAGGCTTCTTTAGCCTTCAGATTAATCTGGTCCTTCGCTGAGACAATGTCTTTACATAGTGCAGCTTGTGGGGCCCAGCTGGAACTGTCCAGGGTCCTGATCTGCCTGGCCTGACCGAAGAAGGTAAAAAAAAAATGTAAAGGTAAAGGATCCCTGGACGGTTAAGCCCAGTCAAAGGCAACTATGGGGTTGCGGCGCTCATCTCACTTTCAGGCCGAGGGAGCCGGTGTTTGTCCACAGACAGCTTTCCAGGTCATGTGGCCAGCAGGACTAAACTACTTCTGGCGCAACGGGACACTGTGATGGAAACCAGAGCACATGGAAACGCTGTTTACATTCCTGCCACAGCAGTACCTATTTATCTACTTGCACTGGTGTGTTTTCGAACTGCTAGGTTGGCAGGAGCTGGGACAGAGCAATGGGAGCTCACCCCGCCGTGGGGATTTGAACCGCCAACCTTCTGATCAGCAAGCCCAAGAGGCTCAGTGGTTTAGACCACAGTGCCACCCATGTCTCTTGAATGCAAAATGCTCAGGTAAATGCTACTACTTCCACCGTGAGCCCCAAACCCTAGCAGAACAGGATTCTGGTCACCTTAAAGCACCAAAGATCCCAGAGATGCATCATGCATGGAGGCAGGTCGGCAACTCACAGCTTCCCACGGCCCCCCTGCTAAGACTGTGTGCAGTAAAGCAAGAAGCAGCCCTGAGCTTTAGGTCCTCATGCGCAACACTGCCTGTGACATGCTGCTGCAGCAGCATCAAATGTCCTCAGCCACAAGATACAGGACTTATTAGTGAGACCCAAAGCTTCATTTGAAAAGTCTGAAATCTATACATTTCAAAAGGCCTTTCCTCAGCTTAGAAGAGGAATTGGGGAGGTGGGTTGGAGATATCTTTCCACTGTTTGCACCCTCAGAGATAAAAGGCAGATGTGAATAATTCTACATGACAGCTCGCAGGCAAAAATGGAATTGGCAGCGGGTGGGGGGAGGGCAGAAAGGAGGGGATGGAGAAGAAAAAAGTGGTTTGATTTCTCTCATCTCCATGTTTAACATGGCAGGTGTGCAATGAAAAAGGGTGCAGAGGGATTTTAGCAATTCCTAGGTCAGTATCCATTACCGTTTGGGTGTTGAGGCATGAATGTATTTGGGTTAAAGACAGATAGCCCTTCCTATTTCTAATCCACATGAGTTTCACACATGTTCGTTCCATTCCCCGGAGGGTTGGCCCTCACCACCCTCGCCTGAAGGAACATGGCCCCCAGTCTGGAAAAAAGTCCTCACCCCTGCTTTAGGTCCTAGCCTGTGCTGGTCCTGTGGGTTACCCGAAAGGTGAGGTCCAATTCCGGTCCGTGGTCAGAGGTGCAACATAAAGGCAGTCCATAATAACTGAAGCTGGGTGCAGGGCAGAGAGTCAGGCAAAGTCAGGAACAGGTAGGCAAGCAGGGAACCAGGGCGGGTCAGGAGCTCAGGCAGGAAAGCAGGACAGGCTTCAAGCAGGAACACTGGCAGGAACTGGTAACCAACAATGTTGCTCCTGCAACTTTTGGCTCGGACTGGCCGGCTTTATCTGCCCCAAGGCATAGGGAGGCCCCGATCCTCTGGTGACTCGCCTCTCCTGGCTTGGAGGCAAACACTCCTCCTGCGGGAACTCAGTTCCCTTCGCCTCTCTGCCCTTCGCCTCTGCAGCTCAGGAGAGGCTGGAGGGTTACCGGACCCAGAGGCAACCTCAGCTTCCCCTGACGGGGCTGGGAGTGGAGCACCTGCAAGCAATGGGTCCTCCACCCCATCAGGAGCCAGAGCAGACTCAGCAGATGCCTGCACCTGAGGATCCAGCACAGGTGAGGACCCTTCAGACTCAGGTCCTAGCCCCGGCTCTGCTGGTTCTGGAGGCGGGGAATCCTGTGCAGGCTGGGATCCCTCAGGTTCAGCATCTGAGTCTGAATCCCAGGCCATCACATAGCCAGGGCTTAGTTTGGGGGCCTTTGGGGGCAAACCTGTGCCGAATTTACCACGTGGGGGCACCAATGGGCTGTGTGCTAATGTTCCCCGAGTTGTTTTTGCAGAGATTGAATCTTCTTTTAGTTCTTTTTGCTAAACACAATTTACAGTAGCTTGAGTTGCGAAGGTAATGGCAGGGAGAAAAGTGTGGGAGACTGAGGGAGCGAAACACCTCCTGTGCAGCCCTTTGGCAATTGCATTCATTCTAGGACACATATTAATAGTTTACAGGAAGCATCAGCTGTTTACATCTGTTCCCTCATTACAGGCACATCAATGATTCATAGACCCATCCTGATTTGTTTAAACTTTTACCTTAAGAGACTAATTAGAAATTGTTCATCAAGTCTCTTGCAGCCACCTCACTTTTTGAAGGAAGGGGGAAGGGAGATTTGGAGGCAGGCGGGGGGGGGGCTGACATTTTCTGGATGAACATTGGATAAAAACAAAAACAGAATCACAGTGGCAAAGCCCCATTTTGTAGCAATGGCGTCATTGTGGACCGCACAGTGCTTCTTTTCATGTGAATATGAGAAAGGTCGATTTGGACGTGATCAGCAATAATGTTCCTGAGGTGGATCTATCTAAATATGTAGACCAGGGATGGGAAACCTCAGGCTCCAGACCTCTCCCCTGACCCCCCCCCCCCGGACACGTCCTTGCTAGCATTGGTATAGCAGAGAATGTGGTAGATGCAGCTCCAGGTCTTTTCCAGAACAGGAGCAGGGCCGGCGCGTCCATTTAGGCGAACTAGGCAACTGCCTACAGCGCCAAAATGGAGGGGGCGCTGGCCAGCCTGCCCCCGCCCCCCGCCGCCACCCGGTGCCGCCCCAACCAGCAGCGAAAATCGCGGCGGCGCGGGGCGCCCGGCAGGCAGGGGGCGGGGCACCGTACATCATGCGCAATGACGTCACGTGCCCCGCCCCCTCGCCTAGGGCGCCAAAATCCATGGCACTGGTCCTGAACAGGAGTGATGGCAACATCTTTTGGAGTGCTAAGTAATGGACAGGTGCCTGTTGCTCAGACAGAATCGTGTAGAGGGAGTGAGAGAACAAAGGGGCTAATCAAGAAGAGTCTGGATCGTGCAAGTTGCAGACTTAACATATAGAATAAGAGAACAAGAAGAAAATACATTTAAAGAAGATTGGAAAACGTTTATTGAATATATGGGAAATAATTGTGTACAGCTGAAAACGCTGGTGGCATTAAGATAAATTCAACCGTGTAAATAAGTTTTGATGGATGCAATAATGGAAAACTGATTGGTATAGTTTTTGTAAATTATGCAGGGATATAAGATATGTAAATGAACCATGGAAAGAGAAGAAGGAAAGTCATGGGTATCTTAAGGATGTAAAACGAGTATTTTAAATGGTAAAACAGAAAAAATAATAAAAAATATTTTTTAAAAAGAAAGAAGAGTCTGGATCTGTCTTTTCTTTTATGGGGTTCCTACTTCACACAAGCACTTTAAATGGTCACACTTCCTTGAGAGATTGCATTTCAGTGGCTGGAGGTGTTTGGTTAAAAGTCTGCAGGTTCTACAAGCTGAACCCATACAGTCAGAAGTATAAGCATCACTGAGTTTGGGAGAGCTTACTCCTAGGAAATAATATATAGGGTGGATCCAGTTATGCTAATCCTGACACCTCCAGGTATGATCTTCTATCTGGTGAGGGTATCTATGTAGATCAAAGCAACTACCCGCCTTTTTTAACTCTCCTTGGTGGCGGGGCCTGGAGGATGTCGTGATGAGCTCCATAAAATGGGATTAGGCTATGAGCTATTTGAGACATTGAGGCAGATCCCTCCTCAAAAGGCAACGGACTTTCTGTCGTTAGAAGTTTTATGGCAGAGGCTGGATGGCTGCCCCAGATTTCCTGCATCAGCAGAGGACTGGACTAGAAGGCCCAACTCTGAATCTATCCTTTTATCATGTGCAATCTGTAAAAAGGGGGGGAATTGTTGGGAGATTCATTCCCCGTGTGCAGTCATGGGTTTATTGTCTATCACATGACTGGGTATGTGTTTTGATTCCAGAGACTGGGAAATGACGGAAGACAGGGTGTTTGTCTTACTGTGTTCCCTGAAGTGGGACTGTTGTCCTTTGTTCTCTCTCTTTGCTGCCTGCTACTAGAGAGAGAGGGAGCCATGATGACATGCTCTGTGTGTGTTTATATATAAATAAAGTAGATTAGCCTACGTGCTGAGTTGCTGTGGTCTGTTATGCAACTGTGCACACTCTGCGTATCCCTAAGTGTGCTGGTGTCATCTAGCACCAGTCGCTGTGATGTGATGTTCAGGCTGAGGAATGCTTATGAAGCTCCCGAACGAATGACCAGGAGGGAGGGAACATGCCAGTCAGGCATGTCTCCCTGCTGAGGTCCTACTCGTGTGTAGGACGTATTCCTGACATTCCCCCCTTTTCATTCTTTGTTTTGCACTATGCAGCAGAATCCTAACCACTTACAATATAGATGGGGGCGGGGAGAGACAAAGGGGGGAGGCAAGAAAACCGAGAGTCAATGCAGCTTGTTGGGATGCAAGAACATCAGTATCCTTAGCATGCCTTACAAGTAGCAGCCTGTATTGCCAGCGGTTGTTCATTAAGACAGGGTAATGGAAGAATTAGTTGGAAGAAATGCAATTGGAGAGCACCAGAGGATAGTGTATGTATTAAAGCCCAGAGAACCCTCATTAGCATTCTCACGGGGCCGACATCCCCATTCTGCTGTGATGTATTAAAAAAAAAAAATGGCACCGATATTCCGAGTAGATTTCAAGTTGCCTTGTAACAGAGCTGGAGGTGGGGAAAGCGAGAGCATGAGACCTAATAGGCTCGTCTGTCCTGGCTGCTGTGTACATGGGCATGAATTGAATGTATAGGCACGTTGCCCAAATCCTCATCTGCTATAAGTCTGTAGGGCTTTTCCTCTCCCTGTGTGATGTACGCTGGCCGATGCTCCGACTCTCCCTGCTTCATTGCTATTCCACCCAGTGCTCTTCTGGGTGGGCTGCAAGCATAAATAAGAGGGGATGTTTGGCTCTCGTTGGATTGGGAGGTGATTTATTAAGGGATGGTGGTGTCTATCAGTGACCTTTTTCTTCTGCTTTTCCATCAGCCCCTACATGCTCATCGGTGATAATTGGCTAATCCATGAGGTTAAGTTATCTGCAGTCTTCGTCATGCTGTATCATTCCTGGCAAATGTCAGTTTCAAAACCTTGCTCTTCTCTTTTTTTTAATGGTTCTTTATCTTCATTTGGACTGGACAGCCTTTTAAATAGAGGACCATCTCCTATTAACACAGGACATATGGTCACCTTTAGATAGATAGATAACTTTCTTACAGCTATAAGCTCATACATAAATACATAAATAGACACACAAATCCAACCTGTCTTACAATCCATGAAAAATATCCAAATAAATTAGATTTACATAGGAGTGATGAGCTAAAATATTTACAATCAATCAGAGAATTAAAAATAACATCAGCCTATGACGTCCTCGCATATGGTCACCTTTTTGCTGTGCATAATTGTCCCCCCCCCATTGCTGCAGCAGCTAGTACTTTAACAGGGAGAAATGATACGGGTACCTAACTCAACATATACTATGTAGTATTGTGGCACAGGACTTCCACATACTGCCCAGCCTCCATTAAGAAGAGCTCAGTCTCCAGAATCACCCATCCCTTTCTTGTCTTGCCCCCAGGAGATATCCTGTTTTAGGGCAACATTAGAAGCCCTGCCAGGGAGCTGTTTATAACCCTGCTTAATAATCTTGTTATTTTACCCACACCTGGGTAGAGCCGGAATGAGTAATCAAGGTTCAAACAGACAGCAGCTATAGCAACTTGAGGGAGGATTTAAATGGGGGAAGGAAAACAGCACAGGGGAAAGTGTTAGGCACCACCTCACTCAGCACTGCTGCTCAGATTAAAAAAATAATAATTAGGGACCCCATGGCATAGCTGCTTTAAAGCAACTCTCCACCCCACCCCCGTCCCAAATTTGGGAGATCATCATGTTTGCATAGTTTATGAGGATCTATCCTCAGAACTTGTTTATAGAACCATAGAGTTGTAAGGGTCAAAAGTCGTAAGAACATAAAACTATAAGATGATGATGCAAGGAAAATTGGTATATAAAAGAAGAGCTCCTGGTTGCCAAGATCCCAGTTTGGGGCAAGTACTCTTTGGTGAGAGAGAACCCCAGCAGAGATTTAGGCTATTAGATCTTTAAAATATGCTCTTGTGAGTTTCAAAACTTTCTTACTTCTCTTGCGTAGAAAAATACCACACGTTTGGTAAGTTTAAAATGGTTTACTTACAAATTCTCCAAAGGTCAGATTCATGTGCTTTTCCATACAGCATTCAGAAAAAGTTGCACAGGCAGTAAAACTTGGCTTAGTTGCAGAGGTGCAAGTTCCTAAATTATTAATATAGGAATTCAAGAGTGGCTTGTAAGAGCCATGCAGTCCGAGCTGCAGCAACCAACTCAGACCTCCTCACATACTGAGCTTCTCTAATAGACTGGGGAAACAAAGGCTTGATTAACTAGTCCCTCCCAAGGTGAGCTAAGATTACGCTATAGTTATAATCCCTCCATGCATTAATTATACTTAAGCCTGTTGGTTAGCTTCATCCTCCATGGATTTGTCTCATCTTCTTTTAAAGCCATCCAAGCTGGTACCGGTAGCTACCACTGTCTCTTGTGAGAGTGATTTCCATTGCTTAACTATGTGCTTCTTTTTGCCCATCCTGAATCTTCAGCTTCATTGCATGTCCACGAGTTCTAGTGTTATGACAAAGGGAGAAAAACTTCTCTCTACCCACTTTCTCCACAGCAGTGGAAGTTTTTGTAAAGGCCATTGCTCACATCACTGGCTTGGTTTAGAGCAGTGATGGCTAACCTTGACACTCCAGATGTTTTGGAACTACAACTCCCATCATCCCTAGCTAACAGAACCAGTGGTCAGGGATGATGGGAGTTGTAGTCCCAAAACATCTGGAGTGTCAAGGTTAGCCATCACTGGTTTAGAGTCATGGGGTGTGAGATGCTAAAAGGACCTGGGCAGTACAACATCATTTTCTTCTAATGCATCAAGTGGTGTAGCATGGGGCGTGAGGGCCATAGGGGCGGTTGCCCAGACACAATAATTGTTAGGGGTGCAAAATTTCAATATCCGGTGCTGCCTCAATATAGCTATGTACTTCCAGCGCTGGGCTCGGTTGAAAACGGCTTCTCTATGTGACCAAGAAAGTGACCTCTCCAGACGATGGAGCAATTCTTCTTTTCTTATCTCTGTGGCTGGGATCTCCTGTGTGATGTGGATGCCATTAGGCAGTTGAATGCACATGTGTATTCTATCCATTTCCCTCCCACTCACCCACCCCTCTGCATGGCCCTGGGCACTGGCAACACACGCTACACCACTGAAGGAAACACACAATGCTGATAACGTAGGCTGCAATCTTAACCCCTTTAGCACTGAGTTGGCAGGAGAGGGCAGTTACATCAGGCAGAGATACCCCTCTGCTCAACCCTTTCAGCCTCCACCAGCCTCCATCCATGGAGTGACACCAGCTTCACTCTGCTGGCACAGATTTATCCGTCCACTGAACATGTAGGTGGGCAGAGAAAGCCCCCAAGCAGAGTGTTCTGGGGTGTGAGAGGGGAGGGGCTGAGCTGGCCCAGAATCCATTGGATTCCAAGCTGACCCCACCGCGATCACTTGACAGCACCAAGCCTGATCTTGAGGCTGGCATAGCAGTTTGCCCCCTCCCTCCACCCTGGCTGGTGCAAGCAACAGGGCTGCCACTCCGCCACAAACCAACATGTTCCAGCCCAGATTCGGATTATCTTGCCCAGCATAATTTTCCTGGTTATTCCCTCTTTGATTGATACTTCCTGACATTGCCTCCCCCCACTTGTTCCAGCAGCAAATATATCAAGCCCAATTATGACAGGTGCAGTTTTATGCCTCGGTTTGACTTTTACGGGTGTCGTAAACAGTCCAGCTGGCAGTGGACTAGGAGGAGTTACAAGCGAAAGGATGCGGGGAGATAAATAAAATGGAATGTCGCTCTTGGAGCAAAGATCCCCTGTCCTGCAATCACAATTTCATGCACAGGGCCGGTATTGTTGGTCTCAGCATAGCATTCATATTATTATCAGTAATTACCTGCCCTTCACCCTAAGGTCCCAGGGCGGGTTGCAACATTACAACTTTAAAAACAGTTTAAAACAACTTGCAATCACAGAAATAAGGCGGGTCCTAAAAATATACACCTCAAGTGACACAAGCCAGGGTAAAAAGGGGCACCCTCAGCATTCGCTGGAAGCTGTATAATGAGGGTGCCCAATGCACCTCTGTGGGGAG
Source organism: Darevskia armeniaca (assembly GCA_034641395.1). Lineage (NCBI taxonomy): Eukaryota > Metazoa > Chordata > Lepidosauria > Squamata > Lacertidae > Darevskia > Darevskia armeniaca. Next base: position 796,251 of record JAWWNF010000740.1, on the reverse strand, counting down.
AGAGATTCATAGCTTAAGGCAGGCATAGGTAAACTCCGGCCCTCCAGATGTTTGGGACTACAATTCCCATCATCCCTGACCACTGGTCCTATTAGCTAGGGGTGATGGGAATTGTAGTCCCAAACATCTGGAGGGCTGGAGTTTGCCTATGCCTGGCTTAAGGGCTGCCACAGAGGATGCCATTTCCCAGGCTGCGACCTCCCTATAGCCTCTGAGGGCTGAGGATCTGCCAAATGGGCCCCCTCTCCTGATCTCAGCACCCAAGAGGGTCTGTAGGGAAGAAAGTAATCTTTCAGATATTTGGGGCCTGAGTAGTTTAGGGCCTTAAACACTAACCTTGAATTGGGCCCCAGAAACAAACGGGCAACCAGTACAGCTATTTTAAAAGAAGAGTTATATGAGATCTAAACGGAACTCCAATCAGAAATCCGACTGCTGAATTTTGGACAATGAGGGCAGTTGCAATCCAGACTAGATTAAGGACCCTCAAGTATCTTAGGGTTTTGTGGGAGGCTCCTAGGGACCGAGGCACGTTCAGCCCCCTCCCTGTTGGAGATTCATTCCCCGTGTCTGCAGTCATGGGATTGTTGTCTATCACATGGTGGTGTATGTTTTCATTCCACAAAGTGGGAAGTGACGGAGACAGGATGTTTGTGTTACTGTGTTCCGTGAAGTGGGACTATTGTCCTTTGTTCTTTCTCTTTGCTGTCTGATGCTAGAGAGGGATCCATGTTGCAGTGCTCTGTGTGTGTTTATATGTAAATAAAGTAGATTAGCCAAAATGCTGAGTTGCTGAGGTCTCTTTACGCATGCTGTGAAGACTCTGCGGATCCCTAAGTGTGCTGATGCTTCTTGGTATCATTCGCTGTGATGTTCGGGCAGAAGAAAGCTTTTGAAGCTCCCAAACGACTGACCAGGAGGGAGAGAACATACCAGCCAGGCATGCGTCTCTGCCAGGGTCCTACACGAGAGTAGGATGCTCCTGCTAAACCCCGCCATGTTTTGTTTGAGGGGCAATTAGAAAACAATGGAACATTTCAGAGGACCTTCAGCTCCACCTCATGGCTCCTCATGATGTCCCATGAGGGACATCAGGACTTCATGTCAGGCCCCCTCAATCATCCTGAGAAGATGGTGCCTCTGGTGGGAGAGATGTGCAGCCCAATCTTCTGCACAGTTCCTCAGCACTCTGCCCCACTTGTGATTTCCAGCAACTGGTTTTGTTCAGATGCATACGGCCTCCAGCAATGGAGGTAGAACATAGAAATCAGGGTTATGTATCAGAAATGGTCAAATCCTTTCAACTGCTGACTGTCGCATGTCAAGTATTGTCAAAAGTTTACTTCTTCTGCATGCCCCGTGCATGACACTGTTAAATGTGGACTACTCCTCATTAGATTTCATCATATACTAATTGCAGCTGACTGCAAGTTGTCAGGTACTGTCATATGCCAAACCTTCACATATCCAATGTGGGCATGGAAGGCCAATTATTCACTGATTATACAGAAAAATACCTGCAGCTGACCTCCAAAATATACATAGTAGAATATTGGTGATAGTGGTGATAGTTCATTTCCGTGCTAATTTCAACTAATAAATTCTGAGAATCAAGAAATTCTTGTGTCCTGTGAGATGCTACATGAGAGGGACCCCCTCCCAGCCCATCACTTATAAACGACTGACCTCATTAGTCAAAGAGGCAAAGTGGATGTGGAGAAAACTGATAGAGCTCATTTCCCCCACGTTGTCTCTGATAAGGATTTAAGAACATAAGATAAGCCTGCTGGGTCAGCCCAATGGCCCATCAAGTCCAGCATCATTTTCTCATAGAGGTGGAACAGATACCTGTGGGAAGTCTGCAAGCAGGACATGTTAATTCCAGAACTTGGGGTCATCCATTGAAACTGAATGGTGAGAAATCGGATCCTCCCTTAAAGAGTATTGCGGTGAGACCTGGCAACCGAATCCCTGTGTTGTGGGTGGGTATGATTGACAGCCACAACACCCAATCAGTAGGTCCCTTGATGCAGGGTTCAATCAGGCCACAGGGACGCAAGCTAAACGGCTCGAGGGACCTACAAATACCCATGCACATGACCCTGAGCTTTCTCTTTTCGGCGTGTGCATCAGAACACCCACCCACCTCTCTCTAATTTTAGGGCTTTTGCGCTTGACCTTGCTATGCCGTCGTGTGTCGTCTGTCATTGGGACAGGGGCACGGCAGGAATTTTCCCCACTTGACTGATTGGCTATTGCCATTTGGGTTTCGCCTGCCGCCTGGCAAATCGTCACAACTTATAAGGTTGCGGATAGGCTCTGGTTCAGGTGATAGGGATGGGGGAACGCTCTCGCCATCCCTATGTGAAGGTGCAACGAACCTCCTGTCAGCCTCTCCGTTACTAAATCGAATTCTATCAAGGTGTGTCGGGTACACTTATATCCACCCTCACCTTATCCTTTGAGGTTCGTTTATAATACCAATTTCCTTTCCACTAAGGGTATCTTAGTAACGAGAGTGCTCCTGTCCAGCTGCCGTGGCCTATTATATTCTCTGCTCTGGGGTATTGGAATGAAACACCTTTCTGCCTACAGTCTAGGGTCTCCCTCACATTGGACCCCCACTGTATCAGTCGACTGAGCACTCCTGGCAACTCTGTGGCGTTCCCAAGGTTTTCACCCACTAGCCCCTCCTCAGAGTAACTCTCAGACACAAACTATCACCCCTTGGGTCAGTTTTGCCTTTTCCCCGAGTTCCTTTATGAGCACATATAACTTGCTGGACCAAATAAATGACGATGTCTCTCCGCACAACAAGAACAAGACTTTATTTTTCACATAGCATAACAGTTTCAGTAATTCATTGCTTACAAACTTAGTTCCATCAAAGCTTAATTCTCTTTTAGTTTCACAATCAGTTCTCTAACTAAACTTAACCTAACCACTTCTCTATCTCTTCATCTATCTACCCTCACACACCCTCTCCCTCTCCCTCAAACCAACGGCTGCTCCTTCCTTTTAAATCGTAGAATGTCCCGCCTCTCAAGAGCGAGCTGCCATTCAAACAGGGTGTCATTTAACTCTTACAATGCTGGGGAAACTAAACATCCCCTTGCCATAGGGCCGATCCATTATAGGAATCCAGGGACTCAATGGTTTGGTCAACCCCTGAGAGGGGGTTGTGCCCATGCCTGAGTCTGGGGGGACATTTAGGTGGCGGATAGAGCATGTCCCCAGCTTTCCGCTTATCCAGGTGTTCACCCTTGGCTGACCTATGCTGGAACCCTGGGTCAGCGCTACCTGCGGAGCAGGGAGCTAGTCGAACCGGAGCCTATTCAACCAATCACTTGCTGTAATCAATAGAGTTGTGGCCTAAATTCTGCCCAAAAGCAAACCGAAATTTGAGTCTTGTCTGAATTTATTTGGGGTCAGGTTAAAAGATCTGAACACGCAAATTCAGGACAGACAAAAGGAAGGACTTAACACACTTTGTGGGAGGTTCACAATCCACTGCAAGGGACTGGAGTCTTAAAAGGAGAGGTGTGTGCAATCCATTGGAATGGAAGCAATTCAGTGTGATGAGGTTGTGGTTCAGAGGCTGCCTGTTTTCTTTCTAAAATGTGCTAAGGATAAACAACTGGTTGGGAAAGGTGACGCGATACAAGCACCAAGGCAATCAATCATTCATTCCCCGTCTTCTTTTTGATGTGTTTTTACCCATCAGGAATCACGCCCTCCAAACATGCAGGTCTTCCCCTAGCAAAGCACATAATGAATTATGAAGGGTCTTGGAAGGCATGGCAGGAAACAGCTGAGCAGCTGTTGTATGGAATGAGGAAACAATTCAATCCCCAAGGGGGGTTTGAGGTGATCATTTTTTATTTATTTTAAAAAGGGAGCGACTTCACCTCCACTACTCTGCGACACCAGCTCTCGCTGCTGCTGCTTTGCATGTGTGTGTTTTAAGTGACAATTAGTCTTTCAAGGAAGTGGCAATGAGTAATGGCAGACAAGGAAGTGCAATTTGAATTTCAATGAGACATCTGAGAAATGCTGGGGAAGATGTGGTAGTGATGGGGCTGTCAGTCAAAGAGCCGTTGACTCGGAAAACTCAAGAGTCATGACACCACCTTCCTACTTTTTGGTTGCCAGCTCCTTCCTATGCTCTTGGATCCCCAAAGAAGAGCAGCACAGAAGCACCAGTCTGGCTTATTGTTCTTTTGCAGTGAATAATAATAATAATAATTTATTATTTGTACCCCGTCCATCTGGCCGGGTCTCCCCAGCCACTCTGGGCGGTTTCCAACAAATATCAAAATACATTAAAATATCACAGATTAAAAACTTCCCTAAAAAGGGCTGCCTTCAAGTATTTTCTAAAGGTCATGTAGTTGTTGATCCCTTTGACCTCTGCTGGGAGGGCATTCCACAGGGCGGGCGCCACTACCAAGAAGGCCCTCTGCCTGTTTCCCTGTCGCTTTGCTTCTCGCAGTGAGGGAACTGCCAGAAGGCCCTCGGCGCTGGATCTCAGTGTCCGGGCTGAACGGTGGGGGTGGAGATGCTCCTTCAGGTATACAGGACCGAGGCCGTTTAGGGCTTTAAAGGTCAGCACCAACACTTTGAATTGTGCTCGGAAATGTACTGGGAGCCAGTACAGTGAAGACGGTCTGGTGTTCTTTGGTGTTCTAGAAATGAAACTAGTTATTCCAATCTAGCATTTTCTTAAACACAATCGGTAATTCCAGTTACAGGTAGGTAGCCTTGTTGGTCTGCCGTAGTCGAAACAAAATTTAAAAATTCCTTCTAGTAGCGCCTTAGAGACCAACTAAGTTTGTTCTTGGTATGAGCTTTCGTGTGCATGCACACTTCTTCAGATACACTGAAACAAAAGTCACCAGACCCTTATATACAGTGAGAGGTTGGGGAGGGGGTATTACTCAGAAGGGTGGTGGGAATGGGTGATTGGCTGATAGGTGAGGTAAACAACCTGTTGACAACTGTTAATGACTGCAATTGGTCTTGCAGGAAAAAGAAAGGGGTGAGATGGTTAAAAAAAAGCTTTGTCATGTATAATGAGATAAGAATACAATGTCTCTATTCAAACCAGGTCTCTCCATGGTTTTAAGTTTGGTAATCAGTTGCAATTCAGCAACTTCTCTTTCCAGTCTATTTCTGAAATTCCTTTGTAATAAGACAGCTACTTTGAGATCTTGTATAGAATGTCCTGGGAGATTGAAGTGTTCTCCTACTGGTTTCTCTGTCTTGTGATTCCTGATGTCAGATTTGTGTCCATTTATCCTCTGGCGTAGGGTTTGGCCTGTTTGTCCAATATAGAGAGCTGAAGGGCACTGTTGGCATTTGATGGCATACACAATGTTAGACACAATCGGTAATTATTTGCCAAGCTTCAGATCAAGGGAAAAAGCATTCCCAGGATGCATTCTTGTTTAGCCTGGTAAAGAGGAGACTGAGATGAAATATGCTAGCCATCTTCAAATAGCTAAAGGGCTGTCAAATGGAGGATGGAGCAAGCTTGTTTTCTCCTGCTCTGGAGGTTAGGACCCAAACCAATGGATTCAAGTTCCAAGAAAGGAGATTCCGGCTAAAGGTCAGGAATACCTTTCTGGCAGTAAAAGCTGTTTGACAGTGGAACAGACTCCCACAAGAGGTGGTGGACTATCCTTCCTTGGATGGCCATCTGTCTTGGATGATCTAGTTGAGATTCCTGCATTGTAGGGGGTTGGACTTGATGACCCTGGTGTTCCTTACAACCAGTGCTTTTTTCAGGGGGATGCAGGGGTACACATACCCCTAAACATTTTGTGAATCTAACGGGAGAAGAAACTAAATTTTTAATTTTTTTTAGTTTCTTCTCTAGCACGGTGAATCGTCAGTTCCATTGCTACACCCAATGGCGGTCTTATTTCCTGTCACAGTGTTTCCTGAGTCTCAGACGGAATGAGAGTACCCCTAAACATTTGGTTTTTTTTAAAGAAAGCACTGCTTACAACTCTATAATTCACTAGGGCTACTGAAGAAGAAGAGTTTGGATTTGATATCCCGCTTTATCACTACCCTAAGGAGTCTCAAAGCAGCTAACAATCTCCTTTCCCTTCCTCCCCCACAACAAACACTCTGTGAGGTGAGTGGGGCTGAGAGACTTCAGAGAAGTGTGACTAGCCCAAGGTCACCCAGCAGCTGCATGTGGAGGAGCGGGGAATCAAACCCGGTTCACCAGATTACAAGTCCACTGCTCTTAACTACTACACCACAGTCTACCTAAGAAGAATGTCAAACAACCCCCCCCCCTCAAAACCAGGCTCGAATTGTGGACTGGGTATCTTTGGACATCTGCATGGTGCAACAGATAACTCCTGTTTCCTGTTCTTTCCGTTTATAACACCTGCATTTTCCTCATTCAGATTACATTTTTGGTGCGGCTTGAACATCTCAGCACAGTAAGGATGCAAATTTTGACTTTCAACAACCCCGGCCCCCAATGCAGGACAAAAAAAAAGCATTGAGAAAATGGAATTAGAGAATTATTGGTTACTGAAAAAGAGAGAGAACTAAGATAATTGTAAGTGAGAGAGGACACTGGCGATGGAACTTCTCCACCACCACCCGGCCCCCAGCTCAAAACGTGTTACCCTAAGTTACCAATTCCTCATGCTTATCACAGGACAGGTCTTAGATAGGCTGGAGATTGTACGGGGGAGAGATTCAAAGAAAGCAGCCGTAATTTATTCCTCTCTCCCTGATTGCTATTCCCACAGAGTTCTCTGTAATCAGAGCCATTGATTTTTGGGTCCTGCAGGTAGATCTGCTGAACATTGGTCATTTTCGCTGTCTTTCTAACTATGTGCATTGCCAGAGATGGAGAGCTCAGCAGAAGGCCTGCAGTTCATCTGATTTGATCCCCAGCAGCACCTGCTCTGAGGACCCACTCAAGACAACATCTTGAGAAGCAAAAATATTCGATTCAGTGGGGCTGAAATCTAGCTGCAGCTTCTCCGCTCTCTCTGCCACCCCCACATTTCTCCTTCTGAATCTCACCTGAAAACCAGATTGGACTGTCTTCTACCAAGTTGTTTATAGCTATGTTGCTGAGAAAAAGGGAGAATGTAAGAAGGTCGAAGCTAAGTGATCTTAGACTCAGGATTAGGGACAAGTGGTCAGGGCCGGATTTAGGTTTGATGAGGCCCTAAACTACTAAAGGTAATGGGGCCCTTTATATGTCCAGCTGTCCTTTGTCAACAACAAATTGTCGCTGTTTTTTGTGTTGAATATATGCTATATGGTAAATTATGGACCTAATAGGTATCTAAAGCTATTTGCACATGCAGAATGTAGGCACCCTATATATAGATATAAAAGGTAAAGGTAAAGGACCCCTGACAGTTAAGTCCAGTCGCAGACGACTCTGGGGTTGCGGCGCTCATCTCGCTTTACAGGCCGAGGGAGCCAGGGTACAGCTTCCAGGTTATGTGGCCAGCATGACTAAACCATGACTAAACCAGAGCAGTGCACGGAAATGCCATTTACCTTCCCACCGGAGTGGTACCTATTGATCTACTTGCACTTGCGTGCTTTCAAACTGCTAGGTTGGCAGGAGCAGGGACCGAGCAATGGGAGCTCACCCCGTCACGGGGATTCGAACCACTGACATTCTGATCGACAAGCCCTAGGCTCTGTGGTTTAACCCACAGTGCGACTGGCAACACCATAAGCTTATTTACATATAAGTTTGTTTAGCTTATACGTAAATCCGGCACTCTAAATGGTTGTCCTCAGTTCCTTCCGTAAGTCTTCCACTGTGACACAGTGCCTTCTCCACCCACCTTCTGTTGTGCCAGAGTGAAATTCCTCCAACATTAATTCCAGGTACAGTCAAAACAAAAAAAAAAATCCTTCCAGTAGCACCTTAGAGACCAACTAAGTTTGTTCTTGGTATGAGCTTTCGTGTATCTGAAGAAATGCGCATGCACACGAAAGCTCATACCAAGAACAAACTTAGTTGGTCTCTAAGGTGGTACTGGAAGGAATTTTTTTATTTTTTATTTTGTATTAAGTCCAGGATTTGCACATCTGCTCTTACACCTTGCTTGCCATGCTGAGCCCTTTATTAAAATGAAGGATCTGCGCACCAGCGCTCTGCTGCACAGTTAGCAGGGGAAGCACCACAAGTTCCTAATTAATGTGCCTGAGCAGTACAGCACTAAAGAAATAGGAGTCCTTGGAGAATTCAGAAAATCAAATAGTAAGGTTGCAAGGACTCAGGTCAGGACGGCAATAAACAATAATAATAATTTCTTCTATTTTTGTTGTTTCAAGTATGACACAAATTCCAGTTGCAATGATTTTTAACTCCAGGACAAGGCCCTGTTTCATTTATTCTTCATCAGCTCTAGTTTCTTAGTTTCATAGTCAAAGTGTACCGAGAGACACACTCGGTACACTTTGACTATGAAACTAAGAAACTAGAGCTGATGAAGGAGCAGTACAGCACATCAGAGCCCTCCCTCCCCAAAAGCTGAACATTAAAGTAGGGGGAAAGGAAGCAGAAGACAGGAGCTCTGTGCAAATAAGGAGACTGCCCCAGCCCTGACTCTAAGTACAGTACATATCAATTAGCTAATGCTGCGGCACCAGCAACATTCACCGGCACAACTGGGCTGAGCCCAGAGTGCATCCCAGACTCTTTTGGCTCCCCACTCCCACTGGTGAAGCTTTCCTGTTCTAGATGAAGGAGCAGATTGCTGTTCCTAATTGCCTCTTTCTGCTTGGAGGTGTGCTTGGAGCGCGAGCTGAATAAGAGTCCCATCTAGGAAACATTTCACTGTAACTGCCGTTTCTTTGCATTTAAAGAAAAAAAGAAAGAAACGAAAAGAATAACAAACCGCGGAACAGCGAGTGCTTCCAACAATCTGCTCTTTCTGAGCCCAGGGAAAATTATAACTACCCATATGGAAAAAGCATCTGGCTAGTTTCCAGGTATTTTGCATGGCACGCAACCTTGTCTGTTGGGCGTCTCTGCTAAAGTGCAACCTTATTTAGCATCTCACATCGTTACTTATCAGGATCCCCTCCTATCAGCAAATGTCAGGCTGAATGCCAGCTACAACCGCCAATGTTATTGACGTGCTTCATTCACAAGCTTCTGCGGTCGCAGAGCCGCCACCCCCACTTTCTTTTTCTTCCTTAAATACTCAGAATTGTAAATGAGCACCAAAGCAAAATGTTCCTTCTGTGCTGGATCCAAAAGAAGAAGGAGGAGGAGAAGTGCGGAATGTAATTTAAAACTCTTGAATGCTTTTTGCAGCTTTTTAAAGGCAGGAGTTGGCATCGTTCTGCTTCAGATACAGTCTAATTCTGGGCCAGGGAAACTAAAATTTGCATTCCTGGTTCCTGCTTATGAATCTGCTTATTTTACTGAGTGTATTCTATTTACAGAAAAAGCTTGTGTGTGCGTGTGTGTGTGTGCATGAGAGAGAGAGAGAGAGAAAGAGAGAGAGAGAGAGAGATGTACCCCTTATTCCCTTATGGGGTACACAAGAGCCATTGCAAAGTCCTCTGCAGGTTCTCCATTGGTAGGAGTAAAAAAACAGAAGCCAACCAGAGAAAAATTGAGAAGCAAAGCCTTTATTTTCACTGTTGCAACAGGGTGCTTTCCTCACACACACACATGAGCAGGAAAAGGACCCAGAACAATGGTGTGCCAGCTCCTATATAGACTTTTGAAATCCCCCCCCTTGGAGTCCAGCCCACCCCCAGATACATCATCCTACATCACAGATCCATCAGAACTACATCACAACTTGGGAGGGTCAGAGGAGGTAACTTGAGAATTTCCCACACCTGGTCATCCCTCCTCGACCCCTCCCAGACACACATTTCTGGAAAACAAAAGGTTTCCTGATTTCTTGCCCTGGCAGGGCAGGGCAGATGCAGGGCTAACGACTGTCCTTTGTGAGGGAAATGGGCCATCTGGTACCTGGCCAGCTAGGAGTCAAAATGGTGTGAGGCCTGTCTCTCTGTGCTGTTTTCAGACATTGTGGTTCAGTCACCCCTCTCTGTTCATGTCTCAAATAGTGTACTGGGGTGTTTTGAAAGGAGGCTCCCCCCCCCCCGAAATTCTTATAACAAGAGAGAGAGAGAGAGCTGTATTATACAGAATCAGGCAATTGGTCAATCTAGCATAGTATTGTCAACACTAACATGACTCCATGATTTCAGGAAGGGTTCTCTCTCAGTACTATTCTTGAGATGAACCTGAAGCCATCTGCATGAAAAACAGATGCCCAAATTGTTAGAAGTGATCAGAAGTTATTTTTATATGCCACCCACCGCAGCCAGAATCCTATTAGCACAAAAATGGAAATCGTCTGAAATACTGTACCAACTTTAGAAGAATGGAGAATAAAATTGATGGAGTATCTGGAATTAGCAAAATTGACTGGAAGATTAAGAAATCAAAGTGACCAAAAGCTTCAAACAGACTGGAGTAAATTTATTGGTTATTTAAAAAATCACTGTAAAAACTTGAGTACACTGACAGGATTTAAGAAAATACTTGCAATGTAATAATAGAGTTGGAATAAGGTAATAAATTATGTAAATAATATTAACGAAATTCAGGAAAGCGGAAGAATGAGGTGAAGGTTTAAAACCAAAGAAGGAAAGGAAGGAAGTCACAATACTCAGTGGAGTATTGGTATATGTGTATGCTTTATTGGATTTGTTTGTCAAATGTGTTTCTTTGTGATATGTTGAAAACAAATAAAAATATATTGCAAAAAAAAAAAGGAAATCAGATGCCCTACCACTGAAGGGGGGGGCGGGGACTGTGTACCTGCTCTATCTGAATTGCAAGGTGGCAAGTGTATTTGGACTGAAGTGAGGCACTTTGAGGTGAGAACACACACACACACACACACACACACACACACACAGAGAGAGAGAGAGAGAGAGAGAGAGAGAGAGAGAGAGAGAGAGAGAGATTGGAAGTGAAGAGGGGATCGCTCTTTGCAGATATTCCAGTTGTTGTTTTTTAATAAATGTGAACTGAACCAGACAGTCTGTCTCCAAAATAAAAAACCAGGAGGGAGAGAGGGGCAGGAGGCAGCTGACATTTGCCCCAAAAGAGGTCCATCTTCAATCCAAGTCTAGAATCTCACCCAACGCTCTTCATTCACAGTGCTGGGGGTCGGATGCTTTGATTCTACAAAGCCTCCCCCCAGTGGTTTGCTCAATCTAGTTCTCTAAATAGTACAAAGACTTTTTGGTGGCATTTTGTTGTACCTTGTCCCTTATTTATCCACCACTCAGCCTTTCTACCTGTTCAGTTTCTCTCACTTCTTTTTCATCCTTCCCAGTCCATACATAACTTTGGTTTGTTGCATTTCTTGTTTGTGTCCTCATAACTTTTTTTTTAAAAAAAGTGTGACGTTTTATTTTGTTTTTATATGTGCTGGAAGTTGCCCAGAGCATACCCTCCAACATTTCTCCAATGAAGATAGGGACATCCCATTCCATAATGATAATTTTACTATTTATACCCCACATATCTTTCTGGGTTGCCCCAGCTGCTCTGGGAAGCTTCCAACATATATAAAAACATAATAAAACATTTTTAAAAATCCCTATACAGGATTGCCTTCAGACAGCTTGGGGGTCGGATAAGGGGTGATATGATAGCCATGTTCAAATATATGAAAGGATGTCATATAGAGGAGGGAGAAAAGTTGTTTTCTGCTGCTCCTGAGAAGAGGACACGGAGCAATGGATTCAAACTACAAGAAAGAAGATTCCACCTAAACATTAGGAAGAACTTCCTGACAGTAAGAGCTGTTCGACAGTGGAATTTGCTGGCAAGGAGTGTGGTGGAGTCTCCTCCTTTGGAGGTCTTTAAGCAGAGGCTTGACAGCCACCTGTCAGGAATACTTTGATGGTGTTTCCTGCTTGGCAGGGGGGTGGACTGGATGGCCCTTGTGATCTCTTCCAACTCTATGATTCTATGAACTCCGTATCCTCCAACATTTCTCTGATGGAAATAGGAACATCCCATTCCATAATGATAATTTTACTATTTATACCCCACACATCTAACTGGGTTAATTTTTTGGTGTAGCAATCTGGGGCTTTGCTGATCTTACCAAAATCGAAAGAGTTGAAAGCTGCTGTGTGTGTGTGTGTGTGTGTGATTGTAAGAGTAAGAGTTTCAGAATCTACCAATCTTATTTAGCTAGTTTGGAGTTGGGCATGGATATGATTTCTTGTTTAATATTTATTAGGACAGCTGACTGCTGATGCAGGATAAATCAGATGAAGGAAGACAGGCTACCGAAGAACTGTCTTGAGGAACAGAGGGCACTTGCTCAAGAAAATTTCTGGTTACAAATTAGTTGTTTTGATTCATTCCAAGAGAGGGGGAGAGAAAACAAAAAACAAAATAAAAAACGAAGCATATGTGTTTTGGCAGATACAATTGGGGAAATGTACAGAATGCCATGAAATTAGAGGAAGCCTCACAAGCAAGCGAGTTCTGGTTTCACCCGCTCATCCTCAACTGAGAATCACCAACATTTTCTTTTTGAGCATTAAAAGTCTCCTGCCATCGTTAAAAGCAAGGTGAGCAAATTGCAGCCTCCTAGGGGTGACCTCCATGATCTTGCATCCCAGCAACTTATTGGTCAGTAATTTAAGAAGCAACTTTGCAGAAGTTATCTGAGATGTGTGTGTGTGTGTGTGTGTGTATGTTTGGATGTGTGTGCATTCCCAGCTTTTAATAAAATGAAATAAATCAAGACAGCTTGCCATTCTTTCTTTTTTCTTTCTTTTCTTAAAAAAAAAGCAAATTAAATGCCATAAAATTAAAAACAAGTTAAAAATGAGAAAACTCAAAAAGCCATAAAATTTCTGTAAAAGCAGCAGAGTAAGCAACAGCACACCAATAAAACACTCAAGAGCAGCCAGCTGATGAAAAGAAGATCATGTTAATTGCAAGCTTGGGTTCTGATTGCTGGAGGGTTTGAAGCAAAAAAAACGGGAAGACTGAGAAACAAGAGGAAGGGTCCTGGCCCTCACCACCAGATAAATAACTTGCAATCCCAGTTCTGTTTCAGCCAAAGGATTTAATGTGTACTGTCAGAGGACTGGGTAACCCCGTTCCCTCCCCTGCGCTGAGGCAGTACAGAGAACCCACGCCAGTTCTTCTGACAGATTCCAGTGAAAGCTCCGAAGAGGAGGAAGTGGGGAGGGGGCTCTCAGTAGCATCCCAGAGCCAGACCGTCGCATCAGGAACTAGGAAGGGAAAGGGGAGAGGGTGGTTTCCCTTCCGGGAGTGTTTCAGCAAAAGGCGGCAAAAACCAGATTACGGCAGTCAGGACAACAGCAGTGATCAGGACTGAAGTGTTTTACGATTGGCTGAGAGTTGTAAAGTAATTAGGACCAATAAAGCCTTTATTGATTTACATCCCGGACTCGGCTGGAATGCTTAGCTCGAGACAACAGCCAGAGGGCTGTGACATGTACAGTGGAACCTTGGGTTACAGTGGGGATCTGTTCTGGAGGCCCCTCCGCAACCCGAAAACAACGCAACCCAAAGCGCTTTGTCTGCGCACGCACGTGCGAAATTTAGTGCTTCTGCGCAAACCCGGAAATAACCCGTTCTGGTACTTCCGGGTTTGCGCTGGTCTCAAGCCGAGGGTGACGTAAGCTGGAAGCAACGTAACCCGAGGCTCCACTGTAAATCGAATGGGCATGGCACAGGTTACAAGGTGCAGCAGGAACATAAAAGGTTCAGCTAAACACAAACTAATGCAAGATTATGATCCTGCAACTGCACCTTCTTTTTCAACTGGGGGAGGGGCACAAGAGTCCCTGGACTGGGCAAGCAAATGGGCACTCCTTCAAGTAGGCCGGGCCTGTAAGGACTGTTTGTGCCCCTGCTCTGGCATCTCCATGTCCTTGGAGATAGAGGTGGGGCCAGCTCAGCATCCAGTTTATTTCTCCCTCAAACAACAACAACAACAATTTGTTATTTATACCCCGCCCATCTGGCTGGTGTTTCCCCAGCCACTCTGGGCGACTCCCAACCAAATATTAAAAGCACAATACAGCATTAAACATTAAAAAGCTTCCCTAAACAGAGTTGCCTTCAGATGTCTTATAAAAGTAAGATAGTTGCTTATTTCCTTGACATCTGATGGGAGGGCGGGCGCCACTACCGAGAAGGCCCTGCCTGGTTCCCTGTAACCTCACTTCTTGCAGTAAGGGAACCGCCAGAAGACCCTCTGAGCTGGACCTCAGTGTCCAGGCTTTGGGGGCGGAGACGCTCCTTCAGGTATATTGGGCCGAGGCTGTTTAAGGCAGGCATCCCCAAACTCGGCCCTCCAGCTGGTTTGGGACTACAGTTCCCATCATCCCTGACCACTGGTCCTGTAAGCTAGGGGTGATGGGAGTTGTAGTCCCAAAACAGCTGGAGGGCCGAGTTTGGGGATGCCTGGTTTAGGGCTTTCAAGGTCAGCACCAACACTTTGAATTGTGCTCAGAAATGTACTGAGAGCCAATGTAGGTCTCTCAGGTCTTGGCGGCCACTCCCAGTCACCAGTCTAGCTGCCGCATTCTGGATTAATTGCAGTTTCCGGGTCACCTTCAAAGGTAGCCCCATGTAGAGCACATTGCACTAGTCCAAGCAGCAGATAACTAGAGCATGCACCACTCTAGCAAGAGGCTCCTCACTGACAGGAGGAGGTACCAGGAGCAGGAGGTGTTTGATGTCACAGGGTTGGAACATTCTTCTGCCAACCCATGTGGTCCCACCCTTGGATCCATTCCCTTAGTTACTGGCCTCCTCCGTGGACTCAGACACTTCTTGGGGTCCCTGCTGCACCTCCTCCAACCCACTAGGACCCTCCCCGTGATTGTCCAGCTCCAAATTCTTGCGCTCTTCCCATTCCTCTGCAGAATCTGACCATGGCACCTCCAGGGGACTCATGACAAGAAGTATTAGCATACTCAAGGGAAGGTTTGCTAAGGCGCAAAAGAGGTATTGGGGGCGGGGACAGGGATAAGTGGGACGTTGTTGTCCATCTGTCTTGAGAAACATTGCGCGGCACCTCCGGGGATTAAGTCAAACCACATAGTGACATCTCCAGGCCACCAGCCTGGGCAGCGTGTCTGGAGGTCCTGGACTGCCCAGGTGACAAGACCTCTTGGCCTTGCTGATGTGGTCCCAAAAAAGAGAAAAGCAATACATTTGGCACCAGCTTGGCTGCAGGAGTTGCTGGAAGGAGGAATACAAGGCGCCATCCAACCATTTTACGGACTCCACTCCAGGTTTACTCCTCAGCTTGTTCTTCTCCCAATGGGTACAGATTTTCCCTCAGGGTTTACCCATGAAGCTTTCCCTTCATTCATGAGAAAAGCATTGTCTGCATCTCCATATTTCAGTGCCTGTCCTCGTTCGTACAACTCTCGCTCCCCATAAAACGTGCGCTTTAGAAGAAGCAAAAACTGAAATGGCACCAGACAATTCAGGGAGGTGTTAAGTTTGGGACCATGGAATCAGGTCACTTTGCTTTGAAAGGCAGACCAGAGGATTGTCACACACACACCACCCTCATCCGCATGTACATCTCGTGGTAAGTGTCTGACTTGGCAAATGTCACCTGTGAACGCAGCCACTCTCTCATCTGATAATCTCCTCTCTATTCCAAGGAAGCCTTTGTTGTCCTGCTGCAAGGAAACCTTCCTTCCTATCCCCCCACCCCACCCCCGCAGTACTTCAACTTTTCCTTCTCTTGCTCCAGGCCATTGCTCCCCACCCTGCCATCTCCTGACACTCTGAAAAATCTCCTTCCTTCAAGTTTGCTGTTCCCTTGAAGGCATTTCAAGTGCAGGCTTTGATCACGTCTCCTCCAGCCCTTCTCTTTTTTTAGCCTCTCTATATTCAGCTCCCTGAGTCTCCTCTCTTCATGTGAATGATAATCCACTTGTAAACGTGTCATACTGGAAACATTTGCCCCTCTAATTTCTTCTTCTTAGGAGAAGGGCTGGGCTGGGCTGGGCTGGGCTGGGAGAGAGAGAGAGAGAGACTCTGTGCTGTTTAGCAATAGTATAGTTTCAGCACACCCTCCAACATTTTTCCGGTTAAAATAGGGACATCCTTTTCAACAACAACAACAACAACAACAACAACAATATCATTTATACCCCGCCCATCTGACTGGGTTGCCTCAGCCACTCTAGACAGCTTTCAATATGTATAAATACATAACAAAACATTAAACCTTTTAAAAACTTCCCTATACAGGGCTGCCTTCAGATGTCTTCTAAAGGTTACTTATTTGCTTGGCTCGGGGGTCTCATAACTCCACACCCTCTGATGAAATTAGAGAAGTCCTACTATACCCTCCCGAAGGGATGCGGGTAGCGCTGTGGATTAAACCACAGAGTCTAGGGCTTGCCGATCAGAAGGTCGGCGGTTCGAATCCTTGCGACGGGGTGAGCTCCCGTTGCTTGGTCCCAGCTCCTGCCAACCTAGCAGTTTGAAAGCACGTCAAAGCGCAAGTAGATAAATAGGTACCGCTCCGGCGGGAAGGTAAACGGTGTTTCCATGCCCTGCTCTGGTTCACCAGAAGCGATTTAGTCATGCTGGCCACATGACCCGGAAGCTGTACGCCAGCTCCCTCGGCCTATAGAGCAAGATGAGCGCTGCAACCCCAGAGTCATCCGCGACTGGACCTAATGGTCAGGTGTCCCTTTACCTTTACCCCCACCTGATGATGCCACTTAGGTTGTGATCTGATGGGCAGGAGGGTTTAAAGCCTGGCTTGGGTGTAGACGCCTGTTCCCCAGGAAAGAATGGGGGTAAGCAGTCAAGCACAAACAGGCAGAAGGCTGTTGTGCTTATGTCTTGCTGGTAGGCTTCGCACAGGCATCACGTTGGCCACCATGAGACCAGGATGCTGAACTAGATGGGCCTTCAACCAAAACTAGCAGAGCTCAAGTAGAAAAACACTGCCCTTCCACTCACAATTTTGAATTGGTCGAGGTCAGGGCTGGGAAGCCTCCAGCCTAAGGGCCTAATTAGGTCTTGTATCAGTTCCAATTTGGTTTTTCTTACCCCCAAACCAGCCACATTGATAACATTGCCTTCTGTTGGACTCAAACTCCCATCGGCTCCAGTGTATCCAATAGTCAAGGATGATGGGATTTGTAGTCCGTTAATATCTAGAGTGTACCAAGTTGGGGGAAATGGTTTTATGGTCCTGATCTTGTTAACTAGCGGAACTCTGCCTTGGCAGGCTCTGTTGTCTTCAACATGCTTTTCAGAATATTGGAGAATATTTGCCATGTTAGGGCTTCTGTTAAGGCAGGATTGGGGAACTCCATTGAGTGAAGATGGTGGTCTACGGCAATGCAAACAGTCTCTGGTTTGTGTCCCACATTGGGCAAAGGCTTCCTGCATTGCAGTGGGTTGGACTAGATGGCCCTCGTGGTCCCTTCCCAACTCTACAATTCTATGATTCAATATATTCCAATTGCAGATCTCTATTTTCAACAGTTATGAGTTCTAGCTAAGGGCCATGTCTCAATTTCATGCAAAACAACCACCCCACTTCCCACTTTTTGCAGATCTCTAAAGGAGTAGCCACAGTTTCTTTGCTCATTTATGTGAACAGCATATCCCGGGGTGGGCTAAATTAGGATAAAAGGATCTTTCTCCCAGAAGTGTCCCTATTGAGCCGAGCATTAAGAAAGCCCGTTCAATTTCCCTCCACTGTTGTAGTCTGATTAAAAATTCTCTGCATGGCCAAACATCAAGAGAATCCATTGTTTTTTTTAATACTGGGCCTCCCTCTGGTAAGATTTTCCGGAAAGGAATATCTCAGTCTGCCCAGGGAGTCTTCAGCCGAAATGAAGACTATGTCCAGGAGTGAGCCAGATCCCCAAGCTTGGACTGAATCCATCATAGACCTTGGTCCTGAAATATAGATCATGAGAGATATAACGTATAGAATTTAAGTTAAGTACATCCACTATAAACAAAGGGAGACATTTATTTGATATGGAGATTAAATATGATCAAAACTGGTATTAGGTGTCAATGCTAAATCTTTCTATAAAACCTTAACACAAATCAAATACCGTATTTTTCGCTCCATAAGACACACTTTTTCCTCCTAAAAAGTAAGGGGAAATGTCTGTGCGTCTTATGGAGCGAATGTGTGGTCCCTGGAGCTGAACTGCCCAGGGGCAAAAGCAGATCGTGCTTTTTAAAAAAAAAAGAAGAAGAGAGGGGGGGTGTTGAAAGGAAGCCCGCTGAGCAGCTGCTCAGCAAACGATTGGGGAGAGAGATAAGGGAGAGAGATTCCAGCCCCGCCCCCTTGCAGAGGGAGGCTGTTTCCCCAGCGACATGTGACTGGCTGATTAGATTATCTGTCTGGAAACTGTAGAAATGGCTCCCTTTTCCTGAAGCTGCAGAACTGTGAGTTAAACCCCATAAAACAGGGTTTTTCCCCTTTGCAAAGTAAGCTCAACAACTTTGAGCTGATCCTCAAAAAAATGGGGCTTTTCCGCTTTGCAAAAGAAGTTGCAGAAATTTGAGCTGATCCTCAAAAAATGGGGCTTTTCTCCTTTGCAAAAGAAGCTACAGAAATTTGAGCTGATCCTCAAAAAAATGGGGCTTTTCCCCTCTAAAAACTAGGTGCGTCCTATGGTCAGGTACGCCTTATAGAGTGAAAAATACGGTAGCTTTTCTGTCTGGCACATCTGTCCTTTAGCTTCCTCTTCAGGGAGCAAGTTCCACTGTTTAACCACGTGGTGACTGAAAAAGTCCTTTATTTTATCTGTCCTGAGCCTTCTAACATTCGGATGCCCATGTGTTCTAGTATTAGGAGAGAGCGAGCAACAACAACAACAAAAAGGGTCTCCTTCACCGCAGCATACATAATTTTACAAACTACTATTATCCTCTACTTACCTTTTCCATCAGCTAAAAAAGCCCCCAAATGGCAGTTGCCTCCAACAATGAGCCCAATGAGCTTTTTATTTCATTGCATGTATTCCAAAGATTTCCGGGTTACCTTGCCAGACAGTGCATCCCCGGGGCAGCTTACAGCAATAAGAAGTACAACAAGCCATGCACCCCCCCCCAACAAAACCAAATGAAAGCGCAGAGCAGGGGTCAGCAAACTTTTTCAGCAGGGGGCCGGTCCGCTGTCCCTCACATCTTGGGGGGGGGGGCTGGACTATATTTTTGGGGGGAAATGAACGAATTCGTATGCCCCACAAATAACCCAGAGATGCATTTTAAATAAAAGGACACATTCTACTCATGTAAAAACATGCTGATTCCCAGACTATCCGTGGGCCGGATTTACTGTGTCTCTCCTTTTTCAATACGTAGCCATAAAGTAATCCATGGCAGGGTTTTTCTAGAAGTAAGAGAAGACGTACCCCGAAAGTAAGCCGCCATTGTTCCCGTCGCCTCCTCAGCCGCCAATGGTGCTGCCATTGTTCCCGTCGCTTCCTCAGCCCCTCCTGCGTGTGCAGGGAGCCAGCGAACCAGCGAGAGGCGCGCGGGGGGGGGACACGCGCCTCTCGCTGAGTTCTGCACCGCCTGCTCAGTGCGCAGGTTGGGGGTGGGGAAAAAAAACACGCCTCTTCCCGCCCCTCCTGTTGCTGACGCGCCTCTTGGCAGAGTTCTGTGGCCTGCTCCTGCCGTGCCGGGAGCCACAGAGCAAGAGGTGAGGGGGAAAAAGAGACGACTGCAAGAGATGACGACTGAGCAGAGACTGAGGGAACAAGAAGCAAGGAGATACCGGTACCAGTAAAGACCAGTAAGAAAGAACCCCTTTATTACTCCCCAATAAAAAAATATGACATCCCACCGAAAATAAGCCACCCTGAGTTTTTTTGAGGGGAAAAAGTTATAAGACGGTGTCTTAAGAAAGGGGAAACACGGTAGAAGGCGATTGGGCCAGTTCCGGGCCTTAGTTTGCCTACCCCTGGCGTAGAGGGAGCCCCTCTCTCTGCCTATCTGACCCCTCTCGTCACCATACCAGAGATTCCAAGGACTTGATGGATGAAATATAAGCATCCGTGATGCTGGTGCAGTTGAGACTTCCCCCAGCCTTGGCTGTGACAGCACAAGGCACCAATTCACCAAAACTCCCCTCGGCAAGAGTCCGTTCAGTAGCATGACAGGAATATCCATAGAACAAGCTGCTGATTAGCTACAGTGCTATCAGGCCCAATTACGTCTTTACCGAGGCTGACAGGGGCTTTTGTGAAGCTTGTCCTCCATGCCTCCTCTGCCTTCCGACACCCTCCCCTTGTCCACACAAAGCACACTCTCTGGGCTAATTGCTCCAGGCGGCTGACATCTCTTTTGGAGCCGACGACGAAACAAAATGCAGGGATTTTGCTTCAACCCATCCGGTAGCCTCCCATGGTCAGGAATTCGGGGGACAGAGTACTCTGGTGGGCTGCCCCCCTACACCAAGTAAATAAATAAAAGTACTTCCTGGCAAAAATATGGTCTGAAGCGCAAAATATGGTCTGAAGCTCAACATCAAAAAAAACTGAGATCATGGCCACTGGTCCCATCACCTCCTGGCAAATAGAAGGGGAAGAAATGGAGGCAGTGAGAGATTTCACTTTCTTGGGTTCCATGATCACTTCAGATGGTGACAGCAGTCACGAAATTAGAAGACGTCTGCTTCTTGGGAGAAAAGCAATGACAAACCTAGACAGCATCTTAAAAAGCAGAGATATCACCTTGCCGACAAAGGTCCGTATAGTTAAAGCTATGGTTTTCCCAGTAGTGATGTATGGAAGTGAGAGCTGGACCATAAAGAAGGCTGATCACCGAGGAATTGATGCTTTTGAATTATGGTGCTGGAGGAGACTCTTGAGAGTCCCATGGACTGCAAGAAGATCAAACCTATCCATTCTGAAGGAAATCAACCCGGAGTGCTCACTGGAAGGACAGATCCTGAAGCTGAGGCTCCAATACTTTGG
The DNA here is from genome assembly GCA_034641395.1 of Darevskia armeniaca. Lineage (NCBI taxonomy): Eukaryota > Metazoa > Chordata > Lepidosauria > Squamata > Lacertidae > Darevskia > Darevskia armeniaca. The sequence goes on along the minus strand of JAWWNF010000740.1, from coordinate 775,221 downwards.
CCACCTCATGAGAAGAGAAGACTCCCTGGAAAAGACCCTGATGTTGGGAAAGACAAGGAGAAGGGGACGACAGAGGACGAGATGGTTGGACAGTGTTCTCGAAGCTACCACCATGAGTCTGACCAAACTGCGGGAGGCAGTGGAAGACAGGAGTGCCTCGCGTGCTCTGGTCCATGGGGTCACGAAGAGTCGGACACGACTGAACAACTGAACAACAACAACTGGCCAACCAAGTTGCAGAGAACTCAGTTCTGCCCCCCCATAAAGCCTGCCCCCCTAAAATAAATCCTGGGTATGCACATGGCAAAGACATCTCCCCTCGGACTCATTTGAGGATTTGGGCAGCTGTGGACACAGTAAGGCCCTGCCCAATCATGCTTCTTAAGGACTGCTGCAAGCTTGCAGCACAGTGGAAAACAAAGCATGCTATTGTTTACTAGGGCTATGTACATCCCACCCCTAGCCACCCAGCGTTAGAAACTCAAATATATAAACTAGGCACCAGATGGCTGCTTAAACCAAGATTACGGTCGCCAAAATGGAATGTCTAGTTGCCATTTTGGGGCAAGACAGCTCTAAAGTCTTATTTTTCAAATGATGGACTGACTGGGATTGATGATCAGTTAAACATCTGGCTAGTTCAGATGACAACCTTGAACTAGGTTAGGAATTTTGAGACGTTAAAGAAGAAAAGTCACTTGACAAGCTACAGCAATTAACAATGACGATGTTCACTGCTCTTGCTCAGGCTGCACAGAAAAAGCATTTTTAGTTCCAGAAATTAATTCTGATTGTGCAGATAAAATAGACTGGATAGAATTCTACAGGATGTTTTGCTATTGTGTGAAAACAGTCAAGAGCCAATGATCCCCAGGCATGCACCTCCAGATGGTGGAGAGGTCAGGCCTCATCATGGTACCCAGAAACCTTCACTTGGTCACTAGTGGCTGATAGTCAGGTGCAAAATGTGTCTGGCACCTGGCTAATTTCAAACACTGCATCCACCCTGTGGCCCTGATCCAGGGGCCCTCACTCAGATCAACCCACCACACCCTGGATCCAGTCCCAAATGAGTTGGTGGGGGGCAGAGCTAATGCTTAATCAGGGTTCTTTCAAATGCTAATTAAACATACAGCCAGGAGGGGCAGGGGAGGGTAACATTACATCTCTTCCACCCCATACAAAAACTCCTGACTGAGAGTCAGTGTGGTGCAATGGCTAGAGTGTCACACTAGGACCTGGGAGACCAGGGTTCAAATTCCTACTCAGCCATGAAGCTCACCAGGTGACCTCGGGCCATTCACGGCCTCTCAGTCTAGCCTACCTCACAGGGTTGTCGTGGGGAATAATGAGGAGGGGGAGAACCACATACACCACCTTGAGTACTGTTATGTACTGAGCTGAATCCTAGAACAATAGGATCCAAAATGCAGCAGTCTGATTGGTCCTAGAACAATAGGATCCAAAATGCAGCAGTCTGATTGGTCCTAGAACAATAGGATCCAGAATGCAGCAGTCTGATTGGTCCGCAGGAGCCACCCAATCCAGCTCAGGGTGGAAGTGAATCAGCGATCTGATTGGCTTGCAAGAGCAGCCAATCAGGCTCCTGGATGAAGTGAATCCGCAACCTGATTGGCCTACAGGAGTAGCCCGGAATTAGCCAATCATGTGGGGCCCATTGTGTAAATAATGTATATATAGCAGACGTTTTGGGGAAAGAGTCATTCCTTGCTACAATGAGCTGAATAAAGAACATGAAATTCACACTGGATTCCGAGTATATTTCAAGTACCTCGGTGAAAAGGTGGGATATAAACACAACAAATAAAAAAGCAGAACATTTGATTCCGTGAGGGGCTACTTTGCAAGGGGCTTCTCTGCAGGTTTTTCACCTTGACTTCTACACACACAGTTCACCAATAGTTCTTTCATGATTTTTATACCCCTCCTTTCACCCTCGACTGTGTTTCATGTGGCCTCCCCCCTCCCAGCACTTGCATTATTAAATAAACTCAACCAAGCAGAGAGCATATGGTAGGAATTATCGCAAACAGGCAATATGGGCTGCGTAAATAGCATCAGGTCTTGTGACCGAGAACAGCCAGAGACGGCAACAGAAAGATTAAAGTGGGGGAGGCAGGGGAGCTACAAGCGGGGAACAGCTTAGGACCTGGCTTTTTTCATTAGTTGTGCCAACTGTTTGCATTTGATCAAAGCAGGCCAGAACCTGAAATGGTGGTTGTTGAAGTAGGAGTATCAAAATCACAGCTAAGAAGCTCAAATCATATATATGACTGACACCCTTCTTTGGAAATTAAAACAATATCCAGACTTTAACATTCAAAAGCTATACTTGCAGAAACTTAGTTATAGATGAATTAAAACATAATATTTACAGTCACATGCTTCTCCAAGCACGGGCTTACAGTCTCTTCTTCTAACTTCCAAACAACTGTATTTTCCTCTCTTTCCAGGGCTCAGCACTCTCAGCCTTCTGTATCTCAGTTAGGTCATGCCTTGCAGCTCCTATGAGAGATTTCCACTTTTACCTTCTCCTGCAGCTTTGATCTTTATTTCAAGCAGAGAAGAAGCACTCCAACACTCTATTCAACTTAGCAGTGTTCACAGTGGAGTCTAAAACACAGTTCTCTTGCTTCACATAAAATGGAGACTCTCCTTCACTAGATACCTCCCCTGTGACCGTTAGCCAATCCCATGAGAACTACTAGAGAACTCTAGAATATATTTTGATCTGAGCCTACGAAGGAGGGGTTCACAGAATTAGCACCCCAAGAAGCTCTTGTGTCTCCCATAGCTGCAGCCTTGGATTCAAGGAGGCATCAGGCATCAATCTGTCTCTCTAGTTTCCCAGCCTGCTGCCTTTCTTCCAGCTTCTAGATCACATCACTGAACTCTCAACTCCTCTAACTACCAGCCATTTGTTCCCTGGCACAGAGCCACTTCCTTTGTTCCATTCATGGCCCATTACTTAGGCTGTCACCTCACCAGGAAGCTAGTCTGGCTATTCCAGAAATTAGAAGGGGGGCCAGGCATACAGCCTACCCCCCCAAAAAAACTCATAACACTATGTAAAACAAAACATGAAAATCCACAAAGTTCTGTGCCTTTGATCACATGTATGCGTGTGTGTGTGTGTGTGTGTGTGTGTGTGTGTGTGTTATAAGCTTGAATTTGATGGTGGAATTTGGGGGTTCTGGTGCAAAGCTATGAAATTTTAAGAGGCTGTCCATGTTAATTTGACTGGATCTCACTTTTAAACAGACCCCCTTGAAAGTCAAAGAATATGAGACGTCTCAGTCCCTTGGGGCAGGGAGAGGAAGATCAAGTGGTGTGTTTACATTGGGGGGTTCCCTACAGTACTTCAAAAATCCCCCAAACACCCATGAAGTTCCAAACACTGGCGACTCTTGGTATACAAGGTTTCCCGCGGTGTCTCAGGAGCCTTTCTGGGTCTCTTCCATAGTTCTCTCTGCCTCTTTCTTAACTTTCGTTTTTTGTTTTGTTTTTTGGAAAAAGGTAAGATCTTTTAGGGTGTTTGTGGGTTTTGTTTTTTGTTTTTGTCTGCCAGAAAGCACTGAAAAATGCAATTTCTCACTGCAAGTGGGGAAGTAGCTGAAACCTTGTTCCTATAAGTCAGGCATGTCCAACTTCAAGTCGGCTGCGATCTACAATCCAATATCAAAAACTGGCAGTGATCTACCACTCTCCGAAGTCATTTAAGTTTATGAAAGGAAGGAGGGAGGGAGGGAGGGAGGGAGGGAGGGAGGGAAGGAAGGAAGGAAGGAAGGAAGGAAGGAAGGGAGGGAGGGAGGGAGGGAGGGAGGGAGGGAGAGAAAGAAAGAAAGAAAGAAAGAAAGAAAGAAAGAAAGAAAGAAAGAAAGAAAGAAAGAAAGAAAGAAAGAAAGAAAGAAAGAAAGGGATCTTTATTTCACAGATACAGTAGTTATGTTTGGATATTATCATGACAGATCCAAATAGTTACTAGATGGACAAGTAATTAAACAAGTGAGAAAAGTCAAGCTATATATTAGTTTCAGGTAGGTAGCCGTGTTGGTCTGACGCAGTCGAAATATATAAAAAAATTGCCCAGTAGCACCTTAGAGACCAACTAAGTTTGTTCTTGGTATGAGCTTTTGTGTGCATGCACACTTCTTCAGATACACAGAAGTCCTTCTGTGCATGCACACAAAAACTTATACCAAGAACAAACTTAGTTGGTCTCTAAGGTGCTGCTACTGGACAATTTATCTATTAGTTTACACAGATCTGAGGAGCCAGATTCTCTCTCTCTCTGTTAACTCTTTCCCTTCTGAGTTGCTTCCTTCCTTGGTCCTTTGCTTCCCTGCCCAAGCGTGCAGCGGGAAGGATAACAAGCCAGTGCACGCACGCACACACACACACACACACACACACACACACACACACACACCAGCCCTCTCTCAGGGCCAGCAGCATTCCCTTCACCCCACCTCCAGGGATAGAGCGCAACAGGAAGGATAGCAAGTCAGCGCACACACAGAGACGGTGCTCCTCAGGCTTGTGTCGCAGACAGAGCCGTCTTTCCCATTGGGTTTACTGGCGTGTTGCGCCAGGGCGCTAGCCTCTCAGGGGCGCCCCAGCGAGTGGGGGAGCTGCGCGGCTTTGCCAGTGGCCTCCCCTTTCCTTCCTGCACGCCCGCCAACTGCGCCCCGTCAACCATATGGCTGGTGGGTGTGCAGCTTCCTTCCCAAGCCTCCGTGGGAGGAGAGCGATCCCTGCAGAGGCTTAGGATGGAAGCTGCACCCCGCCAACTATATGGCTGGCGGCCGTACAGCTTCCTTCCCAAGCCCCCGTGGGAGGAGAGTGAGCCCTGCAGAAGCTTGGGAAAAGGTCAACAACTCTGGGAAACGGGGGGAGCATTGGCAGAGGGATCTTTGCACCACGGCGCCGGATATGCTTAAGACAGCCCTGATTTATGTTATGCTATGCTATGCTATGCTATGCTATGCTATGCTATGCTATGCTATGCTATGCTATGCTATGCTATGCTATGCTATGCTATGCTAGGTGTTGTTATGTTATGTTATGTTATGTTAGGTTAGGTTAGGTTAGGTTAGGTTAGGTTAGGTTAGGTTAGGTTAGGTTAGGTTAGGTTAGGCTAGGCTAGGCTAGGCTAGGCTAGGCTAGGCTAGGCTAGGCTAGGTTATGTTTTATGTTATGTTTTATGTTATGTTATGTTATGTTATGTTATGTTATGCTAGGCTATGCTAGGCTATGTTAGGTTAGGTTAGGTTAGGTTAGGTTAGGTTAGGTTAGGTTAGGTTAGGTTATGCTAGGCTATGCTATGTTAGGTTATGTTATGTTAGGTTATGTTATGTTTTATGTTATGTTATGTTGTTATGCTATGTTATGTTACTGTTAGGTTATGTTATGTTATTGTTATGTTTGTACTATTTGTAAGATTTGATTTTGTTATTATGGAAGTTTAAATAAAGTCAATTTTAAATAAATAAATAAAAGACAGCCCTGATCGCAGAGAAAGGTTTTCTTTCTTGGCCTGCCCTGTGACCGACCATGATCAATCCCACAATCTACAAGTCGATCGCGATTGACGTGTTGTACATGCTCGCTATAAGTAACACCCATTCACGCTAACCCATTGAGTTGGCTGCCTGTACTTGGTGCTTTCCCCCCTCCCATTCCCCCGACTCTGTATGATTGCCGTGGGGATCACAGTGTTTGTTTTACTTGGCTGATTAGTGGTGATTTAAATATTGGGCTCATCTAATCACCTCCACAATGCCTTTATGATGGTGTATTATCATTAGGCACTTAAAGCTATGAAACAGGCAGGGCAGAAATGCTACACACAAATATTCTCTTTTTTTAAACTCCCAACTTTTTAGGCAAAAAATTTATCTCTCAAAGCTGCTCCCGGCAATTAAAATCAAATGTGTCCTGCTGATGACTGGTGCTGTACATATATGGAAAAAAATAATGGCACAGGCCTTGCCCTCAGGCTTACAAAGGAAAAGACAAGCCTGGCAGAAGGGGAGGAGAAGGCAGAAGGAGAAAGAACAGGTCCGAGGTTTTTTGTTTGTTTGTTTATATAAGTCCAGAGCTAAAAGGGGACTTAAGAGGCACTTACACACAGACTGGACTTGGCTAAAGGCCAAAGCACAAGTTGCAATTAGAAAAGTGCATGCTTAAAACTAGTCACTTTAATTTGGAAGAAAATGCATCCCATTTTGTAAAAAAGGTGCAAAAAGCACTATCAGCAACCCCAGTGGGGTGGTTTTCACCCTGAAACTGGTGTGGAGACCCTAATCTAGATTGGGAGCATGTTCTTGGCAGGGGTAGAGATGCATGGATCTGTAAACATTGGCATCTCTCCATTTCTTGTTTCACTACAAAAAAAGAGCTTGCATGCGTATCTGCACACATTTTCCTGTCCATTTCCCCTAATATATGTATTTTTGCACACAGTAGAAGCATTCTTGCAAACAATTCCCCCAGCCCCACAACAGAATGCATTTTTTTAAAAAGTTATTTCCACAAATGTATACATTTTACTATAGTTTTGTTTTGCTTTTACTGGAGAGTGGCATTGCAAAAATGGAAGAGGTGTGAATTTAAAAAAAAAAAAACACAACGTGATGGGTTTTGACAGCTATGCTTTAAAGTAAGAATAAGGTCATGTGTAGTTTTGGTCATAACCGTCTCTCTTGCTGGGATAGAGATATTTAATTTTATTTCCTTCTATATCCCACTTTCCATCATGGAACGCAAAGCAGTATACATGTGATTTCTAGGCAGTTACCCATCCAGCCACTGTCCAATCCTACTCAGCTTGCTTAACTTCATCAACATGGTAGCCTCATGGTCTTTAGACCATATCCTGGGACTGCTATCTAACAGGCATAATAAATACCTTGCTTGATTCTCCTTCTTCCTCTAAAGTCCATGAGAAAATGCCCCTTTCCCCCTGAACTGAAATGGAGTAAAATGTGCTCCTCTTGTTCTCTGCATCTCAGAGATTTGCCTTCCTTTGCTTTTTCTCACGGTTTATAACATTTCTGGAAGGTTGACATTTTAGTTTTGGTTTTTGTCCCAGTGCATCCATCCGGCCATTCATCTACTTGTGGCATTTCAAAATCACCTCTCCTCCCAACAGAGCTTAGGGCAACGTACAATAAGATTATTTTTTTAAAAAAATACAAAATACCTATTGTAAATGAGTCATAACAGTAACCGTGGCATCTTTTAAAATATCTATACAGTGGTACCTTGGGTTACAGACGCTTCAGGTTACAGACACTTCAGTTTACAGACTCCGCTAACCCAGAAATAGTACCTCAGGTTAAGAACTTTACCTCAGAATGAGAACAGAAATTGCGCGGCAGCAGTGGGAGGCCCCATTAGCTAAAGTGGTGCTTCAGGTTAAGAACAGTTTCAGGTTAAGAACGGACATTTGGAACGAATTAAGTTCTTAACCAGAGGTCCCACTGTACATACAAAACCACCTGCATATGTTAGATATAGATATAACCTTACTAGGGTTACCATATTTCAAAAAGTAAAAACCAGGACACCCTGGTTGAGCTTTTTGGGGTTTTTTTTTACGAAAAATTGTGATTTTTCAATTGACTTGCCTAAGATCCAGGACAAAGTACTGCCTTTCGGAAATTCCCGCCAGGACTTCAGTTTCGCCTTTCAAATCCTGGGAATGTCTGGGAATGGCAGCTCTACCTAAAAGCCTGTGTGTGTGTGTGATGAGTTGGGGGCAGACGACCCCCCCCCCAATAACCTCTGCATTCAGTGAAGGGTTCAAATTTGAACAAAATCATAAATTCATGAATCTAGCAAGGGATGAAAATATGGAAATAATACTGGCCAGCTTCCTCATGACGCCAGCCTGACAATGGCTTGTGGCACAGGGGTGCCCAGGTAAGCCCCACCGCACATAATCTATCATATGACATGGCACGCACACACACCATTTGAATGGCAATGCCCATCAACTGGGGGAGCTGGCCCCCTCAAATATTTTATGGGGGGGGGGAGGGACCTCAGCCCCACAGGCTTCCCCAAACTCGGCCCTCCAGCTATCTTTGGACTACAATTCCCATCATCCCTAGCTAACAGGACCAGTGGTCAAGGATGATGGGAATTGTAGTCCCAAAACAGCTGGAGGGCCGAGTTTGGGGGTGCCTGCCCTAGAAGTTGACTCCTAGCTTCCTGGGGGGGGGGGTAGGTCACGGAAGAAACAAAAGGCTGATAATGGCCTGGTTTGTTTGATAATGGTAAGCCATCCACAAAACGTAGCTACAAAAGCAGCTACCGGTAGTTGTGCCCCCTCAGAAATTTGCACTCAGGGCCACGGACCCCCTGCACCCCACGCTACGCCACTGCATTGTCTAGCCCTGATGTGACTCTTACCAGTTCTGAATGTAAACCCAGCCTTTTGTCTGGGAAAAATCGTAATAATGCCCTGACTGCTGTGCCTTTAAGAAATCACTTCCTCCTCCTCCTCCTCCTCCTGCTGCTGCTGCAGGATGCTATTCAGCCCCATTTATATTCAGTGCCTCTGCAGCTGCTGCACCTGACAGAGCTGTTAAACCTCAAACAAAACATGTTTTCTAATAAGCCAGCATTTAATTAGCCACCTGTGCAATAAAGACCTTTATTAAACTGATGCCGGCAGAGCAGAGAGACAAAGGGCGATAGGACGCATGGGGCAGGGAGCTGGTGCTCAGCACCCTTCATAGGCTGCTTTAGATCTCACTGTGTTTGGGGGAATTGCTGAAAGGTTTCCTGTGCCTGGCAAGCTTGTTTCAGCCAATCTACCTAGTGGGGCTGGCTGACTTCTTACATGACAATGCACAGAAATACACATAAAAAACCCACAACCCATATGCTGTCATTTGTGTTGGACAAATTTGCCAGTTTCGGGTTCTCTCCGTTCCTCATTTTCCAAATGTTGAATTTAGTTTTGAAGCGAGTTGCAATTTTCTTCTTTCTTTGTTCAAAATCCTGTTGAAAATTTGCCAGCAAACTCTCCTAATAAACTTATTCTTGGCTACAGTTTCGACCGATAGACACTCTTTTTTGCAAGCAATTTCCCCTAAAATAATGCATTTTAACTGTATGCTTGAGCCATCTTCTAATTCCTGGATCCAGGACAGCTTCACTTCCTGGACTAGCTAGGCTAGGTTCCTGGTTCGTTAATTGCTCTTTAATTATGGACCATTAAGGTAACAAAGGAAGTAGCTCTGCGACAACTCATTGGTAGTTAGAAAGACAAAGGCCAGAGTTGAGAGTTTAGTGAGGCAAGCTAGAAGCTGGCAGGTTGCAGGCTACTTACAAACTCTCCAAAGGTCAGATTCATGCGTTTTCCCATACATCAGTCAGGAAAGTTGCACAGGCAGTAAAACGTAGCTTAGTTACAATGTGGTAAAAGTTCCTAAACTATTAGTATCAACTCAACACAACTCAACACCTTTATTGGCATACATAAAAGGGGACATACAAACCATCTACAGTGATCCCTCGATGGGTTAGCAGAGTCTGTAACCTGAAGTGTCTGTAACCCGAGGTACCACTGTACTCCTGATCTATGGTATCTCCAGTGGAGGTTTATTTTTATTAAATTATTTTCAAGGTAGCATTTGATGGGTGGGATCACCTGTCTGAGACCCTGGAGTGTCAAAGCCAGTTGGAGTTGTCAGTGCTAGATTTAATGAACAAGTATAATCTGACCTGGTATAAGACAGCTTCCGACATGCAAGTAAACTGCATTCCCAAAGGTGAGTTGTGCTAGAATCACTGTTATGACTGCTTCTGCTTCTGTAGGGCTAGGGGGAAGTGCAGTTTCCTTGGAATGCTCTCAAGAAGACACACAGATTTGGGGTATGTCTATGTTGTACAATGCTTTCTGTGCTGAATGTATATATGTTTGAGGTTTGTTCCATGCACTGCATTGTCCCTGTTGTTCAAAATTTATCGTGATTATTATCATTTCAGGAAACAGTTGGAAAAGTTGAGAATGATTTTCCTTGCAAAATTGCAGCTTTCCCACTCCACAGAAGGACTCTGCTATTGTATCTGACACAGGGAGACTGTTTGCATTTGTGTGAGCAAGGCTTTTTCTTATTATTTTCTTGCACAACTGAGCATAGCCAATTAGTCATGGGAACTGGCCATGACTTATCCCACAGTGTCTGCTGGCTTTGCTGCATGGATGCACAAAATACGCACCTCCTCCTTCATGTTAAGGCTCAAATTCTCCAGCAACTGTTTCGGAGATGCCCTCCCTTGAGGCTGGCAGCTAGGACAACCCCTGGTAAGTTCACATGGAGGAAGGAAAAGAGAACAGTGTAGAATTTAATAATGCAACCTATTGTTTGACAAATCTTTGTGAGCAGCGTCCACATCAGAACTGCTGTTAGTTATTCTACAACCCCCTTGTTGCTCAGCTTACCTGTCAGTTCAGTTTGTCTGATTCCTTTCTTCTGCTTGGCTTACATTTCTCTCCCAACCCCCCACCATTTTGAGCAAGGAGGAGAAGGAGGCAGAGGAAGGGTTTCCTAGACAGTGGTATAAATAAGCAACCCCACCACCATTCTGCGTTCTGCTGCAAGATGTAGCAATATTCGCATGAGCTAGGCATGGGCAGTTCAAAACTATGGGCTGTAGCCAACGTTCTCTGCATAGCTGTCAATCCTCCCTTTTTTTGCAGGAAACTCCCTTATTCCAATGCCGTTTCCTGCTGCTATCCCGGATTGTTGATATCCCTTAAATTTCCTGGATTTCAAAGGAAGCAGCTCCTCTCCCTCCCTGCCGGCCGGGGAGGCTCCTCAGCTGCGTTGCTCGACTGCCAATAAGGCGTCTGAGACCTACTAGGGGCAGAGCTTGCATGCCTTGTGCATCCAGAACCTCACGCCCAACCAGCCAGCCAGCCAGCCTGCCGTCTATGCGCTCGCTCTTTCGCTCACCCATTCGAGCGCAGGGTGGCGAGGCTACTTGGTGCTATTGCACCGCCCTCGCGGCATCTCTTAATTTCAAATCTGAAAGTTTGGAAAAACCCCTTATTTTCAAATCCAAATTTGACAGCTATGGTTCTCTGAGGGCTGTTGCATTAGCGACAGGTGAGTTTTATTGCCCAGGCAGGTGCATTCTGTGATCGGTGAGAGCAGTGAAATAACTGAGACAGGATGCCAGAGTTGGGTGAAAATCAGGACAAATCTTTATTGGCTACACTGGGTAAGTGGGGTTGGCATAGCAGTAGGGAAAAGATCAGTTCCTCATTCTGCTCAGCCCTTGCTGATGGAATGGCACTCAGTTGGTGTCCAGAAGCACCCAATTCACCTCTATGGGAGTCACCCAGCATTGAGCCCCGGTGTGGTGCAAGCTAGGGGTCTCACAGGGCAACCAGGGGGAGATATCCTAGTCAGGCAGAGGTTCTAACCTGAGTTTAGGGAGTGCTTTAGCCAATCCTCCCTTAAGGGAGCCCCTTTTACATGCTGATTATGCCTAGTGCCATTTCCACCAAAGAATACAAGATTCCATATGCGGGTGGTGCTGTGGTCTAAACCACTGAGCCTCTTGGGATCAGAAAGTTGGTGGTTTGAATCCCCATGACGGGGTGAGCTCCCGTTGCTCTGTCCCAGTTTCTGTCAATCTAACATTTCGAAAGCATGCCAGTGCAAGTAGATAAATAGGTACCACTGCGGCGGGGAGGTAAACGGTGTTTCTGTGCACTCTGGTTTCCATCATGGTGTTCTGTTACACCAGAAGCGGTTTAGTCATGCTGGCCACATGACCCAGAAGGCTGTCTGTGGGGGTGGAGAGCTTGTGGGGTGAAGTGGCCCTCAACCCTCATAGGCAAGGCATTTTAAAGGCCTCGACCTCTATTTCGTCTTGTGAGATCCCTAGGGATGAATGCCATCCTGTGAGATCTCATGAGGGCAAAATGGGGACCCATGGCTATGTCTCCCGCACTGCTGTGATCCTAACAGTGAAAAATGATGGAATGATTAAAACGGTCATGGCTTTCCTGTAAGAATTGTGGGAGCTTAGTTTGTAAAAGGTGCTGAAGGTTGTTAGGAGACCCCCTGTTCACTCCCCACAGAGCTACAATTCCCAGAGCAGTTTAACAATCAATATCTCTTCCCAGGGAACTCTGAGAATTGTAGCTCTGTCAAGGAAATAGTGGGTCTCTGAACAATCCCCAGCATCTTTAGCAAATTACAGTTCCCAGCAGCATATGAATCAATATGGCTAACCTGATCCAACAACCTACCCTCCCCCCAAAAAAACAAAAAAGCTACACTACAACCAACCAAGCTCTGGATCCCCTAACCTCTTGCAATGTCAAAAACAAACAACCAAACAACCAAACGAATTCCTTCCAGTAGCACCTTAGAGACCAACTAAGTTTTTTCTTGGTATGAGCTTTCGTGTGCATGCACACTTCTTCAGATACACTGAAACAGAAGTCACCAGACCCTTATATACAGTGAGAGGGTGGGAGGGGTATTACTCAGAAGGGTGGTGGGAATGGGAGATTGGCTGATACGAGAGGTAAACCTGTTGACGACCGTTAACGACTGCAATTGGTCTTACAGGAAAAAGCAAGGGGTGAGATGGCTAAAAATTTGTCATGTATAATGAGATAAGAATCCAATGTCTCTATTCAGACCAGGCCTCTCCATGGTTTTAAGTTTGGTAATCAGTTGCAATTCAGCAACTTCTCTTTCCAGTCTAAACAAACAGACCTATCCATGTGATGCTGACACAAACCCTACACCAATACTATGCAACAGAACAAAAGAACAACATCCCTGTCTCCCTCCCTCCTCGCTTTCCCTTCTCCCACCCCCATTGTACTTTTCTCCGCCTATTTGTCTGTTTTGTCATACAAGAAAATCTTTAATGAAAGCTAATTAAGAAAAAGAAAAAAGAAATATCAGTTCCCGGAATTCTCTGGGGAAATCCATGACTGTTCAAAGTGGCCTCATCCTGCTTTAAATGCATGGTGCAAATTTGGCCTATGTGTTCATTTGGAAACTGGACGCAATCTATGCAATTTGTGGTGGTTGATCATTTCTTTTGGTAGCCTGTTGATGAACTCTGTGAAAATGAAAAGTGGTCCAACACAGCACATACACACACACACACTGATGGGAAACCTCTATCCCTCCAGGCGTCCTTGACTCCATCACCCATCAGCCCCAGGCAGCATAGGCAACGGCCAGGGATGATGGAGTTTCAGTCCAACGACTTCTAGAGGACCACATTTCCCCGTCCTGGGGAGAATGTAATCCCCTCTCCCAGGTTGGCCATTCCTCTCAATATTACAGCTAATTGGCTGACTGCTGCAGCGCTGTTTGTTTCAATTAATTTCCCCTTTGCCTTAGGTTCTATTTATAGCGAGGCTTCTTCCGCAGGATCTTCCCTGAAACAGGAAGGCAGATGATGGGAAAGCAAGAAAACTGAAGACACCAATGCCACGCCTCTTTACAGTCATTTGCTTTCTGCAATATGGTACATCCTAGACAGTGTCACAATCCGCATTCTTCTTTTCCTCTTCATCTGAAAATGTTAAAAAATCAAGTTTTTCCATCAGCAAAACCGAGCCGCTGGAAACAATTTGCTTTAAACTTTTTAAGACGCCATTCGGGAGTTAATAGCCTGGAATGTGTAATTCACTTCCATTTTAATAGATGATGTGCTTTGAAATTCAGCCTTATTATTATTATTATTATTATTATTATTATTATTATTATTGAATATATATATATGGCAATTTTTGAGATTTAATTGTGGTGAGTGTGGGGTTGTGTGGAGGGGGATTAATGGGGAAATGGCTCCAGTGGTTTAAGTCAGCGTCTGACTGTCGGTGGTTGAGACTCAAGATCATGCCCTGGCTCAGTGCAGACAATGCTTAGTTAAACCATGACTAGTGAAACTCATGAGTGATAAGAGGTTCTGGGCAAAGGGCCTTGTTTGAAGAAGCAGGCTGTCTTAAGGAGGCTGTTTTATATGCTCTCTCTCAGGGCCGTTTTAAGCATATCGGGCCCGTGGTGCAAAGCTCCCTCCGGTGCCCCCCCCCCGTTTCCCAGAGTTGTCGACTTTTTTAGGGAGGACGGCACTTCCGGCGGGGCTGGAGGAGGCAGGCAGCGGCTGGAAGGCAGCTCCGGCAGGGAAGAGGCAGAGGCTGGATGTGGCACCCCCCCCCCCGGCTCAGCTGGCCTCTTCGTGCTGCGGTGACCACAGCAGACAGAGGATCCGGGTGCAGTGCTGCTTCGCCGTGGGCGGTATGACGGAGGCGGGCGAGGGCAGTGAGCTGATGCCAGGAGGTGCCGCGTCCAGCCTCCACCCCTTCCCTAATGCCCTCCAGAACGTGGCGCCCTGGCATCCCGCACCACTAGCCTCTATGGGTAAGACGCACCTTCTCTCTCTCTCTCTCTCTCTCTCTCTCTCTCTCTCTCTCTCTCTCTCTCGCTCACATACTTTCCCTAAAATGTGCATTTCCACCTTAAAATATGCATTTGGTACACATTTCCCCCATGAAATGTGCAAATAGGTATTTTTGGCAAACAGAACTGAACCACACAATTCAAAGAAGTGCACAGAGTGGTTGTCAACTGTGTTCCGATTGTCGTATTTGACTGGGAATTGGGCTGATTTGCTTAAAAATGCAACCCCAAACAGCAGTCTCCCTTTTGGTCTCAGCTGCCTGCGAATGCAGAAGTTACTGGAACCTAAGATGAGAATGAAAGTGTTAACCGAGCTGCATGGATGGAAAGGTTCTGTTTCTCTTGAAAATGGGTTTGGTTGCCCCCATGGCACCTTTGCTGAAATGCTCTTTGATATTTACAACCATCAGTGAATCACAGTGAAAATCCACCGCGGTTGCTTTGCCTGCGCTACCTGAACTGTGACCTTCCCCTTCTAACAGAGGCAGCAGGCCGATAAGGAGAAGACGCAAGAAGCGGCAGAAGAAAAAGCATTTCATGACAATGTGTAAACTATGATTCACTAAAATTGCTGCAGGCAAGATGGAGCTGGGCTTCGGGGACACAGAGAAAGCTACTGGGATGATGGTTTATTTGCTTACTTATTACATAGCTGTCAACCCTCCCTTTTTTTGGCGGAAAACTCCCTTATTCCAATGCCATTTCCTGCTGCTATCCCGGATTGTTGATATCCCTTAAATTTCCCGGATTTCAAAGGAAGCAGCTCCTCTCCCTCCCTGCCGGCCAGGGAGGCTCCTCAGCTGCGTTGCTCGGCTGCCAATAAGGAGTCTGAGACTGACTGGGGGGGGGAGCTTGCATGCCTTGTGCATCCAGACCCTCACGCCCAACCAGGCAGACAGCCTGTCTTCTATGCGCTCGCTCTTTTGCTCACCCGTTCGCGCGCAGCCTCTGGAGCGCAGGGCGGCGAGGCTACTTGGTGCCATTGCACCGCCCTGGCGGCATCCCTTATTTTCAAATCCGAAAGTTGACAGCTATGACTTATTATTGTGTGTGTTTGTGTGTGACACACCCTAGTTTCAAGACTTTGTCAAGATCAGGCTTCCTCAAACTCAGCCCTCCAGATGTATTGAGACTACAATTCCCATCATCCCTGACCAATGGTCCTGCTAGCTAAGGAACATGGGATTTGTAGGCCAAAAACATCTGGAGGGCCAAGGTTGAGGAAGCTTGGTCCAGATCAACATATAAACTCTCTAACCACCTACGAGCTCACTGAGGCTCCAAGACACTCAATGCAATTCAAGTGTATGTCCATCTGTGGCAGGGACACCTCTGGCCTGTGGGACAGATTTGCCCACCATGCCCATAGAAATGGCCTGTGAAGTTCCCCACTGATATACAGTGATGTCATTTCACCTTGTATGAAGAGAAAAGTTGGTGGTGAGCTCAGCAGACATGAGGCAAGGAGCGGGGAAAGCAAGAGGGGTGGCTGGTGTGAAAAAAAGCGGGTTCTCCATTTCGGAGAGCACGTGTTGCGGTGGGGGCTAACAAACTACCCCTTTGTTGCTGGGCGGGTTTGTTTGGATGGCCACTACTATGATTGGACCCTGGGGCTGTTGTTGGGGAGAAATGTATGTTGCCAATTGTGATGGGCAGCCCAGTGTTTATAAATGGTTTGCACGCAGCAGGATCTCCCTCTTGGGCTGCGTTCTTCGGATCACCCTGTGTTGACCTTGCTATGCCTGTCATGGGGTCGTCTGCTCTTGGGGCAGGGGCCTGGTAGGAATTTTTCCATTTGGCTGATTGGCTGGTGCCATCTGGTTTTCGCCTACTGCGTAGCAAATAGTCACAACTTGTAAGGTTGGCGGTTAGGCATTGGTTATTATTATGTTGGTTGGAGGAGGGGACTGTTGACTGCGTTTGCCCCTCTCAATTGATGGTGGTGTGTGGGGAATTCCATTAAAGGAATCCAGGGGCTCGACATGCTTTTGTCCGTATCCTCTGGTTGGGGGCCAGGGCCACACAAGAGCCCCTGGGAGCCTGTGGGAAGAGGGGCGGGTCAGTCCCATCCAGCCCCCTTTCTCTACCTGGAAGGTTTTCCCCTTTACTGACAATTGTCAGTTCTGTCCTTAGGGGACAGATAGTCTGGACCAATGCCTACGCAACCACTCACATTTCTTGTAATTTAATAAAGTTGTTGCCAAATTCATGCCAAAAACCAAAACCAAAATTATGTCTGAAGTGTGAATTATTTGGAGGGGTGGTTTGGGACCTCAACACGCAAAAGAGAGAGGCAGTCTTATCAACCTTTGGCTGTGGCCTCACTCACTTTTGTCTCCAAACCCGCCCACGTTTTGACTTGGGTCCTGCTGGTATGTGGCTCACAGCGAATTCCCCCTGAAGAAATGCGACCTTTGATGGAGATTGTGCACCTCTGGGCTCGATAGGAGGTGCTGCTTGCGAATTCTGAGCCCAGCTCAGCTGCTGCGGTACAACCCTCTGGCCGCATGGTGGGAGTGCTCAACAGCAGCAAGGAGGAAGCCAGTAGCAATCTTAACTTTCCTTTTTTTTTATTTTACTTACGACTTTCAATTTTATACATTTCAATAATTCTATAATCGTTTTAACATTTCAAAACTTGACTTCCTTCCCCCTCTTTCTGCAGTTCCTTAAATTTATTTTTAATATTTTCTGCATATCCAAATTAACTTAATTTGCTCATTTATTCATCTACTTTAAATATATACTCTTATAAACTGCAGGTTATTACAATAATCCTGCCAATGTTCTTATCTGTTTACAATTTATTTGTAAATTTTCAATTTCCATTCTTTTATAAAAAGTTTGTTATCTTGATTTCTTATTTTTCCAGTAAGTTTCACCATTTCTGCATATTCCATAGGTTTTTGTATCCATTCTTCTTTTGCTGGGACTTCTTCTTTCCATTTTTGGGAAAGTAACATTGTTGCTGCTGTAGTTGCATACATGGATATGTTTCTATACAGTTTGGGTAGTTCTGTCCCTATAATTCCCAAAAGGAAAGTGAAATATACTCAGAGTCAAGTGTGAATTTGATGCTCTTTATTCAGCTCATAGTAGCAAGGAATGAATCCTTCCCCAAAACGTCTGCTATATATACATTATTTACACAATGGGCCCCACGTGATTGGCTAATTCCGGGCTACTCCTGTAGGCCAATCAGGTTGCGGATTCGCTTCATCCAGGAGCCTGATTGGCTGCTCTTGCAGGCCAATCAGGTCGCTGATTCACTTCCACCTGGAGCTGGATTGGGTGGCTCCTGCGGACCAATCAGATGCTGCATTCTGGATCCTATTGTTCTAGGACCAATCAGACTGCTGCATTTTGGATCCTATTGTTCTAGGATTCAGCTCAGTACATAACAGAAAGCTTCTGGGGTTTGGGGGTTGTTGTTTTTTACAAAAGTTATTTTAAACATCTTTTTCAATTCATTGTATATCTTTTCCCAGCAAGCTTTAACCTTACTACAAAACCACCACATATGATAAAAAAGAACCTTCTTTCTCTAGCAATCTTAACTTTCCCAGACTGTCTGAAGAAGGCACTATGCTAGAACATGCATAGGGCAAATGGATTCCCCACCCCACTCAATAAACATTTGCAATCCCAATGCCTTTTTGGCCCTTTTAGTCCAACTCCTCCTCCTTCCTTTCTAGCTGCCACGTAAGGCACCTGGGATTGTTTGACAGAGTTCCTGAATTTGGGACCCCTACCAATGCCTTATAGGGACCCAGGTGGCGCTGTGGGTTAAACCACAGAGCCTAGGGCTTGCTGATCAGAAGGTTGGCAGTTCAAATCCCTGTTACGGGGTGAGCTCCCGTTGCTCGGTCCCAGCTCCTGCCAACCTAGCAGTTCGAAAGCACGTCAAAGTGCAAGTAGATAAATAGGTACCACTCTGGCGGGAAGGTAAATGGCGTTTCCATGCGCTGCTCTGGTTCGCCAGAAGCGGCTTTGTCATGCTGGCCACATGACCTGGAAGCTGTACGCCAGCTCTCGGCCAATAAAGCGAGATGAGCGCCGCAACCCCAGAGTCGGACATGACTGGACCTAATGATCAGGGGTCCCTTTACCTTTTTTTACCAGTGCCTTAAAGTTTGAGGACAACTGATTTCATGGCTTTTTCTAAAGGGAGAAAAAGAAATCTTTATGTAAAGAGCAACCCTTTCTCATTTGGACACGTGATGCTTCATGAGATGAAAGCAAAAGTAGTCTTTGCACATTAAAAATTAACATGAAATAAAGTTTCATAAAACCGGAAAACACACACACACACACACACACACACACACACACACACACACACAGTGAGCCACCTTCAAAGGGCCCTTTGAAGATCAATTGACAGAGAACTGATAGAATAGCAGTCTCCTGAATTCTCTTTTTGTGCTTTTGTAATTGCTGGGTAATTTTGAGCATTGTAACAGGTGGGGTGGGTTGTGGGAAGGGTCTGGGAGATCTCGGACAGAATCCAAAGGGGTTACAAAGGCCATGCTGCCAGGTGGAAACTCCTCCTTATTCCTAAGAGGAAGGAAAACTCATTGGTGACAAACCACTAGTCAGTTGAGCGAAGGCAGCCCTTTTTCATGTTGTTGTTCTCTATCTTCCATCAGCTCCAGCCATCATGACCAATGGTCAGGGATGAAGGGAGGTGGAATCCAAAACAGCTGAAGGGCAGCAGTTTGGGGAAGAATGAGCTATAGAGTTTAGATGAATTTCTACCAACGAAAATCTATATTGCATCCAACCCATTCCTTTTCGTTTATTACATTTGATGTTTATTTCCTCAATACAGTCGTTCCTTGATTTTTGAACAGAATGCATTCTGGGAGTCCATTTAACTCCAGGAACTGTTCGAAAACCAAAGTGCGGCTTTGGATTGGCTGCAGGAGCATCCTGCAGCCAATCGGAAGCCACAGATGTCATGCCGGACGTTCGGCTTCTGAAATAAATAATAATAATAATAATAATTTATTATTATTTGTACCCCGCCCATCTGGCTGGGTCCCCCCAGCCACTCTGGGCGGCTTCCAACAAATATCAAAATACAGTAACACATCACAGATTAAAAACTTCCCTGAACAGGGCTGCCTTCAGGTATTTTCTGAATGTCAGATAGTTGTTTATCTCTTTAACCTCTGCTGGAAGGGCATTCCACAGGGCGGGCGCCACTACCGAGAAGGCCCTCTGCCTGGTTCCCTGTAACTTGGCTTCTCGCAGTGAGGGAACTGCCAGAAGGCCCTCAGCGCTGGATCTCAGTGTCCGGGCTGAACGGTGGGGGTGGAGACGCTCCTTCAGGTATACTGGACCGAGGCTGTTTAGGGCTTTAAAGGTCAGCACCAACACTTTGAATTGTGCTCAGAAATCAAAATCGTTTGGAAACCGGAACACTCACTTCCGGGTTTTGATCGTTAGGGAGCAAATTTGTTCGGGAGCGAAGGCGTTCAGCTTCCAAGGTACCACTGTAAAGCCTTACAGCATGGAGGGCTTCTGTTCAGGATCCAAGCCACTCCATTTCATCCCAGCGTTTCGAGGGAAACGGTTCCCAAGGTCCAGCTCCAAGTCTGGCTGGAGTCATCACAGGACAAATGCAGAAGCAATCAGGCATCAATGGGGAGGAGGAGCCACCAATCCATGTCAGGATCTGAAAACTACCTCCGGTTATAAATCTAAATAATAATAATAATAATAATAATAATAATTTATTATTTATACCCCGCCCATCTGGCTGAGTTTCCCCAGCCACTCTGGGCAGTTCCCAATCGAGTGTTAAAAACAATACAGCATTAAATATTAAAAACTTCCCTGAAGACTTTACTTTTTTTTCGTATCCCAACAATACAGCGGGCAGAATAGATGCCATTTGGGTAACTAAAGAATTAATATCAAAGATATATAAAACGGACATACAACCTAGAATGATATCTAATCATAGTGCTGTAATGGTCTGGTTAAAGGGGGGAAAGAGGAGAAAACAAAGATGGAAGTTAAATGAGAGACTATTAAAAGACGATAAAATTATAGAACTTGCCAAAAAGACGTTAAAAGAATACTTTGAACTGAATTTAAAAGAAGACATAGATTTAAAAACAGTTTGGGATGCTAACAAAGTGGTAATCAGAGGTTTCTTTATAAAACAAAATTCAATACAAAGGAAACAGAAAGAGAAGAATAAACAAGAATTGATTGAAGAGATTAGGAAAAACGAAAGAGAACTATATAAGAACCCAGATAATGAAGAG
This sequence comes from Darevskia armeniaca, assembly GCA_034641395.1. Lineage (NCBI taxonomy): Eukaryota > Metazoa > Chordata > Lepidosauria > Squamata > Lacertidae > Darevskia > Darevskia armeniaca. The sequence continues at coordinate 754,463 of JAWWNF010000740.1, read as the reverse complement.
ATCAAAAAGAAAATTAAAATATTACAATCACAATATTCTATGATAATAAATGACGAAATCGAATGGAAATTAAGATTAATGAAACAAAGATATTTTTTCAAGCCAGGCAAAGTACTAGCCTGGCAACTGAAGAAAAGGGAAAGTGAGAGGATAATTAACCTACTCAAAATAGATGATCAGTTAATTACCAAACTGGAAGAAATAGAAAGAAGATTTGTGGAGTTCTATAAAGACATATAGAGAGGGAAGTGAGACAATTAAAGATGTTAAAGAGTATTTAGAGGGGAAAAACAAATTAAAAATCTCAGAGGAACAAAGGAAAGCATTAAATTTGCCAGTAACAATGTTTGAAGTACAAAGAGCTATCAAGGAGGCTAAAAGTGGTAAAACACCAGGGTGGGATGGACTGCCATCAATTTATTATAAAAAACTGGAAGAAATCATAGTAAACCCTCTCAAGGATGTTATGAATAAAGTCTTGAAAGAAGGAGTCATGCCGGACACATGGAAGGATAGCTTTATTTCCTTAATACCAAAGCAAGGAATGGATAATCGGGTAATGGCCAATTTTAGGCTGATAGCTCTGCTAAATAATGATTATAAATTATTTTCATATATTTTGGCTGAAAGAACAAAAAAGATCCTTCAGGAAATTATACATAAAGACCAAGCAGGTTTTCTCCCTGGGAGACAATTACAAAATAACATTAGAAATATAGTAGATTTAACAGAATACTTGGAATTAAGGATAGATAAATCAGCCGCCTTTATGGCGGTTGATGCAGAAAAGGCGTTCGACAACGTGTCCTGGAAGTTTCTGCATACTATATTTCAACAGATGAACTTTGGGAATCAATATTGTAATGGTATTAAAGCAATATACACGACTCAAAAAGCTAGAATAATTGTGAACGGGAACATCACTGAAGAATGTAAGATTAATAAAGGAACAAGGCAGGGATGTCCGCTTTCTCCATTGATTTTTATCTTGATAATGGAAGTACTAAACAATCAAATCAGAGAAGAACAAAGCATCAAAGGGATTGTGCTAGGAAGGAATAGATATAAATTGAAGGCGTTTGCGGATGACCTTATGCTAACAACGGAGGACCCGAAAAACAGTTTATGTAAAGCACTGGAAATAATGCAGGAATTTGGAAAAAAACTCAGGATTCAAATTAAATTATAATAAAACCAAGATATTAGTCAAAAATTTATCAACAAAAGAAGGAAGAATTGGAGCAAGCAACAAAATTAAAAATACATTCTAAAATAAAATACTTGGGAATCTGGCTGACCACCAAAAATATAAACCTCTACGAAGATAATGATGTAAAATGTTGGATAGAAATTAAGAAAGATTTGGAGAGATGGAATAAATTAAATTTGTCATTTTTAGGTCGGATTTCAACAATTAAGCTAAATTGTTTGCCCAGATTATTATTTCTATTTCAAAATATTCCGATACTAGAAAAAACAAAATGTATAGAAAATTGGCAAAAGGAAATATCAAAATTTATTTGGGCAGGAAGACGCCCGAGAATTAAACATAAGGTCCTCATTGATATCAAAGAAAGGGGAGGCTTCGGTCTCCCGGACTTGAAATTATATTATGAGGCGGCGTGCCTGGCTTGGTTAGAGGAATGGTGCTTGCTTAAGAATACAGAATTGCTAGATTTGGAAGGACATGATATCCAATATGGATGGCATGCATATCTGCATTAAGAGAAACATAAAGTTCACAAAAACTTCTTAAATCATATGGTAAGAAGGGCTTTATTTAAAACATGGGAAAGATATAGAAGACTCCTTGAATTTAAGACCCCAAGGTGGATCTCTCCAGTGGAAGCGATCACAGTTAAAAAGAAGAATATGAAGGGGAATTGGATGACATATGGAACATTGTTGATAGAGGAAGAAGGTACAACTAAGTTAAGAAAATACGGGGAGATAAAAGGACAACTTTCGGGATGGCTAGATTACCATCAAATAACAGGAATCTTCAAACAGGATATGAAAATAGGATTTAATAAGGAACCATCTAAGTTTGAAGCGGAGTTGTTAAATAGTAAATTTAAAATATTATCAAAAATGTACCATCTTCTTCTAGAATGGGAGGTTAAGGAAGAGGAGGTGAAGTCAACCATGATAAAATGGGCACAAGATATAGGCCACCCAATTATGATGGACGAATGGGAAAAACTTTGGGGTACAGAGATGAACTTTACATCATCATATAACATCAGGGAGAACATGTATAAGATTCAACATAGGTGGTACCTGACTCCATTAAAATTGTCAAAAATCTATAAGAATTTGGCAAATGTCTGTTGGAGGTGCGGGGAAAATGTGGGGGACCTATATCATATGTGGTGGCTATGCAGGAAGATCAAGATATTCTGGGGCGCAATATATGAGGAGCTAAAGAAAATGTTAAAAATTACCTTCCTCAAAAATCTGGAAGCGTTCCTATTGAGCATTATTGGAAAAGATATTCTCCAAAAAGATAGAGAGATTTTTTTGTATGCCACAGCGGCAGCTTGGATGTTGATCGCAAAAGGCTGGAAAGATTAGGAGGCCCCGAAACTATCAGATTGGCAGCACAAACTACAAGAACTGGCCGAAATGGTGCAGTTAACGAATAGCATAAGAGGCAACTCTAGACAAATATTCAGAGAACGATGGGATAAATATAAATGCTATGTGAGGAATTATACCAAAGGGACAGTATCTATGTTGGCATTCGAATGATCTTGGTGAGAGAAACAGTTTGGTGATACAATTAAGCATACAGATAGATATATGAATGTAAACTAAATAGAATAAGAAATGTACAATAAAAGTTTTGCATTCTTGTATATGAAAAATTATACAGATGGGATGGACAGGAAGTCGAACTGAGTATGGTTATTGTTTGGATTAATGTTATGTGCTTTGTTTTGTTCTATTAGGTTGGTAAGCGAGTGAAGGTAGCGGTATTTGTAGTAGTATAGACAATTCTCAAACTTGTATTTAAGTTTATGTTTATTTAATTTGTACTCAATCATTAACATTGTAATTACAATTTGTGGATCGGATTGTAATAGATGATGGAGTTTCAATGAAGCTTTTTTTTTTTTGCAAAAAAAAAAAAAAAACTTCCCTGAATAGGGCTGCCTTCAGATGTCTTTTAAAAATAGGATAGCTGCTTATTTCCTTGACATTTGCTGGAAGGGCGTTCCACAGGGCGGGAGCCACTACCAAGAAGGCCCTCTGCCTGGTTCCCTGTAACCTCACTTCTCGCAATGAGGAAACCGCAAGAAGGCCCTCGGTGCTGGATCTCAGTGTCCGGGCTGAATGATGGGGGTGGAGATGCTCCTTCAGGTATACTGGACCGAAGCCTTTGAGGGCTTTAAAAGTCAGCACCAACACTTTGAATTCTGCTCGGAAACATACTGGGAGCTAATGTAGATCTCTCAGGACTGGTGTTATGTGGTCCCAGCGGCCACTCCCAGTCAACAGTCTAGCTGCCGCATTCTGGATTAATTGCAGTTTCCGGGTCACCTTCAAAGGTAGCCCCACGTAGAGCACATTGCAGTAGTCCAAGCGGGAGATAACCAGAGCATGCACCACTCTGGCGAGACAGTCTGCGGGCAGGTGGGGTCTCAGCCTGCATACCAGATGGTTTATATGATATATATATGATATATATATAGTTATATATAAATGTGTTATATATAACACATTTATAAACCAATGTGTTTTATCCAACGAGCTCCATGGTTCTCCCTGCTCCCCATTTTATCCTCACAACCCATCTGTCATGGATACTTTAGCCAATCAATCAATAAAATTTATTCGACCGTCAGTCAGAAAGCACATACTTTAGCTGAGATTCCTGCATTGCAGGGGGTTGGACCAGATGACCCTTGGGACCTTTCCAATTTTACAGTTCTATGATTCCAACCCCGTTGTGGCAATGAAAGGATTGGTATGACTAGAGGTCCACAATATTATACATGGTGTAGTAGAGGAAGTGGATAGAGAGACATTTTTCTCCTGATCCCAAAACCAGGGGGTTATGAAGCTGAATGCTGGAATATTCAGGACAGGCAAAGGGAAGTTCTAATTCACACCACGCTTAGCCAAACTATGGGATTCTCGACCACAAGGTACAGTGATGGCCACCAATATGAATGCTTGTCAATGGCTACTAGCCATCTTGACTGTGTACTACAAGAGGCAATATGCTTCTGAATAGCATCTGCTGGGATTCTCAAGTGAGGAGGGTACTATTGTGCATCTGTATTCCTTGTGGGTTTCCCAGAGGCATCTGGTTGGCCACTGTGAGAACTGGACGCTGAACGAGATGGGCCATTGGCTTTATCTAGCAGGGTTCTTTTTAGAAGAGTTTGGATTTGATATCCCGCTTTATCACTACCTGAAGGAGTCTCAAAGCGGCTAACATTCTCCTTTCCCTTCCTCCCCCACAACAAACACTGTGAGGTGAGTGGGGCTGAGAGACTTCAGAGAAGTGTAACTAGCACAAGGTCACCCAGCAGCTGCATGTGGAAGAGTGGGGACGCGAACCCGGTTCCCCAGATTACGAGTCTACTGCTCTTAACCACTACACCACACTGGCTCTCCGTGATCACCACACTATCAATAGTGTATTTACAGATGTGTTTCCAGCTCATCCATCACCCAGACCATTGGGGGACTAATTTCATCACTCTCGTTCTGGCCTTACGAGATTGAGAAGCAGCGACAAAGCTGGGGACTTCATTGCAAGAATCCATCCATTTTCCTAAGTCATTTCCTTTACAGCGATTTGGCACACACATTTTCCGGCTGCTTCTTTTCATGCCATTTCCAAAAAGTGCCATTTATCTGAGCTGACAACAAGCTCCAGTCTGGCACACAAAGCAAGTCCAACGCTAGATTTATCTGACCATTTTTGAAGTTGGAAACAGCTAGGGATTCCGAGGGGATCTTGACATCTGCCTGTCGTTGCATTGTTTTTGTTTAGAGAGGGAAGGCATGGACTGGTGGTTGATTTCCTTGTTTTTCTTCCATTAATGGAGATGGGACATGAGTCTAACATCCACAGGTCTCTCGTGAGAGTCTTAACTCTAGCGCTAAATCCAGTTATTCAAACCTTCAGAAGGAATCATTCAGTGCACTGAATAGTCTGGTGGGGAGAAACTGTACAAAAGTTGCAAATATTTTTTGAAAAACCTGGGGGGGGGGAGAAACAAACTGCACATTAAGCTAAATGCAGCTGAATCTTTGGTGGGGGGAGGTTCTCCATTTAAATAATTACAGGCATGGTGAGAGTCACAGTGTATGGCAGGAGTGGACAACCATTTTTCAGCTTGAAGGCTGCATTTCCACCTGGGGGGTGGCACATTTGTCAGCCCCCAGAGGCTGGAGCAATAAGTGCAACATTCACCTTTGTACAACAGGCTAGTTTCTAAACTCATTTGCACACCCTTCTCTGTCAGAATCATAGAATTCTTGAGTTGGAAGGTGGCCATACCCTTCGACATTTCTCTGGTGAAAATAGGGACATTCTATTTGACATCAGGAAGCTTCTCCCATGTGTGATCTCCAGCACACATAGATGTCATTGCAACCTCTCAGCCTAACCTACCTCACAGGATTGTTGTAAAAAAGAGAGAGTGGGAAAACGGATCATGCATAACACCTCCAACAGATAAAATTTTAGCTGAGTCCCTGTCAGGGAAAAAGGCAGGAAATTATTATTATTATTATTATTATTATTATTATTATTATTATTAATAAAACAGCGAAACTGATCAGAGAGTAAATCCTACTGAACTCAGTTGAGTTCTTACTTCTGAGTTAAAATGCAGTGAAAGGGTTTTCAGTCTTTACCCAATTACCTGATATATATATATATATATATATATATATATATATATATATATATATAATCTATTTATTGAATTTTCCAATACAAATCACAGCAAATCACATTGAAATTATTCCCAATTACATTTCAAATTACAATCCAAATTAATTACCGGTATACAATTCCCAATTAAAAGAAACATTCCAATTATGCCTAATTATTATAATAATTTTTCTATATATGGACTTCCCATGCCTCGGACCTGGTATAAGCTCCCTTGAAACAGTTTGTGTTTTACCCACTTTTGATAAGCTTTCCTGGTCTCTGTGATCTGTGCCCCGCTGGACCACCAGCCCATTCCAAAACCCTTTGAAGACAAGTTGAGGCACCGTTTTAAGCTTCTACATTTGATCTTTTGCTGATGGATATCCCCACCTTTGTCTGCATTCCTGATCCTTGTGTGCTGTTGTTCAGCCAGGTCTATTTACCCTGACCTCCTTCCCCGCTATCCTGAGTGCTTTGCATTTTCGCATGTACCAGCTCCAGAGGCACGTGCTCTGGAATGGGTAATGAAGGCCCATTCATCACTGCCTCATTATGGCCATAAGATGCTCTGACAATGCACTGCATCAAAACCAAGCTTGCCAATTTAAATCCCAAGCTCTGTGCAAAAACCGAGGTTAATAGAATCAAAACGATCTTTATCCCAACATCAAAAGAAGGGCGAAAGAGTTGATAAGGTTTGATGCAACAGCCCGAGAACTGCTTTGTCATAGGTCCCAGAGGACTGGCGGGGGAATTTGCTAGCCTTTGATTTGGAATATGGGGATTGGCTCTGGTGACCTTCCAATCACAGAATGACAAACTGTGGCCCCAGTCTTTTTTTTTCAGGTGGTCAAGCCACTACAATACAACTTTTTAAAATCCATGTAAATGTGGCCAGATTAGAGAAGAGTTAAATTGACCATTTGCTGTTCTGTGTTACTTTTGCATGTTTTTACCTATAATTCCATTGTGATTTGTTTTGGCATTCACCTCTGTATTGCTGCATTTTTAAAAAAATCTCTCAAAACATGTACTTAAAATGGATATATTCCCCCCTCAAAAGAGGTATTCTAATGTATCTTTTCACACATTTCAGCTGTCAAGAACAGTACCACAACATTTGGAGGAAGGAACACTCATGTGGGTAGATACAAGGTTTGAATTCACACTAGGGATGGTGGAAAAATTAGATTTCATTCGCATTTAAAGGTGAGCCTATCTATTTCACAGTTTCCAAAACAATAACTGAAGCACAGCTGTCTTTCAAAATGAAAAGATAAAACCCTCATGAAAATTAACCAACATTTTAGTGCAAAGCTGTAACATACACATTTCTTATGCAATTTTTGCCTAATTTTGTAGGTTATTTGTATGCTATATTATTTTTACTAATACCTTCATTGTACGTACCCTTTAATCTAATTTATGCATATATTACAGTTTGCTTGGTTGGAGAACTGCATTGCAAAATGTGGAGAAGTGAAGATTTCAAAGGATGGCTGTGTCTTGCTTTGCATATTGGTTTGAGAAGTTTAAATTAAGTAGTTTCTCATTAAAATGCAAAACAAAATCAAATGCCCCCACCCTTCCTAGCCACAGGCAGCAGTTATAGAAACTATGGGTTAAGCAGAGCTGGAAAAAATGCTCTCAATTCCTAGGAGTCAGTAGCATCACATATTTTTGTGGCTTCAAGTGTCCAGACACCCAGAATTTGTTTTATTTCTGGTCAGAACATCTTTATGACATAGCTTATTTCCCTGGAGACGCGAGTCTCTCACTGCATCACAAGCTGTGTTATAATTGAGGGATACATGAAGTACTTTAATGATCTCAGCGCCGAAATAACAAAGTGGAGTTCTCCCGTGAGATTTGAGTTTGGCTCAGAGATGTAAGAAAAGCTAGCGAAACACCCAAATAGCAACATTTGACAATCCCACTTTCACCCGGAAGGATCAAATACCTCCCTGTCCTTAAGTAAACGCCTCTCTCACCCCCCACGCCAGCCTCCCCCAATATTTCCCATTTCCAAAATAAGCTTCCTGTGAAAATGAATCCGCAAGCCGTGAGTTTGAAAATTGCCTCTATTGCTTTAATTAAGGAAGCAGAGGCATTGATTACCAAGCATCTGTGAAGACTTTTAATTAGGCCAAGAAGCAAGTGCCTGTGGTGATCATGGACAAGCTTAACTTCCAGGCATTGTTGGGTGATACTCTGGCCTACACCACAAACATGTTGTTCCTTCCCGTTTCCCTTTCCCACACTTATGCACTGCTGAGCTGAAATGCACTCTGCCCCCCGCCACTTTTTGATGATTTGACTGGAGGTAAGCATACTGTGAGTGGGACGTGGGTGGCGCTGTCGGTTAAACCACAGAGCCCAGGGCTTGCTGATCAGAAGGTTGGCGGTTCGAATCCCCACGACGGGGTGAGCTCCTGTTGCTTGGTCCCTGCTCCTGCCCACCTAGCAGTTCGAAAGCACATCAAAAGTACAAATAGATAAATAGGTACCACTGCAGCGGGAAGGTAAACAGTGTTTCCGTGCGCTGCTCTGGTTTGCCAGAAGCGGCTTAGTCATGCTGGCCACATGACCCGGAAGCTGTACGCCGGATCCCTCGGCCAGTAAAGCAAGATGAGCACCGCAACCCCAGAGTCGGTCATGACTGGACCTAATGGCCAGGGGTCCCTTTACCTTTACCTTTTAAGCATACTGTGAATCTCCTTGGGGAAAATGCTGCTAATTGGACTGTCCATTTAAGGGAACCCTATTCTGCCTCTGTAGGAGCCATGGCTGCACCTCAGTCAAGGGAACAGGTGCCACTATCCAAGACTAAGGAAGAACTCCTGGGTTTAATCAGCCTAGATCAGTGATGGCTAACCTTGACACTCCAGATGTTTTGGGACTACAACTCCCATTATCCCTGACCACTGGTCCTGTTAGCTAGGGATGATGGGAGTTGTAGTTCCAAAACATCTGGAGTGTCAAGGTTAGCCATCACTGGCCTAGAGGCAGCAGTCAATGGAGAGAGAGAAGAGGCAGGGGGTGCAGGAAACAGGCAATGGGTTCTCAATGAGGCTTTTCTTACCAGCAGGGGAAAACACCATACCAGCCGACATCCCTCTGATGAAAATTGGAATGTGCATCTTGTTCGGGATTTTGTGTCAGGAAAAACGGAATCCTGGACACAGAAGAGTGCACGCAGCCCCTCAGGAAGCTTCTGGATGTACAGCGTTGCTGGAACACGACATTGTAAGAACTCACTGCCACTAGTAACTTGCTAACTATATACAGCTTTATTAAAGCAAAACAGTATCTACAAGTTACTATGTACAGACTTAGGAAAAACAAAGAAACAAAGCAAACCTTTCCTCTCACTATCTCTCTCATAACCTTCTCCACAGATCGCAACTCCATACCACACCCCCACACAGAGCACATGAACGCTCTTATCTTTTATAGAACCTTTTGCCCAATAGAAATGGTTGTTACTGAGGCCCTGTTACCGGGCAGATAGGGAGGAACCCTTGGCCTTTAGCCAACTCTTAATTGGAACACCTGGCCTTTAGCCAACTCTTAATTGCTTTATGTGACTAGCTGCACCTGGCACTTTCAGAGTTCCTAACACATCTTTTGGTGCTGCGCTCTCACGCAAGTCAGCTGGCTTGCGAGAGAGCGCAGCACCACTGCAACCGCCAGCGCCGGCTACAAGTGCTGGCTCATCCTCCTCCCCGAGCTCAGTGAGGGGGAAATGGGACTTTCTGGGATCAAATCAGAAGCCAGGATGGCTTCTGTAATTCTGGGATCGTCCGGGAAAATCAGGACGCTTGAAGCTTCCCCAGGCTGCAGTGGGACTGCAGCCTCCTCTAGGATGGGCAAAGTCCCAGATCTCAGCTCGCCTATATCCTCTGTCTTGTTGGGATTTGGGACAGATAACTCTCTGCTTAGGCATTGTTAAAAGCCCCAAGCACCCTATGAAAGATCAACTGCAGCAGGACTAAGGAATTTTGTTTTCTTGCACCGGTGCTAAGCATAATTGTGAGCCGCCATCAGTGGTCTTTGAAGAGCTGTTGTTCATCACACTTCAGCAAAAATAGAGACGTTGCTCATTGAGGGTCAGGGGCTTCCTTCATATTCTGTGAGCCTGCCTAATTCAATAACTTTCAATGCAAAATACTCACCCAAAGCAAATAAAAAAATGGAGAGTTTTGGTGCAGTGCATTGTCACTGGAGCATCCTATGTTTCAAAGGAAATCATGGATTGCAACAAGTAACTGCAAGACATGTAGGGTGTGTGTGTGCCCTACTATGAAATAGTATTCATTGTTTTGTCAGAAAATATCTCAGAACAAGGAAGAGACCAACGTGCCTGAAAGAAGCTTAGGTGAACTCTAGGGGCTTTCGAGAACGGCTAAACTATTCCGTTTGGAATCGTGTTGCACTTCGTGATCCTGTCATCTTCCAGCAAGAAATCTACGTGGGAGGGAAATGAACCCACAACAAGATGTGGCACTTAAGAATTACCTTAAACACCAGATGGAGATGGAGTTTGATGCTGATTAGAAAACCTCGAGGCTGATCACAGCTCCAGGTGGATCAATAGCAGTGGTCTGCCTGTTGAGCAGCCCTTTCAATATGTGATTGGCCTGTGATGCTCTACTCTCAGCAAGCCATCCTCGAAGGGAGGGAGGGAGGGAGGGAGGGAGGGCAATCAAAGCTTAGAGAACACACTCCAAAGTTGTCAGAGATCTGGGGCCTTGCAAAAACAAATTCAGAGGTGCCTGGTGGCTGGCTGCTCTTGTTTTCTTGAAACAGCCATTCATTGTGGGTTTGGTTGGTTTTTAAAAAAAATCCTTGGGTAATAGTGGGGGGTTGGCAGCCCTAAAGCAAAAAGTCTAGTTGACAGATGTATATCACACCTGTGATCCTAGCCCCAAGACACTCTTTGGGTAGCAGCCAACTAAGTCCTACTTGGAGTAGATCGATTACAACGAATGGATCTAAGGTAGTCGTGTTCACTGACTCCAATGGGTCTGCACTGAAAAGGACTAGCAGTTTTTGTTTGGATACACTCGCTGGGCTGATTCAGACATAACTTTAAATATCAATTGAGCTGTGGAATGAGAAACCTGTGATCCTTGAGGAGACCTGTTTGCCTGCTCTTCCTGCTGTCCAGAACTGACCACTGCTCCTTGAAAACTTCCATTGTATATTGAGGTATGCTCTTATATTACATTATTATATTAGTGCTATGTTTTATTGAATTATGTATATTTGCATTAGATGTATTGATTTCATGGATTACTGTGATACATGTCCATGCAGGTTTTTGGTTGTTTATTTGTTTATCTATATTTTGCAGTTACATGCTGAAGAAGACATACATGAAATAGTGTTAATGCTGGATCACTGTCCATTGTCTTACTATTATTATACATGAAAAAAAATACTACTTTCATTGGCCGCCGTGTTGCTCATTCTTGGTGTCAGAACTGTTGATAGGCAACTCCAAGGCCCCTGTTTCCCCTTCTTGGGGTTCTCTGTTAGAACAGAGTCCTTCAGATCTAGGCCCGTTTCCTATTTGTACATGCCCACTGCAGGAAGGGGTGAGTTGCACTCACGCAAATGGAAGAAAACCCCTGACATTTGCTGGCCGGCCTTATTTTTCAGAAATGCTTAAGGCAAGGCAGGCACTGTAGTATGGAAGACATGCAATAAATAACTGGCCTGTCCACAGATATGGTGGGTTTCTCCCTGCTTTCCCTCTCCACCCTGCTCTCTTTCTCTCTCTCTCCCCATAGTTGTAAGTCTGGTTTTTATTAAAAGCAATATTTTATTTTTACCTGGCTGCATAAAAAAGCACAGCAGAACAAGCAATGCAGAGAAAGAGGCCAAGAGGAGAAGGAGCCAGAGGTTGCAAGAGAGCAGAGGCTAGGTAGACTCTGAAGAACTGCATGTCCCAAGACTTTGCCGGCTGAGTCAATTCAAGGGTTAGAGTCATCTTGTTTAAACAGTCTGAGCAGTTTTTGATTGTTTTTCATTATCTTGTGTGTAAATCGCCTTGATAGGTTGTTTGGAAGGCAATCAATAGTAATAAAAATCCATAAAGCAGCTCTTAAGGAATCCCAAGATGCTCAATTCCTAAATACTACATTTTAGCAGAGGAAGTCAATGTGGTGCCCTTCACTGGTAGTTGGCTACCAGAGTCCCACACTGATACCATAGAGGAGGCCTCCCCAGGGTTCTGCTAGGGCAGGATCCTGGCAGAAGGGTTCCTTGATCTGGATAATAATATGAGCTTAGAAGTCACTGCCCAAAGGCAACCCCAACTTGGATGCCTATGCTAAGGTGTGGAGGCAGGCTTAAGGCTGGGGGCTAGGGGAGCTATATATTGTTGAGGTGGGATCAGAAGGATGGTCACAAAACCTCTTTCTGCCCATCTTGCCCCTTCATGCAAGATATGTGTGACAGTGTTGTGCTCCAGCAGGTGCCCTCTGGGGCCAGGACCCCCTGTCTAGGGAGATATTAGCCTCCTAGCCAAAAGAGTCCCCGCGGAGAGCTGGGATTATGGTACAAACCATGGATGAGCACAGTGACTCAGTCAAGCTCCAAAACATACTCCAGAGGCAATGTCAAGGAAGAGTCTAGGGCCACATTCACACCAATTTACATAGTCAAGGCACCCCTGAAAGAATCCTGGGAGTTGTAGTTTATTAGGGGTCCTGAGAGTTGTTAGGAGACCACTTTCGCCCTCGCAGAGCTACAATTCTGAGTTCCCTGGGAAGAGGGATTGGCTGTTAAACCACTCTGGGAATTATAGATGGGGGGGGGTAGGAGTCTTCAAACAAGTCATAGCACCCTTAAATTGTATGAAGGACTTCTCCTTTGAGCCTATGAAAGAGGAAGGAGAGAGAGAGAGAGAGACTCATGTTTCCTTGATCACTTTCTTATAGAGACATATAAAGCTGTACTCAGTCACACACACTTGCTGACTATCTTGAGTAATTCACAAGTAACTGGATGTATTGCTCCGGAGAGGCAAACTTATTTTAGTACAAGACTCTGACCTTCCATAGATTGAAGTCTGCTTTATCAGATTCAAGAAACAGAGTTAACAGCAGCTGAAGTTGGTTGCAATCTATGAATGCTTCTGCTGTTAACAGTAAAAGAAGGAACTAAGTGGCCCTAACATTTTTATGGTACAGCCATAGACTTCTACAACATACAGCCAGTATTTCAAGTTGTTCGGTTTTCTGTTTGGAAAATCAAAGCCCACCCAGATGTAACAGGCCTACTGCTGTTGAAATCAAGGGTAGCCGATGTAACCCCCACCAGATGATGGTGTTTGACTACATCTCCCATCCTCCATTGGCCATGCTCTCTATTACTCAGAGGCTTCTCGATATCGAACTGCAAAAAGAAGACGCCTTACTTCCTGAGAATTACAGGTGTCTAAAATCTTGGCCCAACTTTTCAGCTGCCCCTTATTTATCTAATATTACTTATGAATCTTACAGATGGGCTTTTTCCAGAGCCCGATTTGAGGCATTGCCTACAGCTGTACTACACGGCAAATTCCTGCGGGTACCTATCCACGAGCGCCTAGGCCAGTGATGGCTAACCTTGACACTCCAGATGTTTTGGAACTACAACTCCCATCATCCCTAGCTAACAGAACCAGTGGTCAGGGATGATGGGAGTTGTAGTCCCAAAACATCTGGAGTGTCAAGGTTAGCCATCACTGGCCTAGGCCCATGCATGACCAATAAGGTGGAATCTGTTACTCACATTCTTCTATTCTGTGAATTTTATAGTGAAGAACGGTCTCGTCTTATATTACCCCTTTTATCAAAATTTAAACCCTTGCAATATTATCTGGAATTTATTCCCGAAATCCTACGCAAATTCCTTTCGGAAGACTCTTTGAGCTCAGTATCCTATGCTGTGGCCAAGTTTTGCACCTTAGCCATCAAAAAAGGTAAATCGCTTCTACTGGAAAATATACTATAAATTTATTTTGCGCCATTCGGTTTCCCCCCCTAATCCTTAGGATTTTGACGCCTTGTAGCGATATTCTGATCACTGGTTTGGAATTATACTGTACTGTATTATATTGCTGGCTTTTGCTGTAATAAACTGAGTTTATTTATTGGCCATGCTGCCTGGGTTGGATAGGAGTTGGCATCCAGCAACATCTGGAGGGCCACAGATTTGGGTGGGGGGTGACATTGTGTGCATGGGTATCTTGCCTCCCTCCCTAAACTGGGCAGTAGCTTCCTGGGTTTTGGGAAGGAGATGTCAGAGGAAAATCTAGTCTAGTCCCCCTAGTCCACTGACCAGACGTCACTAGAGCCAATCATGTTCAGAGCTAGAAACCAGAAACACCCAGAAAAAATATAACCCTTCTTCCATTTTCACCATGTTTACTTCAGATTAGATTTCCCAAACTTTTGTAGGTCTACTCAGAAGTAAATTTCCTGGGTTTGATGGGGTTATTCTCAAATAAGTATACAGAGGTGGGTTGTTGTTGTTTTATTTTAGTACACCAGAGCAATGCAGCTACTACCCTGGAAAGCAAATGAAAGCATTTCCTTTCTGACTTTAATGTGCTGCACACAGAGCAGAATCATGCCAAGTTTTTGTTGTTTATATCATCAATGGGGTGCTACGCCCCTCAGAAATTAGAATTATGCCAAGTTATTCTTAGACAACTGAGGAGGAAACCTCCCTTCCCCCAAGCTATGTGACCAGGATTTTTATTTTATTTTTAAAAAATCAGTTTCATTTTATGAAATACAAAATTGCCCCTTGAAATGGCAAAGAAGCTACATAGAAAGCAGAGAAAACACTTAACAGTGTTAGGAGGAAATTAGGAGGAAATGAATAGGAAGGAAGGAACTCCAATGTAATGAAAGCATGGGGGTGGTTCTGGAGGTGGTTCTGAAATGATGTCAGGGGCCGCATGTGACCCACCTGTACTGTGCATACTTTCTTTGGAGAAAATTCACTGAACTTCTGAATAGCCATTCATAGGAATGTCCATGGTTATCTCTTGACCATCCTTCTGTAACTTCTCATTTGGACTGCTGTCATGTTCTCTCTTGCAGTGCCGGATTTATGTATAGGCAACCTTTTTCAGCCATGGGCCGGTCCACCGTCCCTCAGACCATGTGGTGGGCCAGACTATATTTTGAGGGGGGGGGAATGAACAAATTCCTACACCCCACAAATAACCCAGATATGCATTTTAAATAAAAGCACACTTTCTACTCATGTCACAACACCAGGCAGGCCCCACAAATAACCCAGAGATGCATTTTAAATAAAAGGACACATTCTACTCATGTAAAAAGACGCTCATTCCCGGACTGTTTGCGAGCCGGATTTAGAAAACGATTGAGCTGGATCCGGCCCCCGTGCCTTAGTTTGCCTACCCCCTGGGCCTAGACCCTCTCTTTATCTAAATCCGGCCCTGCTCTCTTGGGATGCGGAATTATTGCATGTACAGTGGTACCTCGGGTTAAGTACTTAATTCGTTCCGGAGGTCCGTTCTTAAGCTGAAGCGTACTTAACCTGAAACACCACTTTAGCTAATGGGACCTCCTGCTGCCGCTGCGCCACCAGAGCACGATTTCTGTTCTTAGCGGAGTTCTTAACCTGAAGCGTACTTAACCTGAAGCGTACTTAACCCGAGGTACCACTGTACACTGGAACATGGGGTGGAAGAAAAGAGAGAAAATGCCCTCCCTTCCTAAATGGCAAATTTTCTGAAGTTGGTTTGGTCCAACAACTTTCACATATTGAATTACTGTTCCCCCCTTCCCAGTGCTCTTCCACCAAGTTCTTCAACCTCTGCTTGGGACTTCTTCCAAAAGAATTCATTTATTCTCACTTTTATATATATATATATATATATATATATATATATATATATATATATATATTGCGCATGGTGCTTGATTGACATCTGGACATTGAGCGATGTCACGACGTCAAGCATCGTTGCATAACCCCAATCTGTTTGCTTTGTAGCATGAGACCCACATGATCTCGCTTGTGGAACTCGTTGTTAGTTTGCGAGCCAGGAACGGCTGTGCTAAAAGGGGTGCCAAAGCACTTTAGAATCAAACTATGCTTCTTTTTAAACAATGAAAAACAGGCAACTTTGTTTGTGGGGGATTGGGTGAAGTAAACCCTGCTCTTCTGAGTTTAGGCTCATAGCCCAGAGTTTTGTAGTGAGGGGACTCAAGTGTTCACTGGGAAGACTTTCCCCCAAATGTCATGCATTCCTCAGCCAGAAAACGGGAAGGTGTGAACATGTTTGCTTCTTCCTGAGCAACTGGGTGCATCTTGTATTTTTGTTTCCCCTTATACCTCCATAAGGAAGTAGACTGGTTATACTTCCTTTTAAACAGATTTCAAGTGGGCCAAGTTGCCAGGGGATGGATTACGTAAAGGTAAAGGGAATCATGGTGAATTATTTTGAATTATGGTGCTGGAGGAGACTCTTGAGAGTCCCATGGACTGCAAGAAGATCAAACCTATCCATTCTTAAAGAAATCAGCCCTGAATGCTCACTAGAAGGACAGATCCTGAAGTTGAGGCTCCAGTACTTTGGCCACCTCATGAGAAGAGAAGACTCCCTAGAAAAGACCCTGATGTTGGGAAAGATGGAGGGCACAAGGAGAAGGGGACAACAGAGGATGAGATGGTTGGACAGTGTTCTCGAAGCTACTAACATGAGTTTGTCCAAACTGCGAGAGGCAGTGAAGGATAGGTGTGCCTGGCGTGCTCTGGTCCATGGGGTCATGAAGAGTCGGACACAACTGAACGACTGAACAACAACAACAACAAAAGGGACCCCTGACCATTAGGTCCAGTCGTGACCAACTCTGGGGTTGCGGCGCCTATCTCGCATTATTGGCCGAGGGAGCCGGCGTACAGCTTCCGGGTCATGTGGCCAGCATGACTAAATCGCTTCTGGTGAACCAGAGCAGGGCATGGAAACACCGTTTACCTTCCCGCCGGAGCGGTACCTATTTATCTACTTGCACTTTGACGTGCTTTTGAACTGCTAGGTTGGCAGGAGCTGGGACCGAGCAACGGGAGCTCACCCCGTCACGGGGATTCGAACCGCCGACCTTCTGATCGGGAAGCCCTAGGCTCAGTGGTTTAACTCACAGTGCCACCCGCGTCCCATGGGGATGGATTAGATGACGCTTGATTCTAAGTCCCTATAGCTTCTTCCCCTTCCCAACTTGTTCTGAGAGTCTAGGTTTTAAAAAGGAAACCTGTAAACCACAAAGTAGCAGTGCAACTCTGGTTTTGACCCCGGTGCTTTGACAACAGAGAAAAAAACCTTATTGCAAAGCAAAGGAGCAAGGAAACAACATGCTTGGACTGTAAAGACAATGGCTCAGGACCTTAAAGGACCACCTCTTCCCAAATCAGGGGTGCCAACTTGAATAGAATATTGGGTGCATAATTGATCACATGATATAGCATGCACAAACTATTTGAATGGCAGTGCCCATCAACACCTCCAAGGGAGGTCCAGAGGATCACAATGAGAAAACTGATTTACAAAATGCTCTCTCTAGTGAGGCCCATCTGTCACCAACTCTGTCATTGTTTTGACACCAGGTAAATACATTATTGTTTTCCCATTTGGCCAGCATCAGAGATTGGGTGTTTTCACTCTGCATGTCTTTAAGAGGTGTACCCCCTCCCCCGCAGATTACTGTATCTTATTCTCGTACATTGCTTCAGGACTGTTTGTTGAGCTAGGCTCTGTGGTTTAACCCACAGCGCCACCCGTGTCCCAAATATCTGGAGTAAGGTAAAGGTAAAGGGACCCCTTTCCATTAGGTCCAGTCGTGAGCGACTCTGGTGTTGCGGCAATTTCAGGTTTCTCTCTTTCTCATTCTTTCAGTTCAGTTCTCCACATTTCATTATCAGTTTACGAATTTTTTCACCAGCATTTTAGTGAGAATTTCTCCGAATATGCACATTTCTGAAAGCCATTTCCCTGACTAAAAAGCATTTTATATGTGAGTTTCCCCACCACCACCATTATATGCATTTGTACGCACACTTTGCCCCAGTATACGCACTTGGCTGGAGAACTGCATTGCCAAATTGGAAGAAGTGTGAATGTAGAAGGATTCCCATTTTGTATCAGGAAGTAGGTAGCTTAAATGCAAGCTGAACAATTTCTCCCCCCTCTGGAGGACCACAGGTTCCCCGTTCATCTTATGCCATTTCAGCTCGTTGGTCCATCCGCATCAGCCTTGCCTGCACGGACTGGCAGCAGTTCCCCAAGGTTTCAGGTGGGGATTTTCCTGAGCCCTCCCTGGAGATGCTGGTTATTGCACTTAGGACCTTCTGCATGCAGAGCAGATGCCCTACTGCGATGGGACAACCCTTCTCCATAGCAGTGATGACGCCTGGTTTCAATAAGAGCCTGGCTGGGCAAAAGCAACTGACCCCACTGGAATATTGCATCAGAGAGAGGAGTTGTGTAAAAGAACTGGTTGGCAGGAGAAGGGTTAAGCTCCTTCTGCAAACTGCTAATTCTCCTCCTGCACCATTACCCAGCAAACATGTTGTTGATGTTTTTTGCAGGGGGGGGGGAGGGAGGGCAGGCAGCCCTGGTTTTTTCCTTCATAATACATACAGTACTGAGACCCAATTCGGCAGACGTTAGCCAGGATTTGCAGAGCAACTCCCCCCACCCCTTTACCATCACACCTCTCTCTGGTGCAATGGGCTGTTGCTGCTGCACTGGGGTTCTGCACAAAGTCTTTGAAAACCAGAAAGATGTGACGAACAGCTGGGGGCGGAGGGAGAGAGCGCAGCTCTGTGAAATGCTACAAGCGGGATTTCTCGTGCCTGTTTTGTAACTGGAGGGGGAGGAATGAAAGTGGGGGGGAATTTATGTCCTGAACTGATAGGAATTCTCTTCGGATGCAGGAGGGGTGGGCAGAAAAACAGTAATCAAATGACCTTTTGAATAAATCAAGAGCCACCAACACTGGAGCTCCTGCCTCTTAATAAACATTGCATGTGTCTCCCTCTCCCTCCCCTCCTTCTCTCTCCTTTTCTCTCCTGTGCTGTGACATAATCAACAGGGATGAATTGTTATTACATTAAAATGGATTGCGCCGCAGTTACTTTACATAATAAACTAGAAAGTCACAACTTCCTCCTGATGAGCTGTGCAGGCTGCGACTTGTAAAACAGATGAAGTTACAAGAGGCTGGAGTGGCCCCCACACCATGCAAAGAAGAAGGGAGAAGACCTTGCAAGGGCCAGGCAGACACAGCTGGGGACCCGCCACCCCCAGTGCTGATGGCTAAGGTGGTCCATTTGCATAACAAGTGGGGTATTTGTGTGCAACATGGGAAATTGCTTTATACTGCATCAGACCAGTGGTCCTTCAAGCTCAGTAGAGTCTACTCTGACCCGCAGCAGATCTCCAGGGTTCCAGGCAGGAGCTTTCCGTAGCCTGACCTGGAGACACCGCAGGTTAATCCTGCCATCTTCTGCATGCAAGACAGATGCTCTACTGCTGAGTGATGGTCCTTCCCATCAGGCTTGGGTTGGGTTGGGTTGGATGGGATCCTTGTGAATTTACACCATCAACATTTGAAAGACTGATTCAGTGTTCCACAGTCACACAGAGAGAACGCCAAGTGTTTTATTTAGGTGTCTTATGTACACATCGGGACACGGGTGGAGCTGTGGGTTAAACCACAGAGCCTAGGGCTTGCCGATCAGGTGGTCAGCGGTCCAAATCCCCGCGACGGGGATCCCTCCCATTGCTCAATCCCTCCCATTGCTCAGTCCCTGCTCCTGCCAAACTAGCAGTTCGAAAGGACATCAAAGTGCAAGTAGATAAATAGATACCGCTGCACCGGGAAGGTAAACGGCATTTCCGTGCGCTGCTCTGGTTCGCCAGAAGCGGCTTAGTCATGCTGGCCACATGACCTGGAAGCTGTACGCCGGATCCCTCGGCCAATAATGCGAGATGAGCGCCGCAACCCCAGAGTCGGTCACGACTGAACCTAATGGTCAGGGGTCCCTTTACCTTTACCTTACTCCAGATATTTAGGTTGCAGGTAGCGCTGTGGGTTAAACCACAGAGCCTAGGGCATGCCGATCAGAAGGTCGGCGGTTCAAATTCCCATGACGGGGTGAGCTCCCATTGCTCAGTCCCTGCTCCTGCCAACCTAGCAGTTCGAAAGCACGTCAAAGTGCAAGTAGATAAATAGGTACAGCTCCAGCGGGAAGGTAAACGGCGTTTCCGTGCATTGCTCTGGTTCGCCAGAAGCGGCTTAGTCATGCTGGCCACATGACCCGGAAACTGTACGCTGGCTCCCTTGGCCAATAAAGCGAGATGAGCGCCGCAACCCCAGAGTCATCCGCGACTGGACCTAATGGTCAGGGGTCTCTTTACCTTTACCTTTAATGGATGGTGCAATCATTGCAAAAGGGCTCCCAGCATATTTCTTACTTTCATGGGGGAAGACAGCATTGAACTCAATGACGCTGACCTGAACATGCATAGAGTTGCACAGTCAATAAAATAGATTCCCTTTGACAGCTGGTAGTTTCCTTTGGGGCAAAGTTGAGGGAGTCAGTTCTAGTCTGGGGATAAGACCCCTTCCTCTCTGAACTGTATTTAAGCCAGGCTATTTGGAGGCTATTTGGAGTGCAAGAAGTCCTGGACCTTTATTGTCTGATAACTTTCATTTTGCCCTTTACCTTTTGTCCCTTTACCTTTACCTTACTCCAGATATTGCCTCCCACATTACAACTCCCATCATCCCTGGCCACTGGCTATGCTAGCTGATGGGAGCTGGGACATCTTGTAGCACCTGTAGGGTCATAGGACCCCTGCAATAGGAGGCAACTTTCAATGTCCTGTGTTCCTAGGTGATGGTGCCTGGGCCAAGCTAGAGCCAAGTGGAAGACGTTGCTGCCAGTTCACAGGCGACCTCACTCCCTTAGATTCAAATCAAGTTGGCAAACCTGGGCTTCAGATACAGATAATGCTTTTTTGGAGAGCTGGCCGAAATCCCTGCCAACTCAACTCCACACAAACTTCTCCACCTTCTCTGCAGCTCCTGGTCCATTGCGAAATCATTTTCCTCAAAATGTACCTTCTAGTGGGAGCTGTTGACTGGGTAATGGCAAAGGCTCCTCTAATGGCCTTCATGAACACCGAAAGCCTAACACAGCCTTTCCCAGCCTGGTGCCTTCCAGTTGTTTTGGACCATAGCTCCCATCAGCCACAGCCAGCACAGCCATGAGATGCCAAAAGCCATCTGGTTGACAGTTTTAGGTGCTGGGGTGCTGGATGAGACAGACCTTTGTCCTGACCCAGCTGTGATCTTCTTAGGTTGTCATGCCACCTTCGTAATTAGGCAGCATGGTAATTGGCATGTCCTGCTGCCAAGTTGATCAGAGTACCCCTGGCAGTCAATCCCCGCCAGCTGGTAAACCTCTTCTCCATGCTTAATCCCACGATGGGCCACGGCTTCCATTTCGAAATTTAGTTCCAGAGCCTCTCATGCGCAGGCATGACTTCAGGCTGCAAATTAAAAACCTTATCTGATTCTGTATAAGTCTTCAATCCAATCGCAGAAGGATTATACAAACTCACAGCATATGAACATATAAACGCAGACTTGCCATGGACAAATTCACTGACATTTGGAATCCATTCTTACAAATACTCTAATAGGTTAAGATCTGATGAAGTACAATAACAACTTTGTAAAATACACAGTTTTGGGTTCCCCCCTCCCCCCTTTATTTTCCCTTCTACACAGGTTCTGTTTCTCTTTTTCTTTTTCTCTCTTTTATTTACGTCTCACCATGTTTGGTGCACATATAATTATGTAATTTTTGAACTTTCAATAAAGATGTTTTTTTTAAAACAAAAAACAAAAACACCTATCTACCTCTGATTCAATTTAAGGAATGCATCTTAAACTTTTGGGGCTGTAAAGAAGGGTGATGAAATGTTACATATGTATTGATCTGCAAAGCTGTTGTTATCCATCTCTCTCCTTGTTTTAGTGCTGCATTTGTTTGCTTGCTTGAAAAACTATCAAGGATGTGAAATACAGTAGAGGGCACCTCAAAGGGAGCCGGCTTTTGAAGCGTTCCCAGGGGACCTGAACAGAAGTGGTGGAAGCATGCCTGGAGGAACAGACCCTTTTTGCTACTTGCCATTTGTAAGCAACTGATTCCAGGGAGAGATGGAAGCTGCTTCTATGGTAGGAGATGCTGTCATGGCAGAACTCCCCGATGATGAAAAGCTATAGCGTTGGAGACTATTTAGTTAGGGGGAAAGCGAGTCAAGGGAGACACGATAGAAGTGTCTAAAAATCATGCATGGCATCGAGAGAGTGGACAGAAAAAAAGCTTTTCTCCTTCTCTCATAAAGCTACATCTCCTGGACCATCTAACAACAACAACAACAATAATAACAACAACTAGCTGACCCGGCCACGCCTTGCTGTGGCTGATTTGGTGAAATGCAAAAGTAAGATACAGTATGAAAGAGAAAGCGTATGTTTACTTACACCTTATCTCATTGAAGTTCAGTCTATGTGTTCTCCGTTTGCCCCTCCGTTTGCCCCTGTCTTCATTTCTACAACTGTTTATTGTGCTGTGCTGTTTAACGTCCACTGGAGGGCGCTATCTTTTGCAGAAAATCACATTTTTACCTGGGAAAGGTGTGGTATTTATGCAATGTAAGTACATATGATCACTCCCATATGGGCATGGAACGTTGTGTCCAAATTTGAACGGAATCGATCAAGGGGTTACGGAGAAAGGCGATTGTTAACAAACATCCAACTTGAATGATTTTATATATATTAATAATAATAATAATAATTTATTATTATTATTTATAACCCACCCATCTGGCCAGCACCCAACAGAATATTAAAAACACGATAAAACATCAAACATTAATCTTCTGACTGACGGTCGAATAAAAGAATGATGATGATCAAACATTAAAGACTTCCCTAAACAGGGCTGCCTTCAGATGTCTTCTAAAATCAGATAGTTGTTTATTTCCTTGACATCTGAAGGGAGAGTCACAGGGAGGGAGCCACTACCGAGAAGGCCCTCTGCCTGGTTCCCTATAAACTCACTTCTCGCAGTGAGGGAACCGCCAGAAGGCCCTCAGAGCTGGACCTCAGTGTCTGGGCTGAACGATGGGGGTGGAGACGCTCCTTCAGGTATACTGGGCTGAGGCTGTTTAGGGCTTTAAAGGTCAGCACCAACACTTTGAACTGTGCTCGGAAATGTACTGAAGCTGAATGTTGGGAGATTTTGGACAAGCAAAAGGAAGTACTTTGCGCAGAGCATAGTGAAGACTATGGAGTTTACTCCCACAGGTGGACATGAGGTCCAGCAGGACTATCAGTGTTTAATAGCTGTGGTGGCTATGTTGTACCTCCACTGTTGGAGGCTGTATGCTTCTGAGTTCCCGTTGCTGGAAACTAGAGGGATGGTGAGTGCTGCTGAACTCCCACCCAGCTTGCAGGCTTCCCACAGCATAGCTGTCAACTTTCGGATTTGAAAATAAGGGATTTTTCCAAACTTTCGGATTTGAAAATAAGGGATTTTTCCAAACTTTCGGATTTGAAAATAAGGGATGCCGCGAGGGCGGTGCAATGGCACCAAGTAGCCTCGCCACCCTGCGCTCCAGAGGCTGCGAACGGGTGAGCGAAAGAGCAAGCGCATAGACGGCAGGCAGGCTGTCTGTCTGGTTGGGTGTGAGGGTCTGGCTGCACAAGGCATGCAAGCTCCGCCCCCAGTCGGTCTCAGACTCCTTATTGGCAGCTGAGCAACGCAGCTGAGGAGCCTCCCTGGCCGACAGGGAGGGAGGGGAGCTGCTTCCTTTGAAATCTGAGAAATTTAAGGGATATCAACAATCTGGGATAGCAGTGGGTAACGGCATTGGAATAAGAGAGTTTCCACCAAAAAAAGGGAGGGTTGACAGCTATGTCCCACAGGCATCTGTTCAGCAACTGTGAGAACCGGAACGCTGGAGTAAATGGGCCATTAGTCCATACTGTCAGGGACTGGGCAGAGGAGGAATGGTGGAGACTGCCTCCCCAGCCTGATCCCTCCAGGGAGGAGGAAGAGGAAGACAGTATAGATTGACAACAGGAGGTTGAGGGAGGTAGCATCTCAGAGGCAGATGAGGGGGAAAGCTGGGAAATAATGGGAGAGGAGAAGGCAGGACCAGAATGGCAGCTGATTGACACGGTGTCTTTAGAAAGCATTCTGGCCCCCCACCTCTCCCAGAACCCAGCAAGCCTTGAAAGTAGGAGAGCAAAGAGCTCAAAGACAGAGGGCACGTAGCAGCACCCGTAGAAACGATGAATGAGGAAGTGGGAAAGACGGGGGATGGAGATTCACTCGAGACAACGCCATTATCCAAGAGGCTGGGTTCTATAGCCTCTCTCTGTAACATTGGAAAAAAAGGACGGTAGGAAACTGTTCCTTGTTTTTATACTTTCCTGGGCAACCAGCCGGGAGCTGCTGACAGCATCCTAACATATACCCTCCAACATTTCTACAATGAAAATGTGGACTTCCTATTGAATAATAATAATAATAATAATATCCCACCCATCTGACTGGGTTGCCCCACTCACTCTGGGTGGCTTCCAATGTATATAAAAATATAATAAAATGCTAAACATTTTTTTTAAAAAGCTTCCCTATACAGGGATCCTTCATATGTCTTCTAAAGGTTATATAGTTATTTATCTCCTTGGCTCAGGGGTCGCATAACTCCATACCCTTCAACATTTTTCTGATGGAAATAGAGACGCCCTAAGGCAAAGTGGAACATTCTGTGATCAAATCAAAAACTGGAATGTATTCTGTAAATCCAGGGCTGTCCCTGGAAAATAGGGGCACTTGGAGGGTCCGTTGGCCCAGCAGGCTCCTCTTATGTTTTATTCGCCAGGCTGGCTATTGTGTTTTGGGAATAGCAGAAACTTTGCAATTGTATAACTGGAACCTGATCTTTTTTGTCAGTCCCTGCAAAGTATTATCCCTTCTTCCCCTAGCTTGCCAACCCATTTAAGCAGGCTGTGAGGTTAGGGAGCCATTTTGGCAACCAGAGATAGAGATGGGCAGGAGGAGAAATGAGAAATGAGAATACAGTGGTACTTCGGTTTACGAACTTCATCCGTTCCAGAAGTCCATTCTTAAACCAAAGCCATTCTTAAACCAAGGCGCGCTTTCCCTAATGAGGCCTCCTGCCGCTGGTGTCCTTCCACCATTCGGCTTCCGAGGTAAAGTTTGCTGACTGGAACACCTACTTCCGGTTTTGCAGAGTTCGTATACAGCAGGGGTGGCCAACTCCCTGTGGGAATGTTTGGGAACGTGGATGATGATTTATAATTTAACATATCTCATCCTAACTTGCGCTTGCAAGTTCAACCAGCAGAGTAACATTCCCTTTTAAAATACACACAGCGGAAGTTGCTTTGATTCGCTAGAATCAGCTTAATCTAGTTTCCTGGTTTGTCACTATATTTCCCCTTTATCCCTCTTCAAATAAGACACAGCACACGTCTTCTATAAAAAGATATAAAACGTTTACTCACGGACATTCAATTGCAGAGACAGGAAGACTCCCAAAAGAAGGCAGGCTTATACATAGTAAAGATATATACAATAGGAATCTCTCCATGTGGGAGAGAAGTCCATCAGGCCCCAGTTGGCTGGAAGCCAACTGAGCATCCTCCTCGCAGACTGAGCGAGAGAGAGAGCTGAGAGACAGAAAGAGGCAGAATGGCTGCTGGCCAGTGGGTTAGGCTAATACCTTCCCAGGTGAAGCCACTCCCACTTCTAGCTTGCAAAGGAAGTTATCTCAATCCAGGTGACCAGGAAGTTGTGGCTGGAGGACTGAGATACCTTCTAGCATTGTTGTAATTGACTGCTCTAGTGTTTACATCCCACACTCCCAAGAGACTGCGATCTACTTACAGAGTTAAAAACTGGCAGTGATCTACCCCCTTTTGGGGGGTTCAGGTCAAAGTTGTTGAGCTTTTTGGGGGAGGAGGAAAGCCCATTTTTTAGGCATTCAGATCAAAGTTGAGCTTTTTTAGGGAGAAGGAAAGCCCCATTTTTTGGGGGGGTGCAGGGCAAAAAATGAGCTATTTTTAGGGGAGCCAAAGTTGTTGAGCTTCTTTGGGGCGAGCCAGTGATCTACCAGTGATCTACCACAGACGTCCAGTCATCTACCTGTTGGACATGCCAGCTATACAGAATAGTTCATTAACAGGGCTGTTCTTAAACTGAGGTACCACTATATGCCACTCCCTGCCCCCTATCTTTGCACACACACAAAACTTCCACCACCACCGGAATGCCCCCCTCTCACCAAACTCAGTGAGAGACAGGGGTGGGGGAGATGACTGTCAACACCACATGCTGAAACGCCCCCCTCCCGCCTTTCTCCCAGAAGCAGGATTCAAAATGGCTCAGAACCATGAAAACCAACACAACAAAATACACAAAACTAACAACATGTAGAAGAGAATAGTTAAAAGGTGAATATGAAAAGACCTTCAGGCACATGACACCCTCAAGGTGGCTCCCTTCTGCATAATAGTGGCTGGGAGCAGATTGGTGTACCTTAATTTCTGCTATGCTTCCTTATTTTATTCTATTTCATATTTTTTTATTGCATAGATATCTCCCTTCCATTTTATCCTGGGTTCAGAGATGGTAGGTGCCATGCACTATCTGTAAAGAGAAATTGGAGGCTCCCGAATCCAGGATAAATCTCATTTTTGCTGGGAAAGTGATGCAAAGCACAGAGGCCAAAACCCAGAGGCCAAGGACTCAACTGGTTTTTCCCAGAGAGGCTGTTCTTCTCTGTTGAGAAACAACAGCAATTAAATTAACAAGAGAGTGACTGTTTGCCTTATCTATATTTCATGGCTTTGCTAGCGTTGTGGATTTGAAAAACAGACTGGGGGGGGGGGGTTCTTGGGAAACAGGATGCCAAGCATTTGCTACCTGTTTTCCTTATGACGGACAACATAATTTAGCTTTTGATTAATTTTGTCGCACACCTTTCCTCACTGCATTAGGCTGTTACTGCTTCCTCCTGGCCCACCCTCTAATTGTCCCCTCCTGACTCTGTCTCTATTAACTCATCCTGTCTTTCCAGAATCACTTCTTCACCCATTCCAGTTCCTCCCATTTCAGCTCAGCTTCAAATTGAGGGATGGGGAACCATTCTGAGGGCCAGGTTCCCTTCTGGAAAAGCATTCTGAGAGCCACTCGAGGATGGAGCCAGAGGCAAAAGTGAGAGGGCAACAGGTACCTCTGTACAGTAGGCTAGTTTCTATGCACACTCACCTGTCCCTCTGTCCTCCATCCAGGAAGCCAAGAGGTGTGATCAGAGTTCAAGGACACATTCCAGCCAGACAAAAACACTCAGGAAAGGTGTGAAGCAGGATCAGTGAGAGATGTATCCTGAGGAGAGTGGGTGTGGCCTGGAAAGAGTCCCAAGGGCTGCCTGGAGTGCAGTGGCATAGAGTGGGCTGCCTGACTCCTGGGTGCAGTGGCATAGAGTGGGTTGCCATTGTCCGGGGCCACGTGGAGGGGAAGTGAAATATACTCAGAGTCGAGTGTGAATTTCATGCTCTTTATTCAGCTTGTAGTAGCAGAAGAAGAAGAATGTCTGTTTCCCCAAAACATCTGCTATATATACATTATTTAAACAATGGGCCTTGCGTGATTGGCTACTTCTGGGCTGCTCCTGTAGGCCAATCAGGTTGCGGATTCACTTCCTCCAGAAGCCTGATTGGCTGCTCCTGCAGGCCAATCAGGTTGCTGATTCACTTCCACCTGGAGCTGGATTGGTTGGCTCCTGCAGACCAATCAGACTTCTGCATTCTGGATCCTATTGTTCTAGGATTCAGCTCAGTACATGACAGGAAGGGAGGGGAATGGACAGAGTATGCATGCACATTCAACCACCAAAGGTGCCCGCATCACCCAGGAGATTTCAGCCACAGTTAAGAAAGGAAGAGCTGTTCCATTGTCTGGAGAGGTCACTTCCTGTTTTGCATGGAGAAGCCATTTTCAATGGAGCCCAGCGATGGAAGTGGGTAGCTATATTGAGGCAGCATTGGGTGTTGAAATTTTGCACCCCTAACAACTTGTAGGGACCCAGGTGGCGCTGTGGGTTAAACCACAGAGCCTAGGGCTTGCTGATCAGAAGGTCAGCGGTTCGAATCCCTGCGACGGGGTGAGCTCCCGTTGCTTGGTCCCAGCTCCTGCCCACCTAGCAGTTCGAAAGCACGTCAGAGTGCAAGTAGATAAATAGGAACCACTCTGGCGGGAAGGTAAACAGCGTTTCCGTGCGCTGCTCTGGTTCGCCAGAAGCGGCTTAGTCATGCTGGCCACATGACCTGGAAGCTGTACGCCGGCTCTCGGCCAATAAAGCGAGATGAGCGCTGCAACCCCAGAGTCGGACACGACTGGACCTAATGGTCAGGGGTCCCTTTACCTTTTACCTAACAACTTTTGTGCCTGGGGCAACTGCCCCTGTGGCCCCCCATGCAACACCACTGCCGGGGCATGACGTACTACACTGCCGTTATGATGTAACACATCCTTTGATCAATCTTCCCCATTCCACTTTGACATAACCTTCGGTTTTATAAGATTATGCGAAGGAAGTCCCCTGCCCATCCCACACACCCTTTTTCTTTATTCATCCAGAAGGATTTGCATACACCACACAGGAGGGTCATGGAAGAAATTAAGGCTGCATACAAATGCAAATATAGCTTGAGGAATGAGTCATCTGTGCATCACTCGTTTTGGGAAAGACATACTACGACGTGCCTCTGAAAACGGCATCAGGACAAATCGGGTGTTCCTGTTTCTGGGAGAAGTGGGTTGTTCAGAGTAAGGATTGCTTGCCCTCTGTGGCCCCCACAAGGCTTCCTCTCTCCTCCCCCTTAGCCAGCAGCAAAGTCTGCATATGGAATGGCCTATCTCACAACCAGCCTTACCCAGAACAATGGCACAATTTTTATGAGAAAAATAGAAAACACCAAGATGAGATTTTTTTTTCTTTCCTCCCCAAAGCTGAAAACTTGCCTGGATCATGGGGAGGATTTGGTTTTTTGGGGGAAAATATTCATGTTTTTACAATATAAGAAAATAAACAAACTGATCTACAGGAAAGAAAGAAAAGAAAGAAACTAAAGAAAGAAGGAACAGAAAAAGAAACAACAAGATCCCCCCCATCACTATATCACAATTTCCATCCCCTGCAGAGGAAGGTGTCCCCTCCTATTACTCACCTGGGCTCATCCCTCTCAGCCTGTGATATGGAGATAAGCCCTGGATTTGTGTGAGTGCAAAAAGCTAAAAGCAGAAAAAGAAACTGAGTGTAGTAAAAAAACAAAACACCATTATGTATGCACCCTAATATGATGGTGTCCAGGTTCAAATCCCTGCTCACTAGAATGCCTTAATTTGTTTTTTGGTTTTTTTTAAAGCTCACAATACATTTTCTTACCTGACATCAGAGATACAGTTTTAATTAACCCTAGATGAACTGAGCCAGTTGTGATTCAGAAT
Organism: Darevskia armeniaca; assembly: GCA_034641395.1. NCBI lineage: Eukaryota > Metazoa > Chordata > Lepidosauria > Squamata > Lacertidae > Darevskia > Darevskia armeniaca. The sequence goes on along the minus strand of JAWWNF010000740.1, from coordinate 724,909 downwards.
CGGGCATAAGCTGAATGAAAACTCAGGAACCTCTCCTATAGCAAGCACATTACTGAAGGGCACCTTCACTGAGCGAGAAGTTGGGCACATTTAATGGCATGTTCCTTTCCTGCCCCTGTGAATCACAGTGTCAAATGCCATGGTATATGTTATGCACTGGCTAATTACAAGCTTTGGTGGCATCACTAGCTTTAATTCTGTTTTCAAATGGTACCAAGTTCATTAAGGGTGTCACTTTACGCCAGGCAAAGGCAAACTCGGCCCTCCAGATGTTTTGGGACTACAACTCCCATCATCCCTGACCACTGGTCCTGTTAGCAAGGGATGATGGGAGTTGTAGGCAGTGGTGGAGCTTCATTCTCCAGCACCGGGGGAGGGGAGCAGGTGGAGGAGGGGCTGGCACACGTCCTGGGGGCATGGCGCGCCGCCCAAAGGGGTGGGGCACGCATACTGGGGGCATGGTGTGCCGGCCACAGGGGCATGGCGCACATTCTGGGGGCATGGCACGCCGCCCACAGGGGCGTGGCAGCGTTCTGGGGCGGGGCGCGCAGCCTGTGGGGGCGGGGTGCCCAGTGCGGGCAGGGGGCAGCCGTGATGGAACCCACCCCAGGATCGCGGCAATGGGGGCGGTGTGCTCCCATCGCCCCCACCTTCCTCCACCCTTGGTTGTAGCCCAAAAACATATTGAGGGCCGAGTTTGCCTTTGCCTGCTTTACGCTCATCTGCTTACATCACTCTTCCCGAAGCTGGAACCAACTTTGAAAGGCCCTGCACAGTTCAGGACCAAGTTCTTTGAGAGACCACTTGACCCCTTACGTATATACCTAGTAGAGCACTGCATTCTGCAGGAGAGTTTCTCCTTAACATCTCCCAAATATCAGGAAACCACAGAAACTCAACAAGGCTTTCTAAGGTATATGGCCGCGCCTGTTCTATGGAACAGCATGCCTGCCGAGGTAGGATGGGTGCTCACTGTCTGTGCTCTCTGGTCAGTAGCTGATGGCTGTAAAAAGGATTCTGGAAGGTGGAAGGCACCACCACAGTAAGAATTCAATTGGTAATATATCCATTCGCATCAACATGATTGTGAATTTTTCATGGACCACATTGTTTAGCCTAGGTAAGAGGCCAGATTCATATGACAAATTGTCTTTTGGCATATACAGTGGTCCCTCGACTTACGAATGACCCGACTTCCGTATTTTTCGAGTCACAAGTGAAGAAAGTGGCCGCGCGCTTTCGAATTTTTTCGACCTCCGAATAGAAATCGCGGCCGTTTTAGATGCAGTTTCCTCGACTTACGAAGTTTAGATGCGGTTTTTTTCGACGTACGATTTTTTTTCTCCCAATGCATTCCTATGGGGACTCGACTTACAATTTTTTTGACCTACGATGGTCCCTTCGGAACGCATTACATTCGTAAGTCGAGGGACCACTGTATTATGGCTTGTGACACAAGTTTGTCAACCAATTATTTATACGGACTGAATATTTCAATTTATTTTTGCATTCAAGTGAGAGAGGCTGAAAGAGACTAGATGGCCCACTGTCCCCCATCGAGCTTCATGACCAAGTGGGGATTCGAACCCTGGTCTCCCGGGTCCTATTCTGACACTCTAACCACTATGCCATCCTGGCTCTTGGAAAGTGCAAATGGAGAAACCTACTTGCCTTTAAATGCAAACTGAACCAAATTTCTCCCTCCTCCCGAACCAGTGGTGCCATAAACAAGCCAACCATGAGTTCTGTCCTGAAGCTGCTCTCAGTCCATTTCATTGAAGGGTCCTGTTACCCCTCTCTGTGCAACTTCTGCCCACCGGCCCCTTCCGAAAGTAGGGGCGCCCCCCCTTGATTTGATGCTGAAGCAGGTAATCACTGCAGCCGGATGCAAATAAATGTGCCCAATTCAAGGCCATCTCTGCCTGATGAATGGTATTTCATAGGGGAACAATAGCACAGCTTGTGCACTCATCAAGGGCAACAAAGGATATCGCTGAATGCTTAATATATGCTCCCGATCTCAGGATTTGACAAGGGAAGAGACTGAGCGAGCTTGCATGCTCAAATTATGTTTTCTTGTGCTGAAAGCAGTCACCCTCCCACTTTTTGGGTCTTTGTTGTTGCCAACAGAGAAACATTCCAGGAATTGTTTGCTCCCAGCTTCCCAGCTGGGGCACTGATAACAGGGATATACCTCTCCATCTTCGAATGCTGTGTTGTTGTTGCTTTCATGTAAATCACACCGTTCATCCAAGGAGTTCAAAGTGGTCCACCTCCTCTCCTTTTTATACTCACAGCAACCCTGTGAGGTAGGTTCGTGTCTGAGCAGGTTTGAACTGCGTTCTCTGCCCCCCTCCCTGCACACCTGGCATGCTAACCATTGAACCACATGGACATGTTACAGCGTCAATGTTACTCTTGCTTCTCTTCATCCTGTCACCTAGTCAGTCAGTCAGCATTCTTTGACCACTGAGCACATACCCTCCAACATTTCTCTGATGAAAATATGGACATCCTATTCCAGTGATGGCTAACCTTGACACTCCAGATGTTTTGGAACTACAACTCCCATCATCCCTAGCTAACAGGACCAGTGGTCAGGGATGATGGGAGTTGTAGTTCCAAAACATCTGGAGTGTCAAGGTTAGCCATCACTGTCCTATTCAATAATAACAATAATAATAACAATAACAATAACAATAATAATAATAATAACTATCCCGGCCATCTGACTGGGTTGCCCCATATAAAAACATAATGAAACATTAAACATTAAAAAACTTCCCTATGCAGGGCTGCTTTCAGATGTCTTCTAGAGGTTGTATAGTTACTTATCTCCTTGACTTGGGAGTCACATAACTCCATACCCTCCAAAATTTGTCTGATGAAAACTGGAACATTCTCTTTTCTTTAGGACGTCCCTGCTCTTTTCCTTAGGATGCCCCTGTTTTCAACAGAGATGTCATAAGGAAAAGCAGGACATTATGGGGTCAAATCAGAAACCGGGACAACTTCTGTAAATCTGGGACTGTCCCGGAAAAATAGGGACACTTGGAGGGTCCTGTGAGCATACTAAGTCCTCAGTGGGTGGTTTGGGGGTGCTTTTCCTAAAGACCTTTTTGCACTTCTGCAACTCCTGGGGTTTCCCTCAGCTTGTGCATAAATGATACCATTTTGGCTACAATCAGGGCCCACGCCCAGGGAATGAGCCCATTATTAGTATATAGAATGTGATAGAGAAATTAGGGTTCCTTGCTGGGTATACAGGCTATGGAACTGAAGGACGTGGCCTGAAGGAATATGAAACCACCCTCTTGGGGAAACTAAGGAGGTCTGGTACCTGGATGGGTCTACCTGGGAACCAAATGAATGCCTCCTTGGGTTCCATGATGGAATAAAAGTAGGGTGTAAATATATGTAAATAAATGAAATACGTAATTGCAAGGAAGCTTTTTTTCTCCATATGTGGAAGAGAAAATATTGCTACATGCTCCTGATTTCTGACTGCTGACATATTCCAAGTCTTAATTCTGTTTGAAGTGCAGTATGCTAGAGAGTTGTGTTTTTGTATTATTATTAATATTATTATTAATATTATTATTATTTCAAACAAACACGTCAAACCAGCTACTCAAGACTGTCTCCAGTGGCAAAACAATATATTTCACCTGTACAGAGGTGACCTTCCTTACACAATATTCTCAGCTCCTTCCTTCCACATTTAAACTGTTCCTACAGCCATTAGTTGCAGCTATCACTTCCGATTCCTCTTTTGGGGATAACTATTCTCTCACGTTCTAACAACTAAGCAAGCAAAGCTTCTAGGAAGCAAACAAATATTATTTTAGCAGATAGCAGTTCCCACCCAGGCCCTTCCTGTGAGGTTGAACCTTTAGCCAGCTTTAGATGTAATCATTATTTATGTGTCCATTCAAACTAAATTTTCTCCTTTCTCGGCCCTCAGCTGTGCCACCTTCTTCGAGATCTGATGGACATCTCATTCTAGATGGCTGGAGAGAGCTATATCCAGCTATCAGGAGATCAACTCCTGTCATTAGCTCCCATTGACAAAACACCAACTGGACCATCCTGGACGATTAGCCAGCAATCAGCTTGAAAAAGCTGGCCTGTCAGCAGCCATAAAGTATATATTTAAGGGATAAGTGGTTCGGCTGATTGCTTAGAGGCATAAGAAAATGGCAGGCATTTCAAGAAGAGAGAAGCAGCAATGAAAAAGAAAAAGCTAAGCTAAGCGAGTTGGATACCATGAATGTGTCCTACGCTATGGAGAACAAAAGTGGGAAAATTCCATATATGGTGTACAGTCAGGGAATCCTTGACATGTCTTATTTTAGAAATGAGATGCAATTACTTCTTCAGACTAAGCACTTACTAGAAGCTGTGTGGAGATGGGGATGAGGGAGAATTTCAGTTTGGTTCACATGTGACTGCAAACCTGCCTAATCCAGAACATGATGTCAGTGGAAATGCCGCTACCCTTTTTAAAACTTGCACTCTCAGGATTCTTTTGCAAAGCAGTTCTCCAAGCAAAACACATGCATGAAAAAGTCACACATTAGTAAATGCAATATTCTATTAGGAAAAATGAATCGCAAAAATGTGTACGTTGCATGAAAAGTGCCCTGAATTCTGATGAATTTTCGTGAGGAATTAAAACAAATAATCAACCTGACTGATAATTTAAGATTGGAAAAAGTGTGTGTGTGTGTGTGTGTGTGTGTGTGTGTGTGTGTGTGTGTGTGTGTGTGTGTTTGGTGGGAGGCGGGAATCTAAGAGAAACTGAAACTGACGGAATCACTCACCCCTCGCCTCCACCAGGGTTGGGGAACAGGATCCATCAGGTGAACTGAATCGTGAGCTCCCATCCCATAGACCACTTTGACAGGTGCAAGGGGCTATCCAACATGGCATTAGGTGACCCAACTTTAAAGAAGATTCTTTCCTTACTTTCTTAAACAAATTCACAGACAGATGCTGCTGTCCATGCATTGAACAAAGGCCTGAAGAAGGGAGCTTGCTCTGTGTATAAATGCAGTCTGTACTCTAAAATCCTGCATGATCAGATATCAGAGTTCTAGGCACCCACCTTGCTAATAAAAGGTAAAGGGACCCCTGACCATTAGGTCCAGTCGTGTCCGACTCTGGGGTTGCGGCGCTCATCTCGCTTTATTGGCCGAGAGCCGGCGTACAGCTTCCAGGTCATGTGGCCAGCATGACTAAGCCGCTTCTGGCGAACCAGAGCAGCGCACAGAAACACTGTTTACCTTCCCGCCAGAGCGGTTCCTATTTATCTACTTGCACTTGACGTGCTTTCGAACTGCTAGGTGGGCAGGAGCTGGGGCCGAGCAACGGGAGCTCACCCCGTCGCAGGGATTCGAACCGCCGACCTTCTGATCAGCAAGCCCTAGGCTCTGTGGTTTAACCCACAGCGCCACCTGGGTCCCTTCACCTTGCTGATACAGGCATCCTTTTAAGCCTCTTCTGTCTAACCTGGCCAACCTTCCCAGCAAAGCTCCTCAGGGCTTCAACTGGAAGTTTTTGTTGCCATAGGCTATGCCCATACCATCCAACATGAGCCAAGCTACAAAACTAGGTTATATGTAACTCCATCTTGTTCTTAAGCAGCCCTCTTGTATAATTGGGAACATCGTATACAGACCATGATTTGGTTGTCTGGCACACAGAATGCATTTTTGTTCCAGGAATAGGGAGTGAACAATAAGAAAAGGGTCACTGTGTAGTATCTACCTGGAACATAATTCCAAAAGGGTTTCTTTTGGTTAGAGCTCTGCTGGGAGAAAACTGAACAAATCTAAGGGCTCATCCAGAATTTCTTTTGTGCTGCCCATTTTGGGCCAACGTGGACGACTCCAGAGAAAGATTTGACCAGTAGTAATGGATGGTTCAGGGACATGGGTAGCGCTGTGGGTTAAACCACAGAGCCTAGGGCTTGTCGATCAGAAGGTCGGCGGTTAGAATCTCCGCGATGGGGTGAGCTCCCGTTGCTCGGTCCCTGCTCCTGCCAACCTAGCAGTTTGAAAGCACGTCAAAGTGCAAGTAGATAAATAGGTACCGCTGCAGTGGGAAAGTAAATGGCATTTCCATGCACTCTGGCTTCTGTCATGGTGTCCCATTGCACCAAGAGTGTTTAGTCCTGCTGGCCACATGACCCGGAAAAACTGTCTGTGGACAAACGCCGGCTCCCTCGGCCTGAAAGCGAGATGAGTGCCACAACCCCATAGTCGCCTTTGACTGGACTTGACCATCCAGGGGTCTTCTACCTTTATCTTTTAGGTTGGGTGAGACACTTCAGGAACCAAATATGGTACCATTCCCTGGTATAATGCGGGGAGGGGAAGGCAAGTGCACTACATCAGATAGTTTGAGAAGCTGTTTTAAGCTAATTTGGGGACAGCTTTTTGTGGAAAGGTGCCATATAAATAAAGTCAATCATTTGAAGAGCCCATCCTTGGAGACTACTATCTCCACTCCTGCAAGCTGTATGCCTCTGGTTACCTGAGTGGAGAGGAAAGTGATGTTCCCCTGGCATCCTGCTTGCAGACTTCTCAGAGGCAGCGTTTTGGCCACCATAAGAACATGGGGTAGGTAGATCTTTGGCCTGATCTATCAGGGCTCTTTCTGTTATGGCGCCAACAGGATGGCGTGCCGAAGCCAGGTATCAGTACCGGGATCAAGAGAAGCCAAAGTCAAGAGCAGTCAGGAACCAGCCGGAGTCAGGTACACAGGATCAGGAGCAGGATGAGCAGGCACAACCACGTGCTTCAGCACAGCAGTTGCAGGTGCTGGTGAGGGAAGCAGCTGGCCTTCCTAAAGTAACCAGCTCATCACCATGCCTTTTACGAGCTGCAACTGCCTCCAATTGCTCCCTCCGTTTCTCAGCTCTACGCTCTACAGCTGAGATGGGAGGAGGGGAGGGGGCCCTCCGGCTCCTCTCCTCACAAGGGCCTGATTCTGGCTCAACTTCTTCCTCCTCCTGTTCTGGCCTTCCCTCTTCCCCATCTGCTTCTTCCTCTTCTGAGGAGTGTTGCCACCAGTCTTCTTCAGGTAAGAATCCCTCCATTTCTCTGGACTCTTCCGTGGTTGCCGCTTCGCCTAGGGGGGCTTGCCACCACTCCTGCTCATCTAGTGCAACCCTGACACTTTCTGTGTTCTGGGGGGGCGCACTTCTGGCTTGGGTGATTCTCCAAAGATCCTTCCACTCCTGCCTTCAGAAGGTCCCAGCAGGCAGGGGGGTGTCTAGACAGCAATGCCATTTGGAAAGCTAATCTCACCACATGTTCTACCTGTCAGGAAACGGATGCATCTTTTCAGATCATCTGAGTCTCTGTTGGCCCTCTTGTTTGTCAGCGAGTTTACTCTGGGAAATCTAATCATCTTTTTAGAGCTAATCCTTCTAACAAACCCTGCCAAATCCCTTTATCTGGCAGTTTATTAATATTAGCGCCTCTTGAGTAGAAGTGAATAAAACTTTTATTTCACGTTTGTTCCCCGCTTTCCCCCTCATTGTTGTTAATAGGCACAATTCAATTAAGGAAGGAAACGTCTGCCTTTCTCTCTTTTTTTAAGAGTGCCCCTCCCCCTCCACCCCTGCTGTTCACTCCAGAACTAATCATGTTCAGTTGTTGAAATTAACTCTGCTTTCCTTGATCACACAGAAGAAACCAGAACATCACAGCATGGTACAGCAGTCAGCATGGCTGGCCTGACAATTGAGCTAGTTAGGTGAATGATTGCAGGATAGCAAAACTCCCGGGCAGCTCACTATGTTCGTTTTTTCTCCCTCCCTCCCTCCCTCCCTCCCTCCCTCCCTCTCTCTCTCTCTCTCTCTCTCACACACACACACACACACACACAATAGCTGTCAACCCTCCCCTTTTTTGCGGGAAACTCCCTTATTCCAATGCCGTTTCCCACTGCTATCCCAGATTGTTGATATCCCTTAAATTTCCCGGTTTTCAAAGGAAGCAGCTCCTCTCCCTCCCTGCCAGCCAGGGAGGCTCCTCAGCTGCGTTGCTCGGCTGCCAATAAGGAGTCTGAGACCGACTGGGGGCGGAGCTTGCATGCCTTGTGCAGCCAGACCCTCACGCCCAACCAGCCAGCCAGCCTGCCTGCCGTCTATGCGCTCGCTCTTTCGCTCCCCCGTTCGCGCGCAGCCTCTGGGGCGCAGGGTGGCGAGGCTACTTGGTGCCATTGCACCGCCCTCGTGGCATCCCTTATTTTCAAATCCAAAAGTTTGAAAATATCCCTTATTTTCAAATCCAAAAGTTGACAGCTATCACACACACACACACACACACACACACACACACACACACACACACCCCAATACAAACTACCCATTCCAAACATGAAAACTGCTTACACATCAGAATGGCAAGTGCCATGCAGGGCAGCATTAGGACTGAGCCAAAAAGGGGTAGCAATGCAGGACTCAAGATAGTGGGACTCCAACTCCCATCAGCCCCATTCAGCCAGGCCAATGGTCAGAGGTGGTAGGAATTAGAGTCCAATAACATCTGGAGAGCCACACATTCCTCACTCCTTCACTGGCAGAGGAAGAGGAGTGCGGGGGGAGCGCTCCGCCCCCGAAAACGCGATCCCGGTGGGGTGCCATCGCCGTTGCCCCCCCCCCGCACTGGGCACCACGCCCCCAGGATGCGCGCCACACCCCTGCTGGCGGCATGTCACACCCCTGGGATTCATGCCAGCCCCACCCCCACCTGCTCTCCGCCCCCCCCCGGTGCCGGAGCATGAAGCTCCGCCACTGCACTCCTTGTGTATAGGATGCTGTTGGTCAGGAATGTCATTTTCTCCTTTGGACAAAACCCAGGGGTGTAGGAAGTGGGGGGCGGGGGGGGGGGCAGTCCGAACCAGGTTCCATCATGGAGGGGGTGACAAATTATCAAGGAATTATTACTGCCCTACTAGGGTGGTTCATAAAAAACGTTTTTTTAAAAAAATGCCTGCTCCAAAGGTCTTATCTTACTGCACTAGGGATTATATAGCTATATATGAAATTTCATGCATATCAGTTAATATATTGACCCTCCTCCATGAAAATAGCTGTTTACTTGGCTGTTTTCCTATGTCGTGAAGGCTGAAATTTCAATTCAGTGGAGCACTTACTGTTCCCAACCCTAACCCTGCGGAAAGCCATCTAATTAGACTTTAATTTGATTTTGACATGTTTTTAGGAGGTAATTTAATTATTGTTTGATTTTATATAAATGTTATGTATCTGATGTTAGATGCCCTGAGCCCGACTTCGGCCGGGGAGGGCGGGATATAAATAAAAGTTTATTTTTACTTATTATTATTCCTTTGTAAGAAAATAGGAAATAACGTAAAACCATTTTTGCAGGCAAAAAATAAAATAACAATCAATGTGTGTGGGGGGGGGGGGGGGTTGACAAGAAATTTTTCGCACCGGGTACCACCTGACCTTCCTACGCCTCTGACGAAACCACACAGCTTTCGGAATAATTTGAATTCTGAAATATCAAATACTGAATGTTCAGGGTCCGGTTTCCTTGCCAGAATACGGGTACCAGTTTTTGTGGGCGGCATTCCATTAGTGGCTTGTGATTTATATAACATTCTTTTATCCAGCATAATGAGCACTGAAAGAGAGCTTGCCATGGTGTGAATGCTGGACTCGGGAGCGAAAGGCACTTCTCACACCAATGCATGGAATAAAGCCTTGCTTTTTTTAAAAAAAGAAGATAAAAGATGAACAGTTGTCTCGGGAGACTGATTTTTAGCAGTGCAACAAAAAAAGAAGTGCCTCATGCCTTTCTCTGTCAGCTGTTTTCCCTGTCAAGATCGCACACATCCTGCTGTTTATACAAAAAGAGGAGCAAAGACACACACACAGGGTTTCATGTGCATTTTTAGAAGCACAAATTTTTGAATGCGTCCAGAACCCTGTAGGGGAAGAATCAGGGAATGATTTTGATTTGGAAAATGGAAGTAAGGTTATGCAGCCCCCTCCCCATTGCTGCTGCTCCATTCAAAATTTCAAACTCCCAATGCCTTCTTTCCATTCTAAAAAAGGTCTGTGTTGCATTCACTTGCAAGTACGGTGGGCTTTGCCTCATAGATTAGGGAAACAGAGGTTCAAATCCTTGCATGATCACTTCTTCTGAGCCCTGGCCTATATTGCAAGGCTGCTGTGAGGCTAAGGACCTTGAGGTTTGGAGAAATATCGGGCTGCTAACATCACAAATAAGCAGAAGGGATGCATTCCCATTTCCTTTTTTTTATTATTATTATTATAAACTTTATTTATTTTACATTCACAATAAACAGTACCAAACAATACATAACACATAACAAAACAAACAACCACAAACTACACACAAAGATCATACAATTATTCCTAAATGGAAAGAAAAAACAAAACAGAAATCCAATAAACTTAATTAAATATAGTTATCTACTTCCCTAATCCATCTCTCCTTTGATTCGCAATATTGATGTTTTATTGATCTACTTTAACTCTGACACCTCTTAATCTATCACAATTCTTTAACATTCCAATCTTATTCGTTGGTATATCACTATATATTATTTATAATTGTAAAACAAGAGTTAATTCAAAACGTGCACCGTGGTCATGTCACACCTCTTTTTTAAACCTCATTTCCTTTACCATCCCATTTCCTTGACCATCTTGATGAACTGAGGCTTGGAGAAGGCAGTGGGGCTTTATTGACAGCAAGTAACACAGCAAAGTCTCTCAGGCTCGACTCCTTCAGCTTGAGACCATATAACACCGGTCTTGAAAGACCTACATTGGCTCCCCGTATGTTTCTGAGCACAATTCAAAGTGTTGGTGCTGACCTTTAAAGCCCTAAACGGCCTCGGTCCTGTATACCTAAAGGAGCGTCTCCACCCCCATCGTCCAGCCCGGACACTGAGGTCCAGTGCCAAGGGCCTTCTGGCGGTTCCCTCACTGGGAGAAGTGAGGTTAAAGGGAACCAGGCACAGGGCCTTCTCAGTAGTGGCGCCCGCCCTGTAGAACACCATTGCATCAGATGTGAAGGAAAGAAACAACTGTCTGACTTCTAGAAGATATCTGAAGGCCACACTGTTTAGGGCAGTTTTTAATGTTTGATGTTTTATTGTGTTTTTAATATTCTGTTGGGAGCTGCCCAGAGTGGCTGGGGAAACCTAGCCAGAAGGACGGGGTATAAATTATTATTATTATTATTATTTCAGATGTCTCTGGAAACCGAGCTGTGGCCTCAGTTGGAGGCCGCAATGTGGGGGTGAGCTCCTCCTCTGGGTCTGTCTGGCCCATTGCTCGGCAACACATAGGACTCTCTGAGAGTGGGGTGTGAGAGGAATAGAGCCAGCAGGCCTGAGACTGGGATGGCAGGTGTACCCTCTGATTCCTCCCTGTCTGTATCAGTGCTCAGCCTCCAGCTGTGTCCTGGAAGGGCCTTCTTTCTCTGACCCTCATTGATTGCTCCAATCTCCTGCTTCCAGCACCTCCCAGCTCATCCCTTCCCCAGATTCCTGAGGTCCAGCTCTGAGGGACTTCTGGTGGTTCCCTCATTGCGAGAAGTGAGGTTACAGGGAACCAGGCAGATGGCCTTCTCAGTAGTGGCACCAGCCCTGTGGAACGCACATCAGATGTCAAGGAAATAAACAACTATCCAACTTTTAGAAGACATCTGAAGGCAGCCCTATTTAGGGAAGTTTTTAATGTTTGATGTTCTATTGTGCTTTTAATTCTGTTGGGAGCCGCTCAGAGTGGCTGGGGAAACCCAGCCAGATGGGTGGGGTATAAATAATAAATTGTTATTGTTATTGTTATTTGCAGAGAACGTGCTAGGGAATCAATACCCAGCAGGATTGCCCTCTCAGCCCACCAGCTGGTGAAGTGAGGGTGCGATCCTGCTCTCTACAGGAGTCTGCTTGGCTGGTGTGTTCCCTGCAGGGAAAGTACTGGCAAAGCACTACCCTGCAAGATTGTGTTCTCTGCTCTGGACCATGTCCGCACACTGGCGTAGTGAGATGGGGGGCGATGGGAGCGGGGCGCCCTGGGTTCCAGTGGAGGGGGGTGACACTTGGCACGACCCCACGATGCCCAGCCTCGCCCCGCCAGCGGGCCCCAAGCAAGCCGCGGAGCGAGGCAGCCTCACCCCGCAGCCTGCTCGCAAACCTGTTTGGTGGCCTGCGAGCAAGCCACGGAACGAGGCCGCTCCGCCCCGCTATGGAGCGACACGGCACACATGCGCAGCATGCGACGCATGTGCCGTGCGCCATACACAGCGACACATGCGCCGTGCGTGGTACGCACAACGCATGCGTCGCTGCGTACCACACACAGTGCATGCGTTCTACGCAGCTGCGCTGCACATGTGCACTGCAGAGCGGCTTGCGCTTCCGCCGGGCCCCTGGGTTTGCCGCCCCAGGTGACCAAGCGGCTTCCTCCGCCCCTGGGTCCACACATTGCACAGTACTGCCCCTGAATGTCTGTTTTTGACTCCATTTCTCTAGAACCCAGAAACGAGACTGATTGCTTTGTAGCCCCTGCTCACAGAGCTGCCTGTCAGCTCCATTCTGTCGAAAGAGACTGTGGGTTTCCCAGCTGTCACAAGGCATTTGTGTCGTTGTGCTGTGCTCTGCCTCCCACCTTGCTTGGGTTACCAGTCCCGCAACTTCCCCTGGTGCCCAAGACAGGCTCGGTGATGGTGCCTGGCGGTGACTTTCAATTTCCCGCCCGTCGCTCGCAATCCCTTCTGCTCTCCCTGCCCCGGAGACCAGGGGAGGCCGTGGTGGAGTTTGCTTGGCTTCCTGCGCGTGGAGCCAAGTCCACGATTCGAATGCTAACCCCAATGCCGCTGGAGCATATTGCGCCTCGGAAGCAAGGCAGCGGCTCGCTGCAAAATGTCAGCCGTGTCCAGTTGAATGAGTCTCATGGCTGAGGTAGATAGGGCTGGACAGAAAACGGGAGAGAGAGAGAGAGAGAGAGAGAGAGAGAGAGAAAGACTGGCAATGGCAAAACCACAGAGACACAGACTCCCCCAGAACTCAGAATAACATAACATCATGAAGGCCAATCAGGCTGATTTACATTTTTATGGAATAAATACTTGCAATTGAAGGCCAAGTCATGAATCACTACCTTTTGCATTTGCAAGCTGAAAAGCATCCATCTAAGCACAGGGGAGACTAGTCGAAGCATTCCAGCAATATGAATTCCAGCAAATGTCTCGGTGAAGGGGCACAAGTCGCTGAGTTCCTTCGGAAACATCAGAGAGGAAGAAAAATTCAGCCTGTGAGTTTTGAGGCTTGCTTCGTAGTAGTGAGAGCTGGAAGAGGGAGAATTTCGCGGTTTTCATGGCATCTTCATCTGCGTGTCAGACTCAGGGGGCACTGGCAGGGTCATATAATCATAGAATTGCACAGTTGGAAGGGGGTACCGAGGGTCATCTAGTCCAACCCCTGCAATGCAGGAATCTTTTTGCCCAGTGTGGGACTCAAACCCACGACCCTGAGATTAAGAGTCTTGTGCTCCACCAACTGAGCTATCCTGCAGTCAGAGACAAACTGTATGGTCCAGAGAGGTTACAAGGTGGGATGGATGAGTATGTCTTTTTTGATTTCTTTAAGCATCTATTTTTTTTCCAGTCTTAAGTTCAATTCTCCCTATTTCTGTATCAGTTTGTAATCATATATTTTTATAAGTCCTCATGAAATTTTGTACACATTTTCTCCTGCTATATATATTTTGTGCACATATTTATGCATTTAAAACAATTTCTAAGCCACATTGGATTATATCCAATGCTAGTCCTACTCGCAAGTGGAGCCGTTGAAATTAATGGGTCTAAACTAACTGTGTCCATTAATTTCAATGGGTCTACTCTTATTAGGGCTAGCATTGGATACATTTAATATTTTTATTTTTTAAAAAGCAATATACAAACAATACAGAATTGAAACAATAAGAAGAGTATAATCATTAAAACAGAGGTACCACACAAAAACCACTCACCTGACCTTCCCCTTTCAACATCTCCACATTCCTTGGGGTCATCTGGAGTCTCCTCAGCCCACTCTTGGCAAATCCCAGATCAACCTGAATCAACCAGGAGTCTATTTTGTTCAAAGCCAGTAACAGCCCTATGAAATATAGGTGTTTTTGCAAGCAATTTCCCCCAACCAATGTACTGTGTTTTAAAATGTTAATTTCACAACTAAAACTGCATCACATAATTTGGATGGATGTGAATTTTAACAGACAGTTGCGTTTCAGTTTGCATTTTGGTTCAGGAAGCGCAGATGAGGTCGGTCGGTATTAAAACGCAAACCCGATGATTTTCCTTTCCCGTACATCTGGTTTTCAAAGCATCTTCATCTGTGCATCAGGCTCAAGGTCTGGGAGGTAGGACTAGAGGAGAATGGTACAGAGCGAAGAAGTTACAGATTAAATCTGAAAGCAGCAATCTTTGAGGCCAGAGGCAAACAACCTGATCCAAGACAGACCAATGGTCAGGTTCTGAGGCAGGCAGGCAAAGACCAGAGCATCCCAAGGCATGCAGTGTAGTCCAAAGCAAGCAGGGAGTTGAATTCCAGGAGGTCAGGCAGTGGTCCTTATTCTGAAACCTGGAAGCCAAATGCATTCCTCCAGCCAACTCTGTCTGGAATAGCCCTTGAAGTGTGATAATGCCTCTTGCTTGCCTGGATGGAGATATGTGTGTTAAAACCTCTGGCCTTGCTTTGCTTGAATGCAGGCTATTGCACAAAGGGAAGTGTTATACCTGCTGTTCTGCCTACTTTTTCTGTTCCCTGGGAAGCATACTCCACAAGCAGGGGGCCACCACTGAAAAGGCCAGCTCCCTTGTCACCACCCACCACACCTCCCTTAGAGAGGGAGCATGGAGAAGGGACTCCAAAAAAGGAACACAGTTTCAATGTACCCAGGGGCGTAGGAAGGGGGGCGGTGGGGGGCGGACCACCCCAGGTGTCCTCATTGAGGGGGGTGGCATTCAGCGTGCCACCTGCCCACAACTCCCAAGCCTACCCCTAGCCGTCCGGGTAAGGGGGGAGCTGCACCCCTTTGCCGACGGCATTCCCCACTTCCCCCTTCGTTTTGACAGTTTGGGGGAGGCTTGGGAGTCATGGGAGGGCAG
The DNA here is from genome assembly GCA_034641395.1 of Darevskia armeniaca. Classification (NCBI taxonomy): domain Eukaryota; kingdom Metazoa; phylum Chordata; class Lepidosauria; order Squamata; family Lacertidae; genus Darevskia; species Darevskia armeniaca. Next base: position 709,721 of record JAWWNF010000740.1, on the reverse strand, counting down.
CGCACCAAATGTCCGCCATTGGCGGCTCGCTCCGCCCCCGTGGGTGGCTCACTCCGCCCCTGGATGTAGGGCGTGTGCGCCGCTCCGGGCACCTGAGTGGCTATCCCGCGCCTGGGAGGGCACCCTCTGCGCCACGCCCCACTCAGCAGCACACCACACCCTGGGCAGTGCGGGCATATGCTCCAGCACTGAATGTAAGGTAAAGGTAAAGGGACCCCTGACCATTAGGTCCAGTCATGACCGACTCTGGGGTTGCGGCGCTCATCTCGTATTATTGGCCGAGGGAGCCGGCGTACAGCTTCCAGGTCATGTGGCCAGCATGACAAAGCCACTTCTGGAGAACCAGAGAAGAGCACGGAAATGCCGTTTACCTTCCCGCTGCAGTGGTACCTATTTATCTACTTGCACTTTGACGTGCTTTCAAACTGCTAGGTTGGCAGGAGCAGGGACCAAGCAATGGGAGCTCACCCCATTGTGGGGATTCGAACCGCCGACCTTCTGATCGGCAAGCCCTAGGCAGAGGCGTAGCAAGCCCAGGTGGTACCTGGGGCGGAATTTTTTTTGTCACCCCCCCTTTAATTTTTAAACTTTTTTTAAAAAATTAAAAAGTGTCACCCCCCCTCTGATGGTGCCACTTTGCGAGGTGTGGGGGTATTGTGTGTGTGTGTGTGTGTGTGTGTGTGTGTGTGTGTCTATTATCTCTCTTTTTTCAATAAAGTTAAAATAAAAAATAAATAAATAATAATAATAATGTAAAAAAAATAAAAAATAAAAATAAAAAGTGTCACCCCCCCCTCTGATGGTGCCACTTTGTGAGGTGTGGGGGGTTGTGTGTGTGTGTGTGTGTGTGTGTGTGTGTGTGTGTCTATTATCTCTTTTTTTCAATAAAGTTTAAAAAAAATGATAAAAAAAAAATTTAAAAAATAAAAAGTGTCACACCCCTCTGATGGTGCCACTTTGTGAGGTGTGGGGGGTTGTGTGTGTGTCTATTATCTCTTTTTTTCAATGAAGTTAAAATGTAAAAAAAAAAATTAAAAAATTTTTTTAAAAACAAAATTGTTTAAAGTGTCACCCCCCTCTGGGGTGGAACCCGGGGCGGCCCGCCCCCCGCCCCCCATTGCTACGCCCCTGGCCCTAGGTTCTGTGGTTTAACCCACAGCACCACCCTCGTCCCACTGAATGTAACCAGTGGCAAATCAGGATGGTTTTCTGGCATGGCAAACTCTCATCCAAACCAGGAGGTTCTGAAGCAATTCTCACTCTCATCCACAGCATTCTCAAATCCCTGCTGAAAGGAAACATCCCATGGGAAAGGGGGTCACTGTGGCCTCTTACAGCCTCCCTTTTCCTTCCTTATATCAGCAATGAGAGCTTGTTCTCAGCCAGCTCTTTAGAGTCAGTGGCGCAGGCTGCATTGAGACCAGAACTGGAATATGACAAATCCTACTTGGGATTCTGGCTGCTGATGCTGTGTAACTGCAGCCCTGTTGGCTCCAGTTCTTAGACACGTCCAACATGGGTATTGAAAGAAGCTGCAGGCTACAATCCAGGGACTCGGGGGTAGCGTCTCACAATAGGGAACCAGAATCCAGTCTACAAAACAATAAAAATAAAAAAAAATCATAGACTTTTATTGCAACCCTGGCTACCACCATATGGCTCTTTTCACAATCACTAAAGTGGATTAGAGAGCTAAGGTTGTCAACACATTCCACTAAAAGTGGGATTTGGCTTGGAATGTGTCATTCGTTTAAAACAGAAGACTGATCTGTGACGGCGGTGAGCCAGCTTACAGAAATGTTCAATTCCCCATCAAATCCATGGCATGCTCATTCATTCAGGAAGGCTTTTCTTGTTCTGGGGAGTGGAAATTGGCTAGAAATAGGTACCATGTGGTCTTCCTTGCAGCCCCTAATGTATCCTGCTGCCCCAGGGTGGGGTGGAGAACTCTCTTATTCCATCAGTCCTGATGTAGGATTCAGCTACTCCTCTAGTCAGATTTTGTGCACAGAACGGGGTATGCACCATCTTGTCTTTCGCCTCAGACAGAAAAATGGCTTGGGCTACCCCTGGCTGAAAGACAAAGACCTTTTTGCAACAGGGAAATAGGGTTGCAAGGTGTGAAGAGCCCTTTTGGCTCAGTCCCAAGTAAAATCAAGTCTCTGTTTGGCTAGGACCTGTGCCAGCTTTCCCCAACCTGCCCTCTAGATATTGTTGTTGTTGTTGTTGTTCAGTCGTTCAGTCGTGTCCGACTCTTCGTGACCCCATGGACCAGAGCACGCCAGGCACGCCTATCCTTCACTGTCTCTCACAGTTTGGCCAAACTCATGTTAGTAGCTTCAAGAACACTGTCCAACCATCTCATCCTCTGCCGTCCCCTTCTCCTTGTGCCCTCAACCTTCCCCAACATCAGGGTCTTTTCTAGGGAGTCTTCTCTTCTCATGAGGTGGCCAAAGTACTGGAGCCTCAACTTCAGGATCTGTCCTTCTAGTGAGCACTCAGGGCTGATTTCTTTAAGAATGGATAGGTTTGATCTTCTTGCAGTCCATGGGACTCTCAAGAGTCTCCTCCAGCACCATAATTCAAAAGGATCAATTCTTCAGCGATCAGCCTTCTTTATGGTCCAGCTCTCACTTCCGTACATTGCTACTGGGAAAACCATAGCTTTAACTATACGGACCTTTATCAGCAAGGTGATGTCTCTGCTTTTTAAGATGCTGTCTAGGTTTGTCATTGCTTTTCTTCCAAGAAGCAGGCGTCTTTTAATTTCATGACTGCTGTCACCATCTGAAGTGATCATGGAACCCAAGAAAGTGAAATCTCTCACTGCCTCCATTTCTTCCCCTTCTATTTGCCAGGAGGTAATGGGACCAGTGGCCATGATCTTAGTTTTTTTGATGTTGAGCTTCAGACCATATTTTGCACTCTCCTCTTTCACCCTGATTAAAAGGTTCTTTAATTCCTCCTCACTTTCTGCCATCAAGGTTGTATCATCTAGATATTGGTGAACTAAAACTCCCAACATCACTACTGGAGTGATGTCTGTGCTGATCTCATTGAGCAACTTCCCTGCCATCTATTTTCCCTACATACTTTCCCCCTAGTATCACACTTGAGTCACTCTCCAGAATCCATGACATGAAATTGATGCCATGTGAGACATTTTGGAGAATTCTGATGGAAACAGAAGGGGACATTGCCAATGCTCACTTATTCTTTCATATCTGGAACAGAAATAAATCCTGTTGTTGTTTTTCAGTCCGCAAACGATATGTAATTGATGATGCTCCCACCATATCCATTGTACTTCCCTCTAGCTAAATGAACAGTGTGGAAATAATTACATCACTAATTACGTTAAATTAGTAATTTATGTAAATCACACAAATAATTGCGTAGATTACATCAAATAGCCAACAGTGAGGTGAATGACATAGCATCTGAGGAAACCAAACTGCAGCAGAATGGAAACAGCGCTTATTGTGACGGCGGAATGGAAACTGCTATTATCTTACATCTCTAGATGCAGACAGTGGACTTTGCTGCACAACAGATAAAAGGATGGAGTGGGGTTGAGTTTTGCTTTTTTTAAAAAAAAAAAGGAGAGCAATGGGTGAAAGAAAAATGTGAGTGTCCTCTAGAAGAACCTCAATAAAACAACATAACACACATAACACTGCCTTAGCGTGACAGCATACACTCATTGTGCCATTAGGTTCTAATGTAATACACTTGCAGCGTTGTAGCGTAACACGGATCACTCAGCACTTTATGGCATTAGCAGAAAGGATTGCTGAAGGCGTAATAACCCTGCCTTAATAGCATCAGGCACAAAGGCGTGAACCATATTTTACAAAAAGGAAGAGGAAAAGGAACAAATGCTCCAGTTGTACAGGTCAGATCTCTAATCAGCTAGATTAACTCCTTGGATGGACAGAAATCTGCTGGCAATTCTTCCCCAGCTCAGCCCCGTTTTAAAAAGAGGCGTGCTTTCTTTTGTCTGTCTTGAATCTTCCAACATTTCCATCCTATCTCACACGTAGACCTCAGGATAAATTACCGTATTTTTTCGCTCCATAAGACGCACCTGAACATAAGACGCACCTAGTTTTTAGAGGAGGAAAGGGGGAAAGCCCTGTTTTTTTTGAGGATCAGCTCAAAGTGGTGCAGCTTTTTCAGCAAAGGGGAAAGCCCTGCTTTTTTGAGGATCAGCTCAAAGTGGTGCAGCTTCTTTTTCAAAGAGGAAAAGCCCCTTTTTTATGGGGTTCAACTCACAGTTCTGCAGCTTCTAGTCCTACAGGAAAGGGAGCCATTTCTACAGTTTCCAGACAGATAATCTAATCAGCCAGTCACATGTCGCTGGGGAAACAAACAGCCACCCTCAGCATTCAACAAGGGAGCGGGGCTGGAAAGGGAGTCTTATCTCTCTCCCCTATTGCTTGCTAAACAGCTGTTCAGTGGCGTCCTTTCAACACCCTCTTCTCTCTTTGTAAAAAAAAGAGCACAATCTGCTTTTGGCCCCTAGGCAATTTGGCTCCAGGGACCACACATTCGCTCCATAAGACGCACAGACATTTCCCCTTACTTTCTAGAAGGAAAAAATGCGTCTTATGGAGCGAAAAATACGGTAGCTTCAAAACCAGAACCACCACAGATTAATACATCAATAATCATTGAAGAAAATATTTTGGTCAAAATGCATTGGGATTTACAATATTGAGACAAAACATTTTCATTTAAGTTTGTTTCGTTTGAATATATTTACGCTGGTGTTATAAACGTTCGTTACTAAATCAGTGTTTTATCACTTTATTCCCCCCCCCCCCGATTCTAATTTGTTTGTTACCATTAGCAGGCGAACTGCATTGCAAATTTCAGAGGAGTGTGGGTTATGAAGCGCAAGTGTGTGTTGGTTCATGTACTGGTCTGGAAATAGGCAGGTGGGCATAAGAAACGTGAACCAAACACATTTCTCCTCCATTTGGAAGCAAGAGGAGGTGATTTTGAACCCCAAAATCCAGAGAGAACTGGAGGTGGGGATTTCAGAGTCACCCCTAACCTCAGATCTGGTAAGGACATGAGAGCAAGACTGTTCTCACCCAATGGGTTTCCTGAAGCTCTAGATCAGGGTTGGGGAACCTCAGGCACGGAGCCAAATGCAGCCTTCACCAGACCAACTTCACACCCTCTTTGAATATTTTTTAAATCTGGCTGGAATATGCCCTTGAACTCTGACAATGCTTGCCTGGCTAGAGAGGGGTGTGTGAGTGTGTGTGGAATCACATTTCATGCTCCACCCACTTTTGCCTCTGGCCCCACCTACCACTGGCATCATCATCATCAGAAGTCGCCCCAGCCACTCTGGGTGGCTTCCAACAAATTAAACACAATAAAACATCAAACATTAAAAACATTCCTATACAGGGCTGCCTTTTAGAAGATGTCTTCTAAAAGTCATATAGTTGTTTATATGTTTGACATCTGATGGGAGGGCATTCCTTTTTTAAAAAAATAATAATTTTTATTAGAGATTTTTATATACATTCTTTTAAATAACATTTAACATTAACATGTTATACAAGTTTTCTGACTTCCACCAACCACTTCTCGGGATTTTCACTTTTCTTAACTTCCTCTTGTATTTCACACTCCACTATTACATTTAATAATCAAATTCAAATATTATTTTCCAAAGTTATTTCTGTAATATTTCTTAAAATTAACCTCACAAAACTTCTTGCAAGCCTATTAGCGTGATTTGTTGTTTACAATTATCTTTCAAATATATCTCAAATTTAGTCCAATCTTTTAGAAATTCCTGGTCCCGTCGGTTTCGAATTCTTCCTGTCATCTTATCCAATTCTGCATAGTTCATTAACTTTATCTGCCATTCTTCTTTTGTCAGTAACTCTTCTTGCTTCCATCTTTGTGATGGGAGGGCATTCCACAGGGTGGGCGCCACTACCGAGAAGGCCCTCTGCCTGATTCCCCGTAACCTCACTTCTTGTAATGAGGGAACTGCCAGAAGGCTCTCAGAGTTGGATCTCAGTTTCCATGCTGAACGACGGGGGTGGAGAAGCTCCTTCAGATATACTGGGCTGAGGCTGTTTAGGACTTTAAAGGTCAGCACCAACACTTTGAATGGTGCTCGGAAACCTACTGGGAGTCACTGGTTTTTCAAGACCAGTGTTATATGGTCCTGGCGGCTGCTCCCAGTCACCAGTCTGGCAGCCACATTCTGGATTACTTGTAGTTTCCGAGTCACCTTCAAAGGTAGCTCCACGTAGAGCACGTTGCAGTAGTCCAAGTGGGAGATAACCAGAGCATGTACCACTCTGGCAAGACAGTGCGCAGGCAGGTTGGGTCTCAGCCAATGTACCAGATGGAGCTGGTAGACAGCTGCACTGGACACAGAATTAACCTGCACTTCCATGGACAGCTGTGAGTCCAAAATGACGCCCAAGCTGCGTACCTGGTCCTTCAGGGGCACAGTTACCCCATTCAAGCCAGGGAATGTGCCCTTTGGAAGGTTGCACAGAGACAAATGCAGCTGCTGGTCTGCAAAAGATTTCTAGTCCCTACCCAAGAGCTCACCTTCCACACACACCAGTGTGATATCTGCCAGAAAAGTTGTATTAGCATCAAATGAAGGGGAGTTCTGTTCACTCTATTAAAGGTAGCTCAGCACAAGAGGAGCGTTAGAGAAGTAAATGCCCCATTTGTATTCAAAAGAGCTTTCTCTCTCTCTCTCTCTTTTTCATTTAAAGTCATTGATGTAAGAAGTGGTGCTTAAAACAGCTTATAAAAGGAAGAGTGCATCTTTGCTATGAGACAGAAGGCGGTGTTTATGTCGAATGGTAAAGGGAAGCAAATAGCCCATTAAGGAAATATATTTCTTTTGTGTCTCTCCTTGTTAGTGACAAGTCGCAGGGGGCTCCGAATGTGCGCTGCAGTTCTGGGAAGACGGGACGGCCACGGCACCCAGGAACTACCGCAAGCAGGGAGGTACTTGTCATCCGTGAATCATTCAGCAAATGTTCTTTTCAGCTCCCTGCCAAGGACCACAAATGTTTTCCTGCTGTGTGCTGGGGCTTTGTGCTGCACCGATTCACTCTCTGGCTCTGCTGCACCTTAATGGCTGGATCATTCATATTCTTCCTTGAGGGACCGTGTCCTAGGAAAAGTTTGGGCTGGGTCAAGATTTTTCAGCAGATTCCCTCTTTCCCCCAGTGAAATTGTTTTTTTTTGGGGGGGGGGGCTCCCTTAAAAAAAATGTCATCTAATATTCACAGACTGTTGGCCACACACAAACACAAAATCATTAATTTGGTTCCATTTAGGAATTGGTTCCCATAAAATGTCTCAATGTGATTTCACAGTAAGAGCATCAATAAGGAGAAGCAATTCCATATATAAAAACGACAAGAAATTATTTCATATGTTTTGTTTGTTATTATGTTGTGTGTTTTTGTGTTTGTACAATGTAAACAGCCCCATGATCCTCCAATGAAGGCTGATGTATAACTAAATAGCTAAATAGATGGACAGACAAACAAACAGATAAATATGTGTATATATATATATATATATATATATATATATATATATATATATATATGGTAAAGGGACCCCTGACCATTAGGTCCAGTCGTGTCGACTCGGGTTTCGGCGCTCATCTCGCTTTATTGGCTGAGGGAGCCGGCGTACAGCTTCCGGGTCATGTGGCCAGCATGACAAAGCCGCTTCTGGCGAACCAGAGCAGCGCACGGAAACGCCGTTTACCTTCCCGCCGGAGCGGTAACTATTTATCTCCTTGCACTTTGACGTGCTTTCGAACTGCTAGGTGGGCAGGAGCTGGGACCGAGCAACAGGAGCTCACCCCGTCACAGGGATTCGAACCGCCGACCTTCTGATCGGCAAGCCCTAGACTCTGTGCCACCCAAGCTAATTGAGACCAGGGCAATCCTTTCAGCATTTGGCTACTATTTGCTTCCACATTGGCCTGGAATGACAGCATTGCTGTGGAATTGGTGGCCGAGATACAAATTAACAGTATTTCTGCAAACCTGGGAATTCCCTCAAGCGTAATGATACCTCTCTCTTGTGTGTAGATTCGACCTGAGAATAAATCCATTATTAGCATATAGGGTTGAATTTAAGCCTTATACCAAATACAACTCATAGAGCAGCAGGGGTGGGAGACCAATTAGTTCAGCTCACATTTTAATTCGAACTTACCTTGTCTGTACTTCTGAAACCAATACGAAGCCCTCCTTGGAAATACACACTTCTCTGATTTTTGTGATGCATTTCTCGAACCTCCCCCCCCCCAAAAAAAATGCATACCAAAATGTGCATATTAAGGGAAAGCACCCACAGAAATGCATATATTATTAATAAAAATGATGCACAAAGATGTGTTATATTGCTGCAAAAATATGAATGTTCTGCAAAATGTGATACAAAAATGTGTATATAAGAATAAATGCATTTGGAAAAGCATATGTATTTCCAAATGCTATTGTTGGTGGTGTTGTGTGTGTGTGTGTGTGTGTGTGTGTGTGTGTGTGTGTGTGTGTGTTGTGTGACCTTCACAAGCTGATGTTAACTGAAAAGACTGGGGGCGGGGGGAATGAAACTGAAAGAAACCAAAATTTGGCCGCTTTGTTTATCCTAAAAGATTGGAGGCAGATTGCCTTATTGCTCCCTTTCAAGACTGAACCACTAGGTTCTTAAGTGGCATATTGATCATTAAACAAGGCTGGAGGGTCTAATCTCCATGTGGATCCTCAGAAAACCACTGCCTCGTTGACATCTGCCTCGGATAAGACCCTTCCTTATGCTGCGGCACTGATGGCACTGCCTTGATGTTCTTCTTTCTCCCCATTCTGTCTTTGGCGTTGCCCTGTCAGTGCTCATTTCTTTCTCAGCCTCCAACAGTGGATTGCCATGTTCCATAAAAGGCAAGACAACAATGCAGAGGAAATTGATAAGCACACGCAGCTTGGCGAACAGAAGGAAGTGAGTCCCTCTCTGCAGATGGAGCTGGAGAGTGAGTGAGTGTGCTGTGTGTGTCCATTTGCTGGAGGTCCTAAAAATAAACTTGGGCTGGATGCAGAACTGCCAATCATTCTCTAATGATATCTTGAACGGCTTGAGATGCTGGGCAGTTTTCAGTCTGGCAGTAGATGCTCCTCGTATGTTGGTGCTACTTATTCATTCACTTGTGATTCATCGGCCAGATGCTGATGCCCCCAGGTGGAGTGGGTGGGGTACTGAATATATTCATCATCAGAAATGTAGAGTTTAAATTAGGGCTAAGCTGAAATTGGAAGGTGGGAAGAAACACACCCCTTTGGATTTTCGTTGGTCTGGGTTCCCCCCCCCCACTTTTGTTTAGCCTGTTGTAATATCACCTTACACAAAAGGTGTATCCCTTCCAATCGGGATTCAGGCCTCATCATGGGACTGAAACTGCCTTGGTCGCGCTGGTCGATGATCTCCGGCGGGCTAGGGACAAAGGTGAGAGCTGTTTCCTAGTGCTGCTGGATCTCTCAGCAGCTTTTGACACCATCGACCATAACATCCTTCTGGACCGTCTAGAGGGTTTGGGAGCTGGGGGCACTGTTTTACAGTGGTTCCGCTCCTTCCTCCTGGGCCGTGTTCAGAAAGTGGTGGTGGGGGATGAGTGTTCAGACCCCTGGGCTCTCACTTGTGGGGTACCTCAGGGTTCTGTCCTCTCCCCCATGCTTTTTAACATCTATATGCAGCCGCTGGGAGAGATAATCAGGGGGTTTGGGCTGGGTGTTCATCAGTATGCGGATGATACCCAGCTCTACCTCTCTTTCAAATCAGAACCAGCGATGGCGGTGAAGGTCCTGTGTGAGTGTCTGGAGGCGGTTGGAGGATGGATGGCGGCTAACAGATTGAGGTTGAATCCTGACAAGACAGAAGTGCTGTTTTTGGGGGACAGGAGGCGGGCAGGTGTGGAGGACTCCCTGGTCCTGAATGGGGTAACTGTGCCCCTGAAGGACCAGGTGCGCAGTCTGGGAGTCATTTTGGACTCACAGCTGTCCATGGAGGTGCAGGTTAATTCTGTATCCAGGGCAGCTGTCCACCAGCTCCATCTGGTACGCAGGCTGAGACCCTACCTGCCCGCGGACTGTCTCGCCAGAGTGGTGCATGCTCTGGTTATCTTCCGCTTGGACTACTGCAATGCGCTCTACGTGGGGCTACCTTTGAAGGTGACCTGGAAACTACAACTAATCCAGAATGCGGCAGCTAGACTGGTGACTGGGAGCGGCCGCCGAGACCACATAACACCGGTCTTGAAAGACCTACACTGGCTCCCAGTACGTTTCCGAGCACAATTCAAAGTGTTGGTGCTGACCTTTAAAGCCCTAAATGGCTTCGGTCCAGTATACCTGAAGGAGCGTCTCCACCCCCATCGGTCAGCCCGGACACTGAGGTCCAGTGCCGAGGGCCTTCTGGCGGTTCCCTCGCTGCGTGAAGCCAAGTTACAGGGAACCAGGCAGAGGGCCTTCTCGGTAGTGGCACCCGCCCTGTGGAACGCCCTCCCTTCAGATGTCAAAGAGAACAACAATTACCAGACCTTTAAAAGACATCTGAAGGCAGCCCTGTTTAGGGAGGCTTTTAATGTTTTATAGATTATTGTATTTTAATGCTTTGTTGAAAGCCGCCCAGAGTGGCTGGGGGAACCCAGCCAGATGGGCGGGGTATAAATAATAAATTATTATTATTATTATTATTATTATTATTATTATTATTAGGGGAGAGGGATGAGCAAGATGGGGGAAGAGGAACCGAGAGTGACTGGCATGCAAAAGAGAAGAGATGTGGGTGATAAAATAACCACTATAGAACTAAAAGAGACTGTAAGTCAGTGTCTCGGTGGAGTCACTTGCCTTCTGTTTTGCACTGCATCTTTATTACCAAGCATTCCAGTTTCTCAGGGATTCATTAACTTCAATGTTACTTGGGTGTGCTTTTTTTCTTTCTTCTTAATTTGGGAGCGGGGGAATGTTCAATCCCTTGCTTGAGCTTCCCAGGGAAACTTCCATAATCAACACCAGTTTTCAGCTTCATTATACACATTAATGTGGTTTCAAAAATCAAGAGGTGGGGCGGGAGACCACATTTCAAGGAACAAAGAGCATGTGTTTGAAATACAGGAGGAAGATTGCAAGCTACTGTACTCCCTGGTCATTAGAGATGACAGCATGTTTTGTTTTTGTGAACCCAAACACATTGGTTCAGAGATTGAGACTGTAATGTACAGGACTAAAAGAGCACCTTAAATAACTAATTGCACTCTGCATCCTTGCCTTAAGGGACCCAGGTGGCGCTGTGGGTTAAACCACAGAGCCTAGGGCTTGCTGATCAAAAGGTCGGCGGTTCGAATCCCTGCAACGGGGTGAGCTCCCGTTGCTCGGTCCCTGCTCCTGCCCACCTAGCAGTTCGAAAGCACGTCAAAGTGCAAGGAGATAAATAGGTACCGCTCCGGCGGGAAGGTAAACGGCGTTTCCGTGCGCTGCTCTGGTTCGCCAGAAGCGGCTTTGTCATGCTGGCCACATGACCTGGAAGCTGTACGCCGGCTCTCGGCCAATAAAGCAAGATGAGCGCCGCAACCCGAGAGTCGGACACGGCTGGACCTAATGGTCAGGGGTCCCTTTACTTTATCCTTGCCCTAATGTAGAAACTGGGTCATCCCTGCAGGATTGAGTGAACTCCAGTTTCCTTTGATTTTTAACTGGTTTCTAGACACCATGGCTGCATAAAGAATAGAACTGGACATATCTGTAAATTTTATTGTTTTCCCGCTCAGTTCCCCCCCCCAGCTTAATTTGAGCTTTCCACATTTCTACAACAGTTTGTGAATTTTTTTAAAGTGCGCTCATGAAAATTGACCAACATTTCCATGCAATTCTACTCTAAAACATGCTTGTATGCAATTTTGCCTAATATGCACATTTTGCAAAGCATTTCCCTCAATAGAACAATGTTTTGTATGTTGTTTTCTCTAATGTGTGCACCTGTGTGCACACTTTACCCTCATATATGCATTTTTGTACACCTTACATGGCTAGAGAACTGCATTGCAAATATAGGATGGCTGCATTTTTGTTCACCTATTATGTCAGAAAATGTGATAATTGTTGTTGTTTAGTCGTTTAGTCATGTCCGACTCTTCATGACTCCATGGACTAGAGCATGCCAGGCACTCCTGTCTTCCACTGCCTCCTGCTGTCTGGTCAGACTCATGTTGTTAGCTTCGAGAACACTGTCCAACCATCTCGTCCTCTGTCGTCCCCTTCTCCTTGTGCCCTCCATCTTTCCCAACACCAGGCTCTTTTCCAGGGAGTCTTTTCTTCTCATGAGGTGGCCAAAGTATTGGAGCCTCAGCTTCAGGATCTGTCCTTCCAGTGAGCACTCAGGGTTGATTTCCTTCAGAATGGATAGGTTTGATCTTCTTGCAGTCCATGGGATTCTCAAGAGTCTCCTCCAGCACCATAATTCAAAAGCATCAATTCTTCGGCGATCAGCCTTCTTTATGGTCCAGCTCTCACTTCCATCTGGCAAGGTGATGTCTTTGCTTTTTAAGATGCTGTCTAGGTTTGTCATTGCTTTTCTCCCAAGAAGCAGGCGTCTTCTAATTTTGTGACTGCTGTCACCATCTGCAGTGATCATGGAACCCAAGAAAGTAAAATCTCTCACTGCCTCCATTTCTTCCCCTTCTATTGGCCAGTGGCCATATAGAGTTGTCTTTCAATGCTAATGGGATCAGATTTCTCCCCCATCCCCAGTAAAGAAACTTGAAAATATAGAGGTAACCCTGTGCAAATGCCAAAATCAGAAATGATAATATACAAAACCGTGAACAGCTATAGATGAAAATGTATTGAATCATGAACTAAACTGACAATGTCATACAAAAAGCATGCATCCAGCTAATTCAAAGTGCAATATATAGTGTTGGAGATGGTTATGCAAAGTCCATCAGACGTATGGGTCTATCTTTCCAGTGTTAAAGATGGTTAAGCAAAGTCCATCAAACGTATGGGTCTGTCTTCCCGACGGGTGGCCAGCTTCGAATCTTCCCGTTTCACCAGCAGTTTTGTCAAGGACTGGACTTTATCATCAACACAGAACTAGGATATTCCACATAGCTAAGCTATTCTAAGAAACTCAAACCCTCATCATTCAAATAAAGCTAATCAGAAATGAGGCTTCAGTTTTGCAGATGCAAGCCCCGATTCTGCATTTGCTCTCTGTGGGGCAATAGATCTGGTCCTTTATCAGTCTTGCAGTGAGCTCCACACAGCCCCCCCTCAAAAAAACCCAGCCTCTCTCTCTTTTTCAGCATGCATAACCCCAAATACAATGAGTGGGGCCGAGAGAGGCATGTACAGCAGCCCTGCTGTCCCCTGCGCAGATCATGCTTACCCAGAAATTTCCAGCTGAGATGTCAGCAGCATCTCCCCAGAGCATGGCTCCATCTATCCCACGCAGCCTGGGGAGAGTTGCTGGCTCTCGTGGTGGCTGCTGGTGTCAGTTCTCGGACTTCGCACTTCCACTGACAGCTCTTGACAGAGCTGTTGCTTTTGCCGCCTCCTCCTGAGCCTCCAGTTTGACCTCTGGCCCCTATAAAAAGCTTGGTGTCATCTCTATGAGAAAAGGAAAGAGATGGACCATGTGGGGCCGCAATGGTTAGCATGACACAAAGTGGGTGGAAGGTTGTTCATAGCAACAGTCCTTTTTGGGTACGCAAGCCCATTTTCTTTTATTAGTAAACGCCTTGTTGCTTCTTTTTTTTTTTACCTGTCATGAGGCAGGATCAGTACTATCTCAGGAACTCCGCAGTGCTCTAATTTTATTGTCACAAAGGGCATGTTCTCCAAGTCTAGTCGATGGGCTGTAGTCATAGCTGTCAACCCTCCCTTTTTTTGCGGGAAACTCCCTTATTCCAATGCCGCTTCCCGCTGCTATCCCAGATTGTTGATATCCCTTAAATTTCCCGGATTTCAAAGGAAGCAGCTCCTCTCCCTCCCTGCCGGCCAGGGAGGCTCCTCAGCTGCGTTGCTCGGCTGCCAATAAGGAGTCTGAGACCGACTGGGGGCGGAGCTTGCATGCCTTGTGCAGCCAGACCCTCACACCCAAACAGACAGACAGCCTGCCTGCCGTCTACGCGCTTGCTCTTTCGCTCACCCGTTCGCATGCAGCCTCTGGAGCGCAGGGTGACGAGGCTACTTGGTGCCATTGCACTGCCCTCACGGCATCCCTTATTTTCAAATCCGAAAGTTTGGAAAAATCCCTTATTTTCAAATCCGAAAGTTTACAGCTATGGCTGTAATCAACGTTCAAAACCACTGATATTGAAAGATGTGCTTCTTCCATTTCCCCCCCTTTGCTCATGAGATATTCACTGGCTGTTTCCTTGTTTATCAATGCAAATGATGCGGGGCCATCGTATCTTGTAGAGAGTATACTGCATCTCAGGGAAGGGTCATGGTTCAGTGGTAGAGTATTTGCTTTGCATGCAGAAGGTCCCAAAGGAGACGCGATAGAGGAGTATGGAATTATTCATGGTGAGAAGGAAGTGGGCAGGGAGAAGCTTTGCTCCCCTCTCAGAATGCTAGAACTCAGGACCATCCAGATGTATAGATGGCATTTAACACCTAATAAATTGGCTAAAATGTATAAGAAGTTTCCTATTAACTGTTAGAAGTGTAACCAGATAGATGGCTCCTTTTTTCATATGTGGTGGCCTTGCAAGAAAGCGAGGGCATTTTGGGAGATAATATATGATGAGACTTTTAAAAAAATTTAAAAAAATAACGATACCAGAAAAACCTGAAACTTTTCTTTTAGAGATCATAGGGACAGAAGTCACCAAACATATGATTATCTGTTTATGTATGTTACAACTGCAGCTAGGATTCTCTACGCACAAAAATGGAAAGAGGCAGAAATACCCTCTAAAAAAAGGATAGATAAGCAAGGTGATAGATTATGCAGAACTGGCAAAGTTAACAGCTAAAATAAGAGAACATAATGATGAAGGTTTTGTGGAAGAATGGAAACCCTTTCTGGATTATTGAAAGAAATATTATTATATGATGAACATGTGAGCAAGATTTAAACTATGAGCAACAGAAGGGATTAAAGATTATACCGGTAGTAGTTTTCTTAAGGTTTAAGAGATAGAAGACAAGGGGAGGGAAACAGAAACACCGTGGAAAAGGTGTTTAATAATAAAAAAAGGTTTTATTATGTACTGAAATGTATGTGTGAAATTTTGGGAAACTTCGGGGGTGGGGGGAGACTTCAGAAAAAAGAACTCCAGTGAAGCTGAATATTGAAAGGTTCGGGATAGACAAAATAATATTTTTCACACAGGGTATGGAACTCACTCCCACAAGAGATGGTGCCGGCCCCCCAACTTAGATGGTTTTAAAAGAAGGTTAGACAAATTCATGGAGGATGAGGCTATCCATGCCTACTAACCATGATGGCTATGTTTTACCTTCACTTTTGAAGGCAGTAAATTTGCAGCTGGGAATCACAGGAGGGGAGGGTGCTTGGATTGTCCTTGTGGATTGTTCCATGGGCTTCTCATTGGATGCTGTAAGAACAAGATGCTGGATTCGATGGGCTACTAGGCTGATCCAGTGGACTCTTCTTGGGTTCAATCCCTGGCATCTCCAGACAAGACTGGGAAAGTCTCCTTCCTGAAACTGTGAAGAGTCACTGCTGGTCAGTATAGATCAGGGGTGGCCAACTCCCAAGAGACTGCGATCTACTCTCAGTGTTAAAAACTGGCAGTGATCTACCCCCTTTTGGGGGCTTCAGGTTTAAGTTGTTGAGCTTTTTTTAGGGAAGAGGAAGGCCCATTTTTTAGGGGTTCGGGTCTAAATTGTGTAGCTTTTTTTAGGGAAGAGGAAAGCCAGTGATCTACCACAGATGTCCGGTGATCTACCACTAGATCACGATCTACCTGTTGGAAGTGCCTGGTATAGACAATACTAAGCTGGATGGACCAATGGCCTGACTCAGTACAAGGCAGATTCCTATGTTCCTAAGTGCTAAATCTCAATAAATAGACATCTGATGTAGGCATGCCCATCCTGTGTTTCTAGCACAAGCTTTTTTCTCCATTGCCCACTTTGTTAGCTATCAAGTTCATGGATAATTTCCCCCCTTGAAATTTTCTGACCTCTCTGGCTCGCTAGTCAGCTGCTTGTTTAGCAATGCTTGTTATTCAGAACTGCCAACCTTTTCATAGGACGTGTGGGAATCATGTGGTCAACATTCCACTTTCCTACTGGCTGAGAATCAAGTTGCTATGGGAATCGCTGCAATTGAACATTCAAAGTGAGTTTTTGGGAAAATATTCATTTGAATAGTGTTGCTATTCATACCATTTTTCCTGCAAGGAAGCCTAGCTACTGGTGCAGAATACACAGAAAGCAAATCTGGGGCTTAAGGAGGGGAAGGGATGCAGCATGATGCGTGTTGAAAAATGCATACCCCCAGTTTCAACATAACCGCAATTCCTAGAGTACTGTTCAAAACTTGCCAACCAACTGTTGAAAAATAGGCTTCTGCTTTTCATTGGAGCTGGATTAGCCAGAGTAACACTGTCGACTTCCACCTAAAGGTAGGACCGGCCTCAGTTGTTGGGAATCACAGGAGGGGAGAATATTGTTTCTCTCTGCTTGCAGGCATCCTATGGGTACCTGGTTGCCCACTGTGAGAACAGGATGCTGAAATAGAGGGGCCAAAGTTCTTCTTATGGCCTTGTGACACAACCACCTCCGATAGCAGATGGCAGCAGGGGTTATAGGCCTCCTGGCCATTACACCTAAGACCACAGCCTGTCCTTCACCTGCTAAGATAGTGTGATGGCCTGGGATTCAGACTCAGATGCTGAACCTGAGGGATCCCAGCCTGCACAGGATTCCCCGCCTCCAGAACCAGCAGAGCCAGGGCTAGGGCTTGAGTCTGAAGGGGCCTCACCTGTGCTGGATCCTCAGGTGCAGGCATCTGATGAGTCTGCTCTAGCTCCTGATGGGATGGAGGACCCATTGCCTGCAGGTGCTCCACTCCCAGCCCAGTCAGGGGAAGCTGAGGTTGCCTCTGGGTCCGGTAACCCTCCAGCCTCTCCTGAGCTGCAGAGGCTCAGGGCAGAGAGGCGAAGGGAACTGAGTTCCCGCAGGAGGAGTGCTCGCCTCCAAGCCAGGAGAGGCGAGTCACCAGAGGATCGGGGCTGCCCTATGCCTCGGGGCAGATAAAAGCCGGCCAGCCCCAGCCCCAAGTTGCAGGAGCAACATTGTTGGTTGCCAGTTCCTACCAGTGTTCCTGCTTGTAACCTGTCCTGCTTTCCTGCCTGAGCTGACCCGCCCTGGTTTCCTGCTTGCCTACCTGTTCCTGACTTTGCCTGACTCCCTGCCCTGCACCCAGCTTCAGTTACTACGGACTGCCTCTACGTTGCACCTCTGACCACGGACCGGACTTGGACCTAGCCTCTCAGGTAACCCACGGGACCAGCACAGATAGACTGCTGCTTTCAAGTGATGCAGAATATGCTATCCTGTCACCAGCATTGAAATAAGGTTCAACTGCTAATTCAATTGGCTCCCGCATGTGGAATGGGGGAGGGACACCATCTTGTCCTTTGCCTCAGGCAGCAAAATGTCTTGGGCCAGCTCTGCTTCCCATGTTTCCATTCTACAGCAGTTATCAGGCTCAGACTAACCACTACACCACACTGGAACCAGAGAATAATACTGCTGAGTATTATTCAAGCAATTTATTATAACAAACGAGAATTGGTACAGTCATTAAAAATATGCTAAGCAGAATCGATTGGCAAAGATGTCCGTAAACGGTGCATGAACCACAGTTTTAACCCCTTTAAACTAGCCTAAATATTCAAAATTCTGAAAGCCTGCATGGAAACACATAGAAACCCGGGACTGTGCATGAACCACTTGATCCACCCTGTGTTATCTGTGGCCTCTGGTTCAAGACGACTCCCCATGCAATATGCAGATCAGCAGATATCTTAATATTATCCCATAAAGCTGCCAAGCTGGTATCTGATTTATTCCTGAGGGTAGGATCACCAGTTCTACAGAGTTCCTTAATAATGTTTGCCAAACGGAGCTCACGGCTATTATTAAAACAATATTGGGCTCTATAAATATACTGTTCCAGGGAGAATCCATGCTGATGGAAACAGCGAACCATTTAGCAGCCGCCCAGGAGGTGTGCCAGTCCCCATACCAATCAGGAGGGAAGTGCGAAGAAACACTGGCAGCTCAGGGCAGAGAGGTCAGGAGGAACGACACAGGAGAGGAGCGAGAATATTCAGAGGAAAGGCAAGGCAAACTAAGTTTGCAGGAATTATTTGTCTTCATAACGAGTGACAGGGGGGAATTGGAATGCTATTACGGTAGCTCACAGCCTCCCGCTTCCACTGGTGAATTCATGCATTAGTGAATTGCTTTGGGATAGAAGCGGCAGACAGCGAAGTAGTTCACTAGCAGGAAGCATGCACCATCAACGGCTGGCAAGCTGGTGGGGAAGGGAATTCCCTCTTTTGCATGTGCTGAAGTCAGCAAGAGCGTGTTCACTGATTGGTTAGTCCCTTCCTGGGATGTGCTGGTGGTGGGGCCATAGCTGTCAACTTTCGGATTTGAAAATAAGGGATGCCGCGAGGGCGGTGCAATGGCACCAAGTAGCCTCGCCACCCTGCGCTCCAGAGGCTGCGTGCGAACGGGTGAGCGAAAGAGCGAGCACATAGATGGCAGGCAGGCTGGCTGTCTGGTTGGGCGTGAGAGTCTGGATGCACCAGGCATGCAAGATCCGCCCCCAGTCGGTCTCAGACTCCTTATTGGCAGCCAAGCAACGCAGCTGAGGAGCCTCCCTGGCCGGCAAGGACGGAGAGGAGCTGCTTCCTTTGAAATCCGGGAAATTTAAGGGATATCAACAATCCGGGATAGCAGCGGGAAACGGCATTGGAATAAGGGAGTTTCCCGCAAAAAAAGGGAGGGTTGACAGCTATGGGTGGGGCCCAATATCCATATAGCAGATATGCACATCCAGAGTGCTGACTGAGGAACCTTGAACCTCTCTGACAGAGATGGGGGCCTGTGGCCCTCCAGATGCTGTTGGAGCCCAACCTCCCATTATTCCTGACTAATACTGGGACGTGGGTGGCGCTGTGGGTTAAACCACAGAGACTAGGGCTTGTCGATCAGAAGGGTGGCAGTTCGAATCCCTGCAACGGGGTGAGTTCCCGTTGCTCGGTCCCTGCTCCTGCCAACCTAGCAGTTCAAAAGCACGTCAAAGTGCAAGTAGATAAATAGGTACTGCTCCGGCGGGAAGGTAAATGGCGTTTCCGTGCGCTGCTCTGGTTCGCCAGAAGCGGCTTAGTCATGCTGGCCACATGACCCAGAGGTGATGTGTTAATGTATTTTAATGTTTGCTGGAAGCCGCCCAGAGTGGCTGGGGAGACCCGGCCAGATGGGCGGGGTACAAATAATAAATTATTATTATTATGTACACCGGCTCCCTCGGCCAATAAAGCGAGATGACCGCCTCAACCCCAGAGTTGTCCACGACTGGACCTAATGGTCAGGGGTCCCTTTACCTTTGCCTTTAATGCTGGCTTGCGCTGATGGGAGTGGGATTTCAACAGCATCTGGAAAACCACAGGGTCCCCACCATTACTCTTCTGCCACCTCCCCATAGTTATAGGTAAAGTTGTTAACAGTGGTGCAATTACACTTATTTTTGTGATGCTAATGCTTTTCAAAGGCTGTGTGGGTCATTATTTGATTAAAATTAGGGGGAATCAGGTGTTGTGCTATTGGTTTGTTGGGTTTTAGTAAGGCCTCTCTACTTTTTATCAATAAATTGAGCATTTGGTGGGAATACCTCTCCCATTTCGATCACCCCACAGCAAAAGTCAGTGGTTCTTACTACTAGTGAACTGCTTCATCCGTTAACACTGGTTAAAGATATTTAGAAAATGCCAGCAAAAATACTGGGAGCCTGAGATGGTGGAAGTTGGAGTCTGTCAACATCTTGCAGGCAGGTGGGGCACAGGTTCCCCATCCTTGATGTAAATAATTTGTGTTGACTTATCAGAGGAAAACAGATCCTGCAACAGCTTCCATAAATTCAAAAAGCTCACTGCGCTAGCCACAAGATTAACAATAACACACGAATGCAAATATATTGCTTGTGAGAAAAAGCCTAGAAACATTTGGTAGAATGAATAAATGGAAGAGACAAGTTTTACCAATTATACTGATTGGTTGCTAAAACAAGCTGAAAGAGAGATCCTGAATCAAGGCACATACAGGTAGGTGGGGAAATGAGTTATGAATGGTGCCCATTGTAGAGCAGAAGGCAGGGAAACCAACAGGTGCCAACTTGGGTTGCCATATTGAGCTATTTTTTTTAAGAAGACCCCAAAGTTGTTGAGCTCCCCCCCTTTTTTTCTTTTTTACAAAAACATCACAAATATGTGGTTTTTCAATTGGCTTGCCTAAGATTCTGGATAAAGCGCCGCCTTTGGGAAGTTCTGCCCAGACGTCAATTCTGCCTTTGAAATCCCAGTAATGTCTTGGAAAACCCGGACATATGGCAGCCCTAGGATAGGCAGAGTTAACCAGTTCTTGTTGGGGCTCCATCTTCCTCCCTACTGAGTTGTATAAGTGATTCTACTTTTGTCTCTATCCTCTTCTCTACACAGTTCTACAAGGGCAACACTGAGATTGAGGAGGAGGAAACCCCTACAGACCAGCCTCCACTGGAAAAAAAATACACAGAAAAATGGCAGGTGCTTTAGACTGAATGCAAAGGATATAGCAAAACTGCATTAGAATCCTAATGGAGAGATGGAAGACAACTGGGCCAAAGGGGGTTGGGTGTCTATGAAGACTTATGAATGACACCATCAAGTTTAAAGAAACAGTAAGCATATAAAAATGTAGAATAGTAAGGAATGAAATTGATATGGCCACAAGACAAATTTTTGGGATAACAGAGCATCCATACACAATTTACATCTGCACTGGGAACAGCTGCTGAACACTATTTCTGCAATGATCATACATTTGGAAAAACAGAAAAGTACGCCACTTCATATTCTACTTGCTACAAAGGTCTCCTTAAGAAATACAATGTGGGCTCGGAAATATAATATGAACTCAGACAGAAAGATATGAGCCTGACTCAAAATGTGTTTATCCCTACAAAGTCACCAATATCCAATAAGAAGTGTTACAGGTGAACTAAAACAAACCCACTGTTAGTAGTGAGAAGGAGGGAGAAATTTGATTAAGTTGGCAGTTAAAGGCAAAGTTACCAAATTCCCATTTTCTGAAATAATATTGTTACATGCCACCCCAATCCCTGAGTGGTGTGAGAATCCAGGGGTACCAGGTGTGCTTGTCCTTTTGGACAAGGAGACACAGCAGAGACTGTGGAGTATTTACGGTATGTGGTTTATTTACACATATATGCAACCTAGAGAGAGTGCATTGCATTCACATCCCAAGAGGATCCTGTTCCTTCCATTCCTGCAGCCTTGGATTCCAAGTGACCCCAAACATCGCGTCTGGCCCTGACTGAAGCATGACCATCTTCTCCCTTTACCCCCTCTTAAGCCTGCAAAACTGACACCTCCCCCCGATTCTTACATAATCCAAACTGACTTTCTACACACTTCAAACTCTTTTGTCTCTGTCCACTAACACACAGCTGGGAGGGGGGCCTCACCCCTCCTTGTCTGGCAGAGTCTTCATCCTCCTAATGGTTTTCTTGATGAGTTAATGCATGAGTAGGCAAACTAGGGACCAGGTGGCGCTGTGGATTAAACCACAGGCTTGCTGATCAGAAGGTCAGTGGTTCGAATCCCTGCGACGGGTTGAGCTCCCGTTGATCGGTCCCAGCTCCTGCCCACCTAGCAGTTCGAAAGCATGTTAAAGTGCAAAGTAGATAAATAGGGACCGCTCCAGCGGGAAGGTAAACGGCGTTTCCGTGCGCTGCTCTGGTTCGCCAGAAGCAGCTTTGTCATGCTGGCCACAAGACCCGGAAGCTGTCTGCGGACAAACGCCGGCTCCCTCGGCCTATAGAGCGAGATGAGCACGCAACCCCAGAGTCGGACACGACTGGACCTGATGGTCAGGGGTCCCTTTACCTTTACCTTTAGGCAAACTAAGGCCCAGGGGCCGGATCCAGCCCAATCGCCTTCTAAATCTGGCCTGCAGACGGTGCAGGAATCAGCTTGTTTTTACATGAGTAGAATGTGTCCTTTTATTTAAAATGCATCTCTGGGTGATTTGTGGGCAGGGCCGTCTTAAGCATATCCGGTGCCGTAGTGCAGAAGGGGCGGGAGTGACGTTCTTGGTGCCCCTCCCCTCCCCCCGCCCCCTGCGCTGGGCAGCTCGAGGCTCACTTGCCGCGCAGGCTTCCTCAGCAGTCCCACTAGTGCTTCGGGGTGGGCAGGAGGGAGAAGGGCACTGCATAGCTTTGTGCGCCGCTGCTGCTGCCTCCTCTCCCAGGCAGGAAGCAAGAGAGCGTGGCTGGCAGTAAGAAGAGCCACCGCCACCGCCACCCAGCATGCCCTTGCAGCTGTTCCTGGTCGGTCCTGGACTCCGGCTGCTGGGCGCCCCGGATGGGCAGGCGCTGTGGTGCAGGGTGCCACTAACCCTAATGGGTAAGACGGCCCTGTTTTGGGGGCATAGGAATTCGTTCATTCCCCCCCAAAAAAAATATAGTCCACCCCCCCCACAAGGTCTGAGGGACAGTGGACTTGCCCCCTGCTGAAAACGTTTGCTGACCCCTGAGTTAATGCCCCGGCCATTATTGGATTTGTTCGTCCAATGACCCACATTCAGCTAGCTATGACAGTGGCCTGGCTCCTTAGCATAAACTGAATCTAGCCCTGTTTGGCACAGTTTCATCGAACCTCAATCCTCCTTTGGAATTTGCTGAATTTCACAATGAAGTTCTTCATCCCAGTCATGTGTACAGAAATGCATGTACTATGGTAAAGTGTGCATACTGAAAATCCTGTATATATTAGTCAGCTAGCTGCACTCTCCAGTTCCCAATAGAGCAGGTTTAGTGCATTTCCCATGGGGGCTTTCAAACAGGACACCCCTCCAGCCCCAATTGTTTCTCTGGCCTACACACTCCTCTTCCTCCTCCAGCTGTGCTACCTTTCCTCATCTCTAGGTGGAGATGGGAAACATTGGGGGCAAATCTGGTAGAGATGAGGATTATTCCCACAGTGTGAAATAGCTGTGAATGCTGATTAATTGCGACTTCCTTTGATCTCCTCTTCATTAGTCGGCTTCCTCCACTTTCAAGCATAATTAATACACTCCTGATCAAAGACCTATCAGAAGGCAAGTGCAAGCAACTCTTGTTTCATTGTGTGTTCCTATTAAAAGAAGAACTGTAGCGGCAATCAACCTAGAGAAGTAGCAAGAGCTTCCACTTCGACGGTGGAACCAGTCAAACTGGCCCCAAAAAGTCAATTACAAAGAGGAGGGCTGTTTGATCATTAATTTTAGAATCAAGAACGCAGCATGGGATGCCCCACTTATTTCACTCTCGTTCCCTCTCCCCAGATATCAGTAAACACATGGAAGGGATGGCGGAAGAGTCCTGGTCCAACCTTGAGGTCTTTGGAATGCCTGTATATAAAGCAAGTGGTTCTGCTCATTTCAGGATAAAGATGACATGGCACACCTTTTGCCTCTGGCTGCATGTATATCATGCATTCAGAGCACATTTGGTGCGCATGGTTTCCCCCAAAGACTCCCGAGAAGTGTAGTTTGTTAAGGGTGCTGGGAACTGTAGCTCTGTGAAGGGTAAATGGCAGTTCCCAGGATTCTTGGGGGCAGGCGGACCATATGCTTTAAAAGTATGGTGCTTAAACAGCCAGAGGTTATTCTGTGCCTTTAATAAGTGGCGTGACACTTAGCACACCTTCCCATCCCAACCCAAACCCAGACTTTTTAGAAGGTTGGAGGAATAACTGGCAGCAGGTAGAGCCAGGGTGGGGAAGCTGTGCCCCCGCAGCAATGTTGACCTCAAACTCCCACCATCCCCTGCTGCATTTCCCCTGCTGCTTTTTGTTCTGGTTTTATGCTGATGCTCTTTTGACCGTTTAAGTTTGTGGTGAGCAACCTCTGGCTCCAGAGCTTTGTGAAACCCGTGCCCAAATTCAAAAGCAATGGAAGCTGTTCCATTAGGGCAAATGGGGCACTACCCTGCAACCATAGCTGTCAACCCTCCCTTTTTTGCGGGAAACTCCCTTATTCCAATGCCATTTCCCACTGCTATCCCGGATTGTTGATATCCCTTAAATTTCCCGGATTTCAAAGGAAGCAGCTCCTCTCCCTCCCTGCCGGCCAGGGAGGCTCCTCAGCTGCGTTGCTCGGCTGCCAATAAGGAGTCTGAGACCGACTGGGGACGGAGCTTGCATGCCTTGTGCATCCAGACCCTCATGCCCAACCAGAGAGACAGCCTGCCTGCCGTCTATCCGCTCGCTCTTTCGCTCACCAGTTCGCAGTCTCTGGAGCGCAGGGTGGCGAGGCTACTTGGTGCCATTGCACCACCCTTGCGGCATCCCTTATTTTCAAATCCGAAAGTTTGGGAAAAATCCCTTATTTTCAAATCCGAAAGTTGACAGCTATGCCTGCAACCTCAGCCAGGCCCGAGCTGCCCACCTTCTTGCTTACAGGCAGCCCAGAAGGTGGCATTCCTTCTTAACTTCAGTATTGCACAGTGTTGAATAGCTGTGGCTCAGCAAGAGAGTGCCTGTTTTGCCTGCAGAAGGTTCCAGGTTCAGTCCCCAGAATCTCCGGATAGGGTTGTGAGAGAGATCCCTGTCTGAAATCCTGGAGATCCACTGCTAGTCAGTGTAGACCAGGGGTAGTCAACCTTTTTATACCTACCACCCACTAATGCATCTTTCTTGATGGTAAAAATTTCCTTACCGCCCACCATTGCTCAATGGAAGGAGGATTCAGCTTGTGCCATAGAACCCCCTACCACCCACCTAGAACCCTGAAACACCCACTAGTGGGTGGTAAGGACCAGATTGTCAACCCCTGGTGTAGACAATGCTGAGCTAGATGGACCAGTGCCTGGTGGGCTTCTATTGTTAACACCTTTGTCCTTTATTACTTGAAGAATTCAGCAGGGAGGAGGAAGGGCATACAACAAATATTAGTTGTCTCTGTCTGTCATTGGACTCTGGCTCCACCTACTGTTGGCCTCCTGCCTTGCACTGTACCAGTCCCAATGGACACCAGCTGCCAGTGTTAAAAAACCTTCTGCAAGTGATATGTTCTGGATCATGGATTTGATGGGCAAGGAAGAGATGGGTGGGAAAGAAAATGGGGTAGCAATGAGAGAGCAGTCAGGCTTTTTTCTTCCAACGGACTTCTTCCCCATCTGCCTCCTTGGTTAGGTGACTGTAGGTGGTCTGAAATGATAAATAGGTGCTAAATAAAGATGATAAATAGGAGATAAATAAGATGCTAAATATATCGAAGGCTGCTACCTCAAAATGATAATTGCCATTGTCTCCTCTGAGAGAAAAAATGATTTGCAGAATGTTGGATGTCTTCAAATATGCCAATTAACCAGTTTAATTGACTCTGAAATGGTGCACAGAAAATTAATAATTTTCAGATAATCTATTTTGTTCAGTATCAAAATAATTTTCTGGCATGCCAGTGAGGACTGGCCCCCCTCATCACTTAAATTACTTAAATGATTGATATGATGGGCATGATTCAGTCAAAGTTAAGCCTCTTTTAAAGTCCAACTGATTTCAGTGAGGAAGATGTAGGTAGATATTTAATTCTCGCACTGAAGCCTGAGTTTAAGAAGCATGGCCACCACAGATTAAAAACCAGAGAGTCATAAACATTTGTGATAGAGCACAGCTCACAAGGTAACCTTCCAATCCATTGTTTAATGAAACAAATTCATGGGGAGTACAGAGAAATCTGAAGTGTGGCTATATTCTGCTTCACAACCACGTGGTTTCAATTAAAGACTTAGCAGTATTGAGATAAGATGAAATGGAGTACATTTTGATTCAGGGTGATAATGTATTGTTTGCTCCAACCTAAGGGAAAACAGTTTTAAAGGTATGGACTGCTATGGATTTTCTTATTAATTAATTAGTTACAGTACATCCATGGTAGGTGAAGGTCTGTGCATATTTGGTAAAGTATTTATAGATAAATATTTTGTGCTATAAATTTCCTTCACCCTTACATTTCCATTAGTAAGAATGCATAAAAAAAATATTTTTTTCATGCACTATCTGGTGTCACTGGATCAAGTTCATCAGTTTTGTTGAATTAATTAAAATAAATAGCTTTAATTGGATTCTTAATAAATGTGTGATTAATTGTTACTATTTTGAATTATACTGTGTTCTTCTCTTTCTTGGTCGGGCAAACTGCTATTCTGAATAATGCTTTTTATAGAGCAGGGTAGGGGGCACTGGGGTGAGTTTATAGGACCAAGGGGCAGTGGTCTGAGAAGGTTTGGAAACCATTGCCTTAATCCATTTGGCTGACCATGATGAGAAATAGGATGCTGGACTAAATTAGCATTTTATGCCTGATCCAGCAGGGCTCTTCGGTCCTTGTCTCTTCCCACATAAGTTGGCGTAGGAGTGCAGCCTTAAGATCATCAGGTATTTTTACCTTTGTGTACAAAAGGAAAAGCAAGGCCATGCAAAGAAATGCTTGCATATTATTTGCTTGGGTTATGCTTTATGTCTTAAATAAATACTGAATGAGAGAAAGCATCCCCGGTGTACAAAAAATGGGAAAAGAAGATTCATGATGAAGCTTTTTCTAGCAAATTGGCTAGTTATGTGTGCCAGTTAGAGGGAAGACAAAAATGTAGCTTTTACAGAAAAGTAGAGATGTTTTATTGAATACTAGGAAAAGGAAATTCACAACTCCGTAAATATTGGCTGCGCTTGAGATATGCTTTAAAATGCAAGATGAAAGGCGTGTAGTTTAATAAGTGGTACTGCAGTGAAAAATAATACTGTTGCTCTACTGTTGGCAGTATGGGACGCGGGTGGCGCTGTGGGTTAAACCACAGAGCCTACGGCTTGCCGGTCAGAAGGGCGGCGGTTCGAATCCCCATGACGGGATAAGCTCCTGTTGCTTGGTCCCTGTTCCTGCCAACCTAGCAGTTCGAAAGCACGTCAAAGTGCAAGTAGATAAATAGGTACCGCTCCGGCGGGAAGGTAAGCGGCGTTTCCGTGCGCTGCTCTGGTTCGCCAGAAGCGGCTTAGTCATGCTGGCCACATGACCTGGAAGCTGTACACCAGCTCCCTCGGCCAATAAAGCAAGATGAGCACTACAACCCCAGAGTCGGTCACAACTGGACCTAATGGTCAGGGGTCCCTTTACCCTTTACCTTACTGTTGGCAGCTGACATCCTGTGGCCTCCTGACATTGAACTAGAGGTAGCATTTAATGGGGGGGGGCCTCAGGCCGGGGGGCAGCAAATATGGTCCTTGGGTCTCTCCGTAGGCCACAGCCCTTGGTGGCTCTCCTCTGTTCTCCTCCTTGAGTGTTCTTATCTGGATGGCACATGTCATTGAGCTCTGATGTCATGGACTGGCTGGATTTAGCGGAGGCACCAGCTGGGCAACCCCCAGAGGAAGAAGACTCATTGTCAGGGGATTGGTGGTGGGACAATGATGAGTGGTCAAGGAGAGAAGAGGAAGAAGACTGGGAGGTGGTGGAAGAAGAGGTAACAAGGTTTAGTGAGCAGGAAGAGGCTGTGGCAGACAGCAGTCCAGAAGCGAAGGCAGAAGCGGAGGCTGGAGAGGAGGGGGTCAAGAGGCAGAGATGAGGCACATGGCTGGAGAAGTCAGAGGGGGAGTGTCTCCCGCTCCTGACATGACCAGCTCCCCTTCCCCTTGGTCTCCCCGAGAACATGCAGAGGAATGAAGAAGGCAGAGAAAAGAGAGACAAGACAAATCAGCTTTAGGTTTCTGGAGAAGGAACCAGGGGGGAAGTCTTAGAGAGCGGTAGGAAGGTCCTTGCAACTGCCTCATTGGGGCAAGACCTACCAGGAAGAGTTGCTGGGATCATTAGGCCTGCACTGTTTGGGTTTCTTTGAATAAGGAGTAAATTTCACTGACACCTGGCAAATTATTGCTGGCTTCCTCCTGACATTTCTCCTGACATCTGATAATGTTCTTGCTTTCCTGGATGAAGGATAGAGAGGGGTGCACAAAGGCATGTAGCAACTAGCTTACTCTACAAAAGTAAAGTTTGCATGCACTGCTCTCCCACTTTTGCCTCTTGCCGCACCTAGCACTGGCTCATGGCTTCTAGATGTGGTTGCCCAGAAGAGAGTGCAGCCCAAACAGGTCCCTTGTTCCTGCCATCATTACTAGTAAACACCATGTCATCTGTGAACGTTTCCAATCTCCTTTTAAAAGTCATGGAAACATTCCTTATGAGGAACGGTTGAGGGAGTTAGGTATGTGTAGGAATTATTCTGGACTGGCGTGTTGGCATACCATGCTGAACTTATTAAAAACACTGCGTTGGCATACCACGATAATTCTGCCCAGGCTAAAGGTGTTGCGCTGGCAAACCACATGGCGCTGTAACGTCAGAAGGGCAGACACGAGTCAGGGACACAAAGGAACAATGGAGGGTGGTTGGAAAAGTACTGGGAAGCACGAGGTGAGCACGGGGAGGGTGCATGAGGAGAACATGTGCTTGGTGCATGCAGGATTGTCACGTACGCAACGGAGGAGGCATGGGGGGAGTTTGGGGGTGTCACATTTTGGAAAACAGCTCCTTACATGGTGCTATGTGCTGCAGCTGGGGCAGATGTTTCCTTATTTGTTTGCTCAAGATGTACCTATGTGGCTAACTATTAACAAGGTGTAAGATTGTCAATAAAAGGGACCCTCATGAAAGAGTTGGGGCACTTTATAATAATAACTAGTTGAAGTTAGCCCGTTAAATAACGGGAGCTAGAGGAGGAGGAGGCAGGAGGAGGCAGAGCCCCAGGACGGGCGCGTGTGCGCAGGCACGCTAAAAGAAGCGGGTAGGGAGGGGAGGGGGCTGGGGCTTGGGAGCGCGCGCGCACGCCTGCACGCAGCAGCAGCCACCGCCTCAGCCTGAGCGTCAGCCACCGCTCTGAGGCGGCGCGAGCTCGCGCAGTTGCCGTTTGCGTCCGGCGGAGGGGGGGGCGGGCGTCGAGCTCGGTGAGGCGCCGCTGCCGCCGCTACCGCCACTGAGGAGTACCACAGAAGGGAGGCCACAGGCGAGACCCGTGAGGGCAAGAGGAGGGCAGCGATGGCGGCGGCGTCTGTCGGCTGAACCGGCCTCTCGCCTCTGGGCCGGTGGGCCCGGCGCCCGCCTGAGGGGAGCCATGTCGAACGCGGGGTCCCGGAGGGCCGGATCCAGCATCAAATTTTGCCTCTGCGTCCGTGCGAGGCAGCGGTGCTGGCGCAACTGACAACGCGCGTGCGCCGCCGCTGCCTCTCGGACACGCCCCCCTCTCCGCCCGCTCCAATCCCTGCGTCTGTGTGGGACATGGACATGCGCAGTAGCGCAATTCCGTGACACACGGACTGGATGCAGGGACACAGCAACTTTGTTATATAGGATAATAATAATTTATTATTTGTACCCCACCCATCTGGCCGGGTCTCCCCAGCCACTCTAGGCGGCCTCCAACAAATATTAAAATACATCAAAATCACAAGTTAAAAACTTCCCTAAACAGGGCTGCCTTCAGGTATTTTCTGAATGTAGGATAATTATTTATCACTTTAACCTCCGCTGGGAGGGCGTTCCACAGGGCGGGCGCCACTACCGAGAAGGCCCTCTGCCTGGTTCCCTGTAGCTTTGCTTCTCGCAGTGAGGGAACCGCCAGAAGGCCCTCGGTGCTGGACCTCAGTGACCGGGCAGAATGATGGGGGTGGAGACACTCCTTCAGGTATACAGGACCGAGGACGTTTAGGGCTTTAAAGGTCAGCACCAACACTTTGAATTGTGCTCGGAAACGTACTGGGAGCCAATGTAGCTCTCTCAGGACTGTGTTATGTGGTCCTGGCAGCCACTCCCAGTCACCAGTCTAGCTGCCGCATTCTGGATTAATTGCAGTTTCCGGGTCACCTTCAAAGGTAGCCCCACGTAGAGCGCATTGCAGTAGTCCAAGCGGGAGATAACTAGAGCATGCACCACTCTGGCGAGACAGTCCGTGGGGCAGGAAGGGTCTCAGCCTGCGTACCAGATGGAGCTGGTAGACAGCCGCCCTGGACACAGAATTAACCTGCGCCTCCATGGACAGCTGTGAGTCCAAAATGACTCCCAGGCTGTGCACCTGGTCCTTTCCCGTAATTCCAACCTGTCTCCACGTCGTTCTTTCCCGCCATTTCCCACAGGTATGTCCAGCCGGGAGAAGACAGAGGGGCCATACGATAGTCACCTTCAAACATCTGTAGGGCTGCCCCATGGAAGATGGGGCAAGCTTGTTTTCCACTGCTCCAGAGGGTAGGACCTGAACTAATGGATTCAAATGACAAGAAAGGAGAGTCGGACTCAACGTTAGGAAGAACCTTCTGATGGTGAGAGCTGTTTGATGGTGGGACAGACTCCCTCCGGAGGTGGTGGACTCTCCTCCACTGGAGGTTCTTAAACAGGATTTGGATTCTTTAGCTGTGATTCCTGCATTGCAGGGGGTTCGACTAGACCAGGGGTAGGCAACCTAAGGCCCGTGGGCTGGATGCGGCCCAATCGCCTTCTCAATCTGGCCTGCGGACGGTCCGGGAATCAGCATGTTTTTACATGAGTAGAATGTGTCCTTTTCTTTAAAATGCATCTCTGGGTTATTTGTGGGGCCTGTCTGGTGTTTTTACATGAGTAGAGTGTGTCCTTTTATTTAAAATGCCTCTCTGGGTTATTTGTGGGGCATAGGAATTCATTCATTTCCCCCAAAAAAATATAGTCCGGCCCACCACATGGTCTGAGGGATGGTGGACCAGCCCACAGCTGAAAAAGGTTGCTGACCCCTGGACTAGACAATCCTTAGGGTCCTTTCCAACACCATGATTCTACAATTTAAGCTAGCGGCCATCACACCTTTTTTCCAAAATAGGGGGGGGGGGCACAAAGAGATCAATAGTTGCCCTTTCCTTGCTTGCTGGCCTGAGCTGATTTGTTTCTAGCTTCCCCCTTGTTGCAATGCTCTCTCCGGCACCCCAGACATTGTGGCAGCTTTTTTGCTGCAAATTATCAGCGTCTGCTTTCCCCTGCTAAGGTCCTTGGCTTTACTCCTAAGTTCCATCAGCTTCCCGAGTTACAATCGCAGTTTGATCTATGCTCTAATTGCAGAGGTCAATCAAACTTATTGCTGGGGGACAGGGACAGGGTGCAGGTTGCTCAAGGCTTTAGTTACTGGAATGCCAAAAAAGAATGGTGAGGGAATTCTGGAGAAGATCCAGACAGAACTTGTGTGTGTGTGTGTGTGTGTGTGAGAGAGAGAGAGAGAGGGGGGGGGGAGAGACTCTCTCTGTGAACCATTTAACCTTCCCCTTATGTCTTCCGGAAGCTGGGGGCCAGAAAGAGTAATGATCCTTCAAGGAAATGTTCAAAGTGGAGCTAGCCGGGCATCTAAGCACGGCCCTGACATCCCTGAGGGGAATATCCACGTTATACTTTGGTCTAAAGCAAAAGGCTCTCCGTTACAGAAATGTCTATGTGGGTCAGCCTGAAATAAATGTTGTTTGGTTGGAGGATTGCCAGGGTGCAGTTGCGCCTTGTGAGCTGCTATTTAGAACCCATTTTTGTTCATCCTTTCCTGAGGGGATGAATGGCATCTGCTCAGGAACATAAGGGGTGGGGAAGATTTTTCATTCTTATTCCCCGGTTCCATTCCATTCTTGTGCTCCTCGTCCATTCTGCCCTGTATTCCCCTCCTCCCGATTTTTAACTAGGAGTTCTTCCTCAAAATAATTCTAAAAATTGGAGCTTTGCCACAGACATTAAATTCCTTCTGCTCACTTGCATCTCTTCCTCATCACTCTGTGAGAGCTGCACACGTAGGGTTATTATATTTCAAAAAGTACAAACCAGGACACCCCAAAAGTTGTTGAAAGTGCTGCCTTTCATAAATTTCCCCCGGACATCAATTCTGCCTCTGAAATTTTGGTGATGTCTGGGAAAATCCGGACGTACGGCAGCCCTATGCACATGTTAACATTGATATAATAATCCCTGTCTTTAGCATATGTGCCGCCAGGGTGCAAAGATCTACCCAGCACCCCCAAATTTAGTTTAGCCCCCAAATTAACTTGGATTATGCTTATGTCAGACACCACACTTACGCCTTATCTCTTGTTGTGAATGACGAGCGCCGTCGTTGAGTCTGACGAGCGCCGCCGTTGTGAATGACAAGCGTGGTGCATCTTTGGTTAATGA
Source organism: Darevskia armeniaca (assembly GCA_034641395.1). Lineage (NCBI taxonomy): Eukaryota > Metazoa > Chordata > Lepidosauria > Squamata > Lacertidae > Darevskia > Darevskia armeniaca. The sequence goes on along the minus strand of JAWWNF010000740.1, from coordinate 677,178 downwards.
GCGCACAAAGTCGAAAGTCCTTTAGTGAAACAGTAGGTATACATTTCAGTAATACCTAGGTATATATGTATTTTGTTTTTCTAGCTTGATCAAAATTATTCATTATTTCATAACAGGTAGATAGTTAAGAGCCGAGGCGGCTTCAGCGGCGGGCGCCTGGCACCCCCCAGAATTCGGCGCCTGGGTGCCCCACACCCCTTGCACCCCTGGATAAAGATGGCCTCTCTTCCTTCCAGAGGACCAGAGATACATTCTGTCTGCATTTTATGCAACAAGATTATTTGATTTAAAATAAGGGGAACTGATGTTGTTGTTTAGTCGTTTAGTCGTGTCCGACTCTTCGTGACCCCATGGACCAGAGCACGCCAGGCACTCCTGTCTTCCACTCCCTCCCGCAGTTTGGTCAGACTCATGTTGGTAGCTTTGAGAACACTGTCCAACCATCTCATCCTCTGTCATCCCCTTCTCATTGGGAACTGATAGCCCTTCAGTATAATGAGGATGAAAAGCTGCCCCCCTCCCCAAGGAATCCCAGCTGCATACCACATTTTTTGTGTGGTGCCAGAAAACTGCCACTGAATTCTAGAGTCAATGCATCCCTGCATTGATTGTGACACAAGCATCAGTACTGAAGAGCATCTTGTTTTCAGACCATGCACTTGTTGGGTTGCAACAGTCACTGCTGATACTGGGTTGTTCCATACCGGCTGTGAGTCCCAGTTAGGGACCAGAGATTAATTCTGTTTGTATTTTAATGCATTTCTTGCAAACTTTCCAAATACACACCTCCGAAAACCAAAGTGTGAACCAGAGCACAGCTCTCCCTTGAAATGAGCACTTCTCTCTGAATTTTGGTGGGCAGTTCTCCACACAAAGAATGCATACAAAACTGTATATTTGTGACAATAAAATACAAAAAGTTCCTTCCCTTAGGGGGATGTTTCTGGCTCAGCAAAACTGTGTACAGAAATGTGCACGAAAAAATGTGTGTGGGTTTTCATGTGGACATTTTTTAACGGGGGGGGGCGGGCGATTCACAAAGGGGAAAACTAAAAATATTTCAATTATAGTAGCTCTTTCAAAAATTGCCTGTATGCATATGAATTAGATTGCTAAAAATTGTGCCACATAAATAGTTAAGGTGTCCTCCAAAGGATTCTGGGAACTGTAGTTTGTTAAGAAGGAGCTATTAAGGAATTGTAGCTTTGCAAGGGATCTCCTAGCAACTCTCAGTACCCTTAACAAACTGCAATTCCCAAGAGTATTTGAGAGAAGCCATGACTGTGAAAGTGGTAACAGAGTGCTTTTAATGAAAGACAAACATAGCTAAAGAAAATGTAAAGTTAAAACTGGCAAATTGCTCATGGAAACTTTGCACGATGAACCATCCATATATGAACAAAGGCACTTGCGTGTAGAGGTCACCAAGCCACTCCCACCAATAAATTCACACACGAGACGTAATTTTTGTTTGGTTTTTTGGCATAGTTTAGGCCACAACTTTATTGAAATACAAAACACGTGAGTGGTTGCGTAGGCATTGGTTCAAGCTGTCCGACGGGACAGAGCTGACCACTTGTCAGCGAAGGGAAGCCAATCTGGGGAGAGTTGAATGGAGGCTGGGAGCAGAGACCTCCCCCTCCCCAGAGGTCCCAGGACCTCATGCGCGGAATTCCCATCACACCATCATCACTTTTTGGAGGGCTACCGCCCTCCCATTAACCAACACAACCAATGCCTAACCGCCAACCTTACAAGTTGTGACTAGTTGCTATGTAGTAGGTGAAAACCAAATGGCACAGCCAATCAGCCAAATGGAAAAATTCCTACTAGGCCCCTGCCTCAAAAGCAGACGACCCCATGACAGGCAACAGCAAGGTCAACGCACAGGCCTATACCAGGGGGGGGCGGGTGATCCGAAGCTCGCAGCGAAGAGGAAGGTCGCACCACGTGCTGACCATATAAAGGACGCTGGGCTGTCCATCACCGCGGATCGTGCAGGATCGCAACTTGAGAGGGTTACTATCTCAAGTCGCCCGCTAGCTAAAAAGGAGGCCTCGGAGGCTAAACCCGGGGTCGGTAAAGCTTGGTAACGGTACCTCCAAGCGAAAGGTCGGTGGCACCCAGGGGATTCCTGGCATCCCTCGCGAATAAGCAGAGGAGAGGAGGAATCCGGGGTACGGAGACCGGAGAAAACAACCTTTCTAGCGGGAAGCCGGCGTACCAGCGCGATTATTGACGGTAAAATTTCCATTTTATATAAAGAACTCAAGCAGAAGCGGCTACAACTAGTGAACTACCGAGGAGAAAGGGTGGAGAAAAGCCCGGGTTTCCCTCGTAATTAAACATCTGAAAGGACTTTAAGTCTGAAACGAAGGACTCTTACACGCAATTAAAAGTTGCATAAACAATAAACAGAGTTAGATGACTAAAGGGAAGCGGGAGAAAGGAGTTCTACACACAATAAAATAGAGACGTTTCTGAATATTTAAAGAGGAAATTAAAAGTAACAACGCTAGGATTTTATACCTTAGAGAAGCCGGCTGGATCACAGCGATAAAACGGACATACAGCCGTGGTTGAGTCGGATGCAGAGAGTGGTGCGATTGGGCTACACGAGGCGAGAGAGCCATAAAGAAGGACTTAAACAAACAGCTTCTAGCAGAGCTGGCCGCCTATAGAAAATGTTAAGTAAAATGGCGCTGCGTTGCTAAATGTTGAAGGAAGCAAGCGGAGGTTTGAAATAAGAGGTGACGTATAAGGAATTGAAAAGGAAATTCAAGAGTAAGGTCTGCAGTGGGAACAAAGGAGTTGTGTAAACAGCGACATCTAGTGGTCGGAGGAGTATAATACAGTATAGACATAAAAAAATGAGCAAGATAAAAACCAATTCACAAGTGGGTGCCCAGGCACTCCCACCAAGAAGATTATCCACTGCAGAACAGGAAATGGACTTAAAAGAACTCATTTTGGGGCTACGGAAAGATATAGGAGAAGTAAAGCAAGAACTTACTGAAATAAAAAGGGAAATGAATGATAGACTGAAAGGAGTGGAAGAAAAAATTGGAAAATTAGAAGAGAAAATGGAAAATAGTGAGAAGGACAAGCAGGAAACAAGAGAGCGTCTGGAAAAGATGGAAGGGAAAACTGCAGAGTTGGATAAAGTGACATCAGATCTAAAGAATAAGAGTCAAATACTAGAAAATGCAGTAAAAAAATATCCCAAAGACAAGAAAGAAGTCAAGAAAGAAATGGAAGGAATAAAGAAAGAAATGGAAATGCAAAAAATTCTGCAAGAGGCCACGCAAGACGCTCTTGCGATGATGCAAATGCAATGTCGTGAGAAGACGTTGAGATTTAGAAATATTCCTGAAATGCAGAATGAAGAAGTAGATAAGAGAATGATAGGCATCTTAACAAATTGGCTGAATATACAACAAGAAGAAATTGAAGCCCAGATGGAAGGAGCTTTCAGGGTAAATTCGGAAAAAGCGAAAAGAAACAACTGGCCTGGAGATATCTTAGTTACTTTCACTAACATGAGAATAAGAGGAAAAATATTACAGACAACAAGAAGAAATAAACTCATGATTGAAGGGATCGAAATCATAATTATGAAAGAGATCCCCCCAAGATTGGTCCAGAAAAGAAGAGGCTACCAATTTTTAACAAAACTCTTAAAAGCAAAGAAAATTCCATTTCGGTGGGAATTTCCCGAAGGTTTATCATTCACTTTCAAGGGTAAGAAAAGAAGATTTGATAACGTCTTTGACGTGGACAGATTTTATAGATCCTACGTAAAAGAACTAGGAGGAGAAAGAGTGAAAAGCCACAGAATGCAACTAAATGAAGGAGAAGAGAAAATAGAAGAAGTCACCGAAACAGAATTAGAGGAGGGTGAAAGGGAGGAAGAAGATGAAGAATCAGAAGAAGATGAAGACTTGGGGGTGAGACTGTGAAATAACTCCCCAGTAACCCCACATTAAGTGGGGAAAATCCCTCTCCGCCGTCCTTCCTTCTCCCATGCTGTAGATTCTCTGACTCGTCATTCAGGAACTTTTATTAAGAAAGGACATTTCAAATAATTTAAAAAGATGGTTTTTCTTTTCTTTTATGAAAAGTAAAGGGGGTATATTTTCCTTCCTTAAGTTTTACCTTATCAGATCGAAGTTTTGTAATAAATCAATAAAATGAAATTCAAAATTATATCTTGGAACATAAATGGATTGAATGATAAAAAGAAAAGAAACAGAGTAACGCATTATTTAAAAAAGCAGAAATATGATTTAATTTGCTTACAGGAGACCCATATAAATAATAAACACGAAAAATTACTGATAAACAAAAAACTGGGAAAGGAATTTATAGCGTCACAAGAGAAGAAAAAGAAAGGGATAGTGATGTATGTTAAACCAAAATGGAACCCAGAATTATTATGGAAAGACGAAGAGGGTAGAATAATCATAATTAAAATTAAAAAAGAAGAGGAAGAATGGATTTGTATAGGTTTGTATGCTCCAAATGGTGGTAAAGTAAATTTCTTTAAAAAATTAGAAGAACAACTGATGAATTATATGGATAAAAAATTAATAATAATGGGAGACCTGAATGGGGTAGTCAATCCAGAACTAGACAAGACAAGAGGTCAAAAGAAAAAAAAAGATAATAAATTACCAAAAATATTTGAAGAAATAACAGAAAACTTACAATTAAGAGATGCATGGAGATTTAAATTTCCAATTAAGAAAGAATTTACATATTATTCAGGAAGATATCAAACGGAGTCGAGGATTGACACTATTTGGGTTACAAAAGAGCTACTCCCACAAATACAAAAAATAGAAATAAAAGCAAGGGTGTTATCAGACCACAATCCAATAGAAATGCACCTGGATGACGAGAAAAAGGACGAAAATAGGAGATGGAGATTGAATGTATTTTTGATAAATAATCCAAAGATAATGCAGGGAGCCAAAAAGGTATTAAAAGAATATTTCGAGATAAATGGAAAGGGGGGAGTAACTTCTCAAACAATATGGGAAGCAAGTAAAGCAGTGATTAGGGGCTACTTTATACAACAAAATGCAATTATGAGAAGGTTAAAAGAAGAAAAAAAGAAAAACTATTAAAAGAAATAAGAAACAAAGAAAAAATCTGGTATAAATCAGGGAAGAAAGAAATTCAACATGAAATAAATATACTTAGGACACAATATGAAAATATAATAGATCAAGAATTAGAACAAATAAATAGGTTCTGGAGATATAAATATTTTGCGTGGGCAAATAAACCTAGCAAATTATTGTCATGGCAAATAAAAAAAGAAAAAAATGAAAGATTAATAACTAGAATACAAGATAAAGGAAAGAATATTGAAAATTATAAGGAAATAGGAAAAGCATTTTTAGAATATTATAAAAAATTATACCAGAAGGAAGAAATTGATGAAAGAAAGATTGAGGAATATTTAGAAAAAACTAATTTAAAATCTCTGGAGGAAGATAAAATATCAATGTTAAACAGGGAAATTACAAGCATAGAAATACAAGAAATATTGAAAGATATAAAAAAAGGGAAAGCCCCCGGACCAGACGGATTACCGATGGAATATTATAAGGAAATGCAAGAAGAACTATTACAACCCTTAACAAACTTAATGAATGAAATCTTAAATAAAAAATTGATACCCCAATCTTGGAAGGAAGCCTTAGTGACCCTAATACCAAAACCAAATAAAAATACAGAAATGATAAGTAATTATAGACCAATCTCTCTACTCAATTGTGATTATAAATTATTTGCGAAAATAATAGCTAATAGATTGGGGAAGGTTTTGGAAATGATAATACACAAAGATCAAGTGGGTTTTATTAAGGGGAGACATGTAAAAGAAAATATAAGAACAATTGTAAATATCTTAGAATGCCTAGAATGTAACAGAGGGAAACAAGCGGCATTGTTGTCATTGGATGCAGAAAAGGCATTTGATAATGTCTCCTGGCTTTGTATGAAAAAAGTATTACAAAAAATAAAAATAGGAAACAAATTAGAATCAGCCATAGATACTATTTACAATGAGCAAAGAGCAAAATTGATAATAAATGGGGCATTGACAGAAAGTATAAAAATAGAAAAAGGCACCAGGCAGGGGTGCCCCTTATCCCCTCTTTTATTTATTTTAATCTTAGAAGCCCTGCTGATAAACATAAGAGAAACAGATAAAATCAAAGGTATCCTACTGGGAAAAAAGTCCTACAAAGTAAAAGCGTTTGCGGACGATGTAATCGTCACAACAGAAGATCCCATTAATAGTATCCCGGAGGCATTATTGAAGATAAAAGAATTTGGAGAGATAGCTGGTTTAAAGATAAATTATGAAAAATCTACAATGTTAACAAAAAATATGGAAAAGAAGGAAGAAAAAGAATTGCAAGAAAAGACAGGGATAAAAATAGTTAAAAAAATAAGATACTTGGGAATAAATATGACAAATAGGGGGATGGACTTAGTACAAGAAAACTATGAAAAAATATGGATACAAATAAAAAAGGATATGGATTTATGGTTAAAATTAAAGCTCTCTATGCTCGGTAGAATATCATTAGTAAAAATGAAGATTTTACCAAAATTAAACTATTATTTCCAAAACCTACCCCTATTGGGTGGATCAAATATTTTTAAAGATTGGCGAAAGGCAATATCTAAATTTGTCTGGGAGGGCAAGAAACCTCGAGTTAAATATAAAATTTTGATTGATAAGAGAGAGAGAGGTGGTTATGGGCTCCCAGATCTTAATTTATATCATGATGCAACGGCGATCTCTTGGATCAAAGAGTGGATGGAGTTGAAGAATACGGATCTGCTAGATCTGGAAGGGATTGATTTAGGGAGCGGATGGCACTGGTATCTTAGTCAAGAGAAATTGAATCAAAAAAATGTTTTCCTGAAAAATATAATTAGAAGATCGCTTTACAAGGTATGGCATAAATACAAATTACGTCTCGAACCCAAAACTCCCTGGTGGATGTCTCCACTGGAAATAACAATAAAAAAACAATAAAAAAAATAAATATGGAACAAAATTGGCCAATCTATAAAGATTTAGTAATAGAAGAAAATGGTGATTGGAAATTTAAAAAGTATGAAGAAGTAAAGCATCTGACAACGAGTTGGTTGCAATACCACCAAATATACCAAAGATTCAAATTAGACAAAAAATTGGGCTTTGATAAGAAAAGATCAAAATTAGAGGAAATTCTATTAGGACAAAAATGTAAATTTAGTAAAAATATTTATGAAATGTTGTTGGAATGGGAGACAGAGGAAGAAGTGATAAAGGAATCTATGATAAAATGGGGACAAGATTTTGGAAAGGTAATTATGTTAGATAAATGGGAGAACCTATGGAGGAGAGATAGGAAAATCACTCCCAATTATGACATACAGGAGAACAATTTAAAAATGCAATACAGGTGGCATCAAACTCCGGCTAAACTATCAAAGATGTACAAAGGGGTGTCAAATGTTTGTTGGAGATGTCAGGAAGAAATAGGTAATTATATTCACATTTGGTGGACTTGCAAAAAAATAAAGCCCTTCTGGGAAATAATTTATAATGAAGTAAAAAAGATACTGAAATATTCCTTTAAAAAAACACCAGAGGTCTTCCTATTAGGAATGATGGATGATGACATAAAACCAAAGGACAGAACAGTAGTGATGTACGCCATGACAGCGGCTAGACTACTGATCGGAAAAAAGTGGAAATCACAACAGATATCCACAAAAGAGGATTGGCAATTAAAAATGTTAAATTATTATAATTTGGAAATGAGATTTGGTGAATTAGAATTGGAAAATAAAGGGAAAAAAACGGAAGAATGGGACAAATTTATAATGTATATAACACAGAAGATGAAAAACGCCAACCTATTAGTAGCTATATAAAGACTCAAGCAGAATAACAACAAGAGTAAGATAAGATAAAGGTATGAGCAAAAATACTATTTGGAAATGAGATGGGTGATCCAGAAAAGGCTGAGAAGTGTCTGGGGAAGGGGATGGGGGAGGGGGGTAGAGAGTGTCTGGGGAAGGGGAGGGGGGATGGGGGTAGAGAGGGTGGATACAGTAGGAAATAACAGTTTTTATTACTATTTGTTTATTGTTGTTAGGAGGTTTATTTTTATTATTGTTAAATATTTATTAAATATTGTATATTTACACAATGTTTATTTATTTTGAGTTTTTGTAGTTATATTCTAATTTAGTGATTGGAAATCACTCTGAAAATATGAGAAATAATGGATATTATTAATGGTATAATAATTGGTAAAATAATATGTATTATTAGTGGTAATAATTCTATTTATTACTTGATATTTGATATTTTTGTTAAGTTTTCCTTTTTCTTTTTAGTTATATCCGATGTATCCTTTTTAAAAGATTTAATAAAGGTTTAATAAAAAATGAAGAAAAAAACAAAACAAATAGATACATGTGTTTTTCCCCAGCGACACACTGGGTCAATACTAGCTGTGGCCAGCAAGCCAAACCCCCAGCTACAAGGGGAGGTGGCTTTCCTGCCCCCACCGCAACACGAGCTCTCTGTAATGGAGAACTCGCTTTATGAGCAATTCTAGTACCAGTGTCACATTTTTCTAACCCCACCCCCTAGCTGTGTTCCTGGATGCAAACCTGAACAATTTGCAAGTAAACATGCCCAGGACTGCACAAGCAGGATGTCGAATATGGCAGATTGCAATCCCTCTGACGGCATCCCAGCACACACCAGGCATTCTGCTTTCAAATGTCACCAGTGCAAGTACCCAAATCTGGTTCAGCTGAACATCAAACATACCCTTTGTGTCACTTGTGCTTAAATCCAGAGGTTATTTTAGAAAGCTCCAGGGAGCTTTCCTAGTTGTCTAATGTGGAAGGGAAATTAGCCTCCCCACCACCAGAGCTTGCCTGTTGTAACATGTGGAACTCGAGAGGGGGCATTTTGGCGATTTTGAGAGTGGGGCGAAATGTGAGAGGAACTTGGGGTGGTACCAGAAGGAGCAATCTCAGGTGGGCTAAAGCCACATTAGAGCTCTCACTGCCTGCATCACCATCACCATCATTTATTACTTATACCCCCCCCCCCTATCTGGCTGGGTCTCTCCAGCCACTCTGGGCGGCTTGCAACAGAATATTAAAAACACAATAAAACATCAAACATTAAAAACTTCCCTAAACAGGGCTGCCTTCAGATGTCTTCTAAAAGTCAGATAGTTGTTTCTTTCCTTGACATCTGATGGGAGCATAGCTGTCAACTTTCGGATTTGAAAATAAGGGATTTTTTCAAACTTTCGGATTTGATAATAAGGGATGCCGCGAGGGCGGTGCAATGGCACCAAGTAGCCTCACCACCCTGCGCTCCAGAGGTTGTGCGCGAACGGGTGAGCGAAAGAGCGAGTGCATAGACGGCAGGCAGGTTGGCTGTCTGGTTGGGCGTGAGGGTCTGGCTGCACAAGGCATGCAAGCTCTGCCCCCAGTCGGTCTCAGACTCCTTATTGGCAGCCGAGCAACGCAGCTGAGGAGCCTCCCTGGCCGGCAGGGAGGGAGAGGAGCTGCTTCCTTTGAAATCCGGGAAATTTAAGGGATATCAACAATCCAGGAAAGCAGCGGGAAACTGCATTGGAATAAGGGAGTTTCCCGCAAAAAAGGGGAGGGTTGACAGCTATGGATGGGAAGGCGTTCCATAGGGCGGGCGCCACTTCCAAGAATGCCCTCTGCCTGGTTTCCTGTAACCTCACTTCTCGCAGTGAGGGAACCGCCAAAAGGCCCTCGGCGCTGGACCTCAGTGTCCAGGCTGAACGATGGCGGTGGAGACGCTCCTTCAGGCATACTGGGCATAACAGATTCGCACATTCCTGTGCATACTAAGTAACTCCAAATCAGTTCATAGAATCACAGAACTGTAGAGTTGGAAAGGACCATGAGGGTCATCTAGTTCAACCCCTTGCAATGTGGAGACCTTTTGCCCAACACAGGGCTCAAACCCACAACCCTGAGATTCAGAATCTCATTCTCTAACATCTGAACTATCTCCCAGGTAAATTTAGGCTGAAATCCTGTATGCAATAGGTAAGTCCCATTGAACTCACTGAAACTCACTTCTGGGTAAATATTGTATAGCAATATACAGGTGTTACTGAACTACAACTCCCATTATTCCTCACCGTTGGCCATACTTGCTGGGGCTGATGGGACTTGTAGTTCAGCTACATCTGGAAGACCACAGGTTTCCCACCCTGATGTAAAGGATTGCATTGTTGTGTACTTATGCAGGTGATAAATTATAACTCCCACATCAAGTCCATTATCCTGTGTGTAACATTACCTAGCTGTGTGTAACATTAATAAGCTATGAACGGGGCAAGGTGTGAAGGTACAATTTGCTTACCTTTTTTGATATTTTTGGCCAATCGGCTTGGTAAAAGCTGCTCCTTCTTAAAACAATATATTTGTTTATTTTTTAAAGTGGTTTTCTCTCTCTTTTCTTCCATGGGAAAGGCAAAGGTAGATTTCAACCTACCGGTTCTTGCTTCGAGTACACACTGAAGAAATCATTGGCAGATTGGTTTAACAGTCAATCTCTCTTCTCAGGGAAGTCTGGGAACTGTAGTACTGTGAGAGGAATGGATTTCCTAACAAGCACCCTCAAAAAGCTAAAGTTCCCAGGATTTTTTTTAGCAGGAAGCCATGGCTGTTTAAAGTTTTCTGCTAGAAATGCATAGTGGACATGGGGCCTGGAATGTGAACTTGCTCCAACTTTGCACTCTGTTTTGCCCCCATCAAGTGAAGTGGGATCCAAGCAACCTCTGATGTGGGGAAGCCATTGACAGCAAAAAAAATCCTGTCTCCCCGCCCTGTGCTGCTCCATATTCCAGTGCTGAGCTGGCCTAGATCAGAGAAAGTGGAACCATGCAAACAGTCAGAAGACTCGGTTTCATTTCAAATGAGAGAAGGCTCATCCATCTGGCTGTGGTATTTATAGCTTCTCCAGCATCATTGTACTTGTTCAAAAATAAAATCGCAGAAAGAGAGAGGGAGGGAAGAAGGGAAGAAAGGAAGGATTCCAACGGCAGGCACAGAACAACACCCCCATCACATGATTTGTTTCTGGACAGGACTGGCATCAGGGATGGGCAAGTCTGGGTTTCCTCTCCCTTTCTCGTTTCTCCAGCCTTAAATCCCATTCACCACATTTCCACATTCGTTTGCAATGTTATTACACATAATGTTTTTCTTTAAAAATAAAATCCTCATGAAAATTGATCAGCATTTGAGCGTGCCTTCCTCCGAATGGACATGCATTTGTCTGCGGCTTTGCTTCACGTACGTAGCACAGTTACAGGTAGGTAACTGGGTGATAGGCTGATAGCTGTGGTAAACCTGTTGATGACTGTTAACGACTGCAATTAGTCTTACAGGAAAAAGCAAGGGGTGAGAAGGTTAAAAATAGCTTTGTCATTACCAAGCTTAACTCATTACCAAGCTTAAAACCATGGAGAGACCTTGGCTGAACAAAGACATTGGATTATTATACATGACAAAGCTATTTTTAACCTTCTCACCCCTTGCTTTTTCCTGTAAGACTAATTGCAGTCGTTAACAGTCGTCAACAGGTTTACCACAGCTATCAGCCTATCACCCATTCCCACCATCCTTCTGAGTAATACCCCTCCCAACCTCTCACTATATATAAGGGTCTGGTGACTTCTGTTTCAGTGTATCTGAAGAAGTGTGCATGCACACGAAAGCTCATACCAAGAACAAACTTAGTTGGTCTCTAAGGTGCTACTGGGAGGAATTCTTTTATTTTTTATTTTGTTTTGTACGTAGCACATTTCTTGCAGAGCAGTTTCGTACACACGACTTGGCTGGAGGACTGCGCTGCAAAATTGGGAGAAGTGCACACTTCGAAAGAGGGCTGTGTTTCGGTTCATGTGTCCTTCCAGAAACTGCAAATTCATGAGGGAGCCTCCTTCCCACCCACAAGTCTCCTCCCCAAGCCAACTCTCCCTCCTTCCTACTATCACTGCCTGTTTACCTGTCCTCTCTCTGCATGCAAGTAGCAACAGGTGTAGCGAGATGCAATAGCACCCTCCACTTGAACTCTCTCCATAGGTCGGTGTGAGGAATGTAATCCCTCAAATGATGGAAGGACATTTTCAGTGGCGTTTGGGAATATGAGGACCACAGCCATGGTGGGGTCAGTGGGGGCATTCCCCCCTGCTTGAGTGCTGCTTTACTCCATCTGGATTTTGCAGGAGTGGGAGAGTTATAGGGTTTTTTTGAAAGTGACGTGAAAGCATACATTTAGAAAAAAAGAACCTGTTTTGTGGATTTTGATGTTTGGTTTAAATTTATAGGGACCAGTCCTCCACCCAAGGTGGCAGCAGTGCTTCAAAGTCCACTATGGCAGTCAGATACAAAAGAAGATGGGGTTCATGCACCTTTAATAGCTAATAATGTGCCGCCGCCCCTCCGCTCTGGCAGCCACTCTGGGGCTTTCTCAATATTCCAAATGTCCCCACTGGCCCATAATGGTTGATTTAGACCCCTGGTTGGGCAAAGGTAATGTTGCAAGCCAGGATATCAGCCAGGACTGCCATATTTCAAAAAGGGAAAATCCGGATACAAAAGTTGTCGAGCTTTTCTTGCAAAATCTCAAAATAAAAATAAAAATGCAGTTTTTGAATAATTTTTAAGGATATTTGCCAAAATCTAGACTACGGATAGGGGTTGTCATATGCAGAGCTGCAGCTAGGTGATCTGTCACCCCTGGCAGAACTGTCCAGATTGCACCCAGGACCGGTGCTGGCAATTTTGGCGCCCTAGGCGAGGGGGCGGGCCACGTGACGTCATTGCGTATGACGCACGTTGCGGAGCAGTGCCCCGCCCCCTGCCCAGCCAAGCGCCCCCCGCCGCCGCGGTTTGCTTGCTCTGCCGCTGGTTGGGTCAGCGGCAGGCGGCGGGGGGCAGGCTGGCCAGCGCCCCCTCCATTTTGGCGCCCTTGCCGCCGTGGTTTTTGCCCCAACCTGCTTGCTCCGCCGCTGGTTGGGGAGGCACCGGGCGGCGGCGGGGGGCGGGGGGCAGGCTGGCCAGCGCCCCCTCCATTTTGGCGCCCTAGGCAATTGCCTAGTTCGCCTAAATGGACGCGCCGGCCCTGATTGCACCCCCCGACCACGGACAAATTAGCTCTTCTTTCCACCCCTCCTCCAACCCGCCCATTCAATTCACCCTCTATTTAAAACCTTTTCTTATGAGGCAATAATTATTATTTTTATTTATAGACATATTTATGGACATAGTTTTAGCTGATTTGGGGGGGGCTCGTCTACACGTCTGGAGGGGGCCCAACTTGCCACTCCCTAGCTACGGCTGTGGCCATAACCATATTTTTCTGTCTATAAGAAACCCCCATGTATAAGACGTCCCCTATTTTGGGGGACTCCAAATTAAGAAAATACCCCTCAGCACTACCCGTGTATAAGACGAGCCCCAATTTTAAACCCATTTTTTTGGTTTAAAAAAAACCCTAGTCTTATACACGGAAAAATATGGTATGTCCAGATTTTCCCAGGCATCTCAGCGATTTCCACACGGACACTGCGACGTATGGCAACCCTGTCTTTCAGTTTGGCACAGACTAAGAATAAATCCTTGGACCATCTTTGTCCAAAGCTACTTTGGGAGGAAAAACAGAGCAGACGGAAGCTGGTTAATCCAGTCTCAGGACTACAGCAGATGTGACACCAGAGATCAGCTCTGTTGTGGGATTTCACAGCTGTTTTGATCATACTTAAAAGTAGCTTCAGGGGCTCCTATTTTAATCAGCACAGGGGAAGGAGATGCTTAATCCCTTCCCCCACACCGTTTTGCAAAGCGTGTTCTCCTTCATGGAGAGCACGTGTTGCGGTGGGGGCCGGCAAGTCACCCCTCTGGTGCTGGGCGGGATCGTATGGATGGCCACTGTTGTGATTGGACCCTGGGTGTTGTTAGGGAGAATTGTATGTTGCAATTTATTGATGGACAGCCCAGCGGATATATATTGGTGGGCTTGCAACGTGATCCCCCTCTTGGCTGCGTGCTTCCGATCACCCCCCCTCCCTCCCTATATTTTAGGCCTCTGCATTGACCTTGCTATGCCTATCATGGAGTCGTCTGCTGTTGGGGCAGGGGCCTGGTAGGATTTTTTCCATTTGGCTGGTTGGCTGGTGCCATCTGGTTTTCGCCTAATGCGTAGCAAATAGTCACAACTTGTAAGGTTGGCGGTTAGGCATTGGTTATTATGTTGCTTGGAGGAGGGGTTATGATTGACTGTGTCTGCCCCTCCAATTGTTGCTGGTGTATGGGGAATTCCGTTAAAGGAATCCAGGGGCTCGATATGCTTTTGTCCGAACCCCCGGCCGGGGGCTAGGGCCGTGCAAGAGCCCTGGGAGCCTGTGGGGATAGGGGAGGGTCAGACCACCCGGCTCCCTTTATCTCTCCAGATGGTTTTCCCCTTACTGACGGTCGTCAATTCTGTCCCCAGTGGGACAGATAGTCTGAACCAATGCCTAAGCAACCACTCACATTATTTGTATGTTTAATAAAGTTGTGGCCAAAATCATGCCAAAAATTAAAATTCTGTCTGATGTGTGAATTATTTGAGGGGTGGTTTGGGGACCTCGACAGCATCTATCTAAACCATGGCTGCGGTTGTTCTCTACTCCCCTTGCCCAAGCTGGAAAGCAGCAGCAATTTAGATTGAAAACAAAGCATTGGAGGGAAGGGTTAAGCACTCCCTCCCCCAGCACCAGTGTTTGAATTAAATTCAGAGTCCCACATGGCTGCTTTAATATATTTTTAAAAGTCAATGACAGATCTCTCGTGTCACTGTTACTTTGGTCCACGGCAGGGACAATATTTGCCAGGCAGGTTGAAATGAATCCTTATCCCCCCCCCCCCCATTGGCAGAGTGCTACTTTGATTATTTTTGGATTCCAGAGTGCTAATGTTGCCGTGAAATCTCACACTTCCTGTGAGTTTCTTTGGGTGTCCTTGTCACGCCTGT
Source organism: Darevskia armeniaca (assembly GCA_034641395.1). Classification (NCBI taxonomy): domain Eukaryota; kingdom Metazoa; phylum Chordata; class Lepidosauria; order Squamata; family Lacertidae; genus Darevskia; species Darevskia armeniaca. The sequence goes on along the minus strand of JAWWNF010000740.1, from coordinate 662,072 downwards.
GCAACCTGCACGTTTGTGAGTAAGCAGATTATACAAAGGTCTTGCATGTCCTTTCCTCCAAAGAAAACTGTCTCTGTAAAGTGATGTGAATCAACTGCAATTCTCATCATCCCTGGCCAATGACGCTGCTTGCTAGGCCTTATGGAATTTGTAGTTTAGCAACACCTGACAAAAAGAAACTATCTAAGCATAAGGAACACACCCACCTACTGCAATTGATTCAGGGACCAGGGCCAGATTGGGTTGGGTGTTGCCCTGATTGGGTAAAAGTAGGGGTGCTCTGCGTAGAGCCCTACATGGTACCATTAGTAGCAATTGTTCTGAAATGCAGGGTCCAGGTTCAAGGCGACCCCTGCAAAATGCCTGCTGATGTAAGCTGGGCCAGTGTGGTGTAGTGGTTAAGAGTGGTAGACTCGTAATCTGGTGAACCTGGTTCGCTTCCCCACTCCTCCACATACAGCTGCTGGGTGACCTTGGGCTAGTCACACTTCTCTGAAGTCTCTCAGCCCCACTCACCTCACAGAGTGTTTGTTGTGAGGGAGGAAGGGAAAGGAGAATGTTAGCCGCTTTGAGACTCCTTCGGGTAGTGATAAAGCGGGATATCAAATCCAAACTCTTATTCTTCTACTGCAGTGAGCATCACCAGGCAGAAGCCATTTAAATTTCCCACAATGCCCCTGATGTAGCCTTGCTCCGGGGGCTTTGTGGGAAATCTATATGGCAGCTCCCACTGTGGCCTTGTGAAATGTTGCTGGCTATAAAATAGGCCCCGGATTAAACATTCATCATCAGACCTCACCAGAGCATGACTCCATGGCAAATTTGTTGTTGTTTAGTTGTTTAGTCATGTCCGACTCTTCGTGACCCCATGGACCAGAGCACGCCAGGCCCTCCTGTCTTCCACTGCCTCCCGCAGTTTGGTCAGACTCATGTTGGTAGCTTCGAGAACACTGTCCAACCATCTCGTCCTCTGTCATCCCCTTCTCCTCTTTCCCAACATCAGGGTCTTTTCCAGCGAGTCTTCTCTTCTCATGAGGTGGCCAAAGTATTGGAGCCTCCGCTTCAGGATCTGTCCTTCCAGTGAGCACTCAGAGCTGATTTCCTTCAGAATGGATAGGTTTGGTCTTCTTGCAGTTGGTTGTGGGAATTTCTGGGGGATGAAGGGGGCTCAGAGCAGGGTCAGAGGAGGTCCTGCTGGGATACTGAGATCCCAACAGCTGCTCCTGGCACTGAACCTATTTGAACCAGAAGCCTCTGAAATATCTAAGGAAACATTAGGCCTGGGGTCCAAATGTGGACCTTGGGACTCCCCAGACCACACCCTTCATTGGCCTTGCTTCTTATCTACCGGACGTGCTTTTGGCTGGCTGGAAGTGTCCTTGACCTCTTGCTTGCCTGGATGGAGGATGGGGAAGGTTGCGTGAACTGAGACTATTAGACAAAAGTAAAAAATGCATTAATTGCTCTGCCCACATTTGACTCTGACCCTGCTCACCAATGGCATGTGGCCCCCATGAGGTAATGTGGCCTTTGGGCCAAAATTAGTTGTATAGCCCTGCTCTAGGGAGTGACTCAGAAGGCAACTAGGATGGGAAGTTGCCTTCTGTGGCACTCCCTAGAGATATGCAGGAGATATGCCCATTTTTGTTGCTCTTGCCCCACTTCGCATCCTGGTTGCCTCCTGAGTCACTCCTGAATCATGAGGACTTGAATCATGAGGGACTGGGTACCATTCACATACCTTCCGAGTGTCCCAGTTTTCCAGGCATAGAGAAGTGTCAGGCCCTCTCTCGGTTACAGCACTGCCTGCTTATGGAAATCAGGATTTATTTGTGTCTGTGTTTTATAAAGTGGGCCAGAATGCCTTCTCTTTACGAGCTCTTCCTTGATGGGTACTTAAGGAATATTCTGAAACCAATGCCTCTGCTGAAAAGATATCAAGCCCATTGTTCTATGCTGACTGATATTTAATTTGAAGTGCACCGAGCAGAACGGGATCCCTGCAGCACCGTAAAAAGGCTGCCTTTTGTTTAGCTGAAATCAAAGCGGGACTTCAGCACCAACACCATGCAAACACAACAGAGGCAAACAGCAAGAGCTCTCACTCTGCACCTTTTGCTCAAGTCTGTCTATATTATTACTATTATTTAATTTGTTGCCGGCCCTTCACCCTGAGGTCCCAGGGTGGGTTGCAACATTACAATGTTAGAGTGTTTAAAAAACTTACAATTTAGATTCTCTGGGCACGAGTGGGCCTCAGACCACTCATCATCCCCCCATTACTGGTGTTCACATGGTGCACTAAGTGAGTGTACAATCTGTGTTTCTGTGCCCACAAATAGCTCCTCTGTACATACTCATACAGTTTGACAAGCATACCATCTGTGCACTTGGGTACACAAGTAACTGAGCTGTACAGTTGTTCACATGGCGCATTCAACGAGCGTACAATCTGGATGCCTATAGACGCAGTAGTTGAGCTGCACACTTGGAACCACTATTCACACGTAATGTTCAGCCGGTGTACATGAGAGCTGAGCTGTGCCAGCATATGCTCTTTCACCCCAACACTTGTGCATGTGTACAAGTACGAATAGTTTGCAAAGATAATCCATGTGTGGAAACAACTTGAACCAGCATTCAGTGTCATGTGTGAACAAGTCCTGAGAGATGCAGCTGGTGGAACCTAAGGGGTGGTGCTAGGCAGGTTTGGCGGTGGTGACTGGTGGGTTGGGGACAATGCCAAGAAATGTCTGATGAAGGTGCAGGAAGGGATATTGTCTCTTTAGAGAAGAACTGTAGCTCAGTAGTAGAACATCTGCCGGCAGAACGTCCTGAAATCTCCAAGTACGGCTGAACCTCCCTGTGTGAAACCCTGAAGAGCCTCTGCCAGTCACTGTAGACAACCCTGAGCTCAATGGACCAGGGGTCTGACTCAGTAGAAGGCATCTCCCTAGGCTTTTATATTCTACTTGAGGAAGGACCTCACTGTGCTCGGCTCTCTTGGAGGAGCCTGAGGGACATTGCGTGTGTACAAACAGCAACACCTCTGCTTGCATCATGCCATTCTTAAATATTTGTTGTCTCATTTATTGGCATGTATCACATTACTTTTGATTCATTCCTCACATTCATCTCCCTGGATTCTTTCTTTGGCAGGAGAGTTGACTTTGGCATCATTTCCCAGGGGTGCCACTCTCAAAATGCTCAGGAATGACATAGCTTCTGGGCCATTTTGCAGGCGGGGGCGGGGGTGGGATGGCAGTCACTGAAGCTCATTCTCTTGCAGCCGGACACATGATGGCTGGGTTCAAACATCTGAAGGGCTGCTATGCAGAAGGTGAAATAAAACTTGTTCCTCATTAATCTTGATAACAGGACTAGAATGAAGAAGTGGGAGATCTGGTGTGCTGTGGTGGTTAGATTGTTGGTCTAGGGAGACCAGGGTTCAAATACCCACTGAGCCATGAAGGCTTTGGACCATTCATTATATCTCAGCATGGCCTACCTCACAGGGTTGTTGTGAGGTTAAAATGGAGGGGAGGAGACATGCTCATAACCCAAGCTCCTTACAGGAAAAGGCAGATCTAAATGTAATAGACAAATATTGCAAGGAAGCCAACTGCAGTGAAACCTTAGGAGAAACTTCCTAAAACTAAGATTGTGCAATGGAAGTAGCTACCTTGGGGCTGTCCTTCACCAAAGACATTTAAGCAGAAAACTGTACAACCATCTATCAGGGACGCAGTCATGGCGAGATTCCAGCACTGAGGCAGGGCTTGGGTTAGATCAGGAGTGAAGAACCATGTGGCCTTCCTGATGCTGCAGGAGTCCACTCCCATCAGCCCCAGCTAGCATGGCCAATGACTTGGGATGATAGGAGTTGTAGTTCGGCTGTATCTGGAAGGCCAAAGGCTCCTCATACCTGGAGTAGACATGGCCCCTTCCAACTCTGCAAGTCTATGTTTCTGTCAGGATGCTGTCAGCGGTTACTGGCTGGTTGCCCAGGAAAGTATAAAGACAAGGAAAGGTTTCTTACCATCCTTCTTTATTTCAATATTTACAGAGAGAGGCTCTAGAACCCAGCCTCTTGGATAATGGCATTGTGCTGAGTGAATCTCCACCCCACCCCCCATTTCTCCCACTTCCTCATTCGTCTCTTCTACGGGTGCTGCTACGTGCCCTCTGCCTTTGAGCTCTTTGCTCTCCTACTTTTAGGGCTCGCCGGATTGTGGGAGATGGAGGGTCTGGAATGCTTTCTAGTGACACAGTGTCAGTCAGCTGCCGTTCTGCTTCTGCCCTCTCCTTCTCCTCTCCCATTATTTCCCCTCATCTGCCTCTGAGCTGCTACCTCCCTCAAACCCCTGTTGTCAATCTATCCTGTCTTCCTCTTCCTCCTCCCTGGAAGGGTCAGGATGGGGAGGCGGTCTCCACCATTCCTCCTCTGCCCAGTCCCTGACAGTTTCCATGATTCTGATTAGAAGGCTTCTGACCCTGAAACATCAGGTCAGACTCCGAGACTTGGCACAACCCTAAGTCTGGAATTTCCCAGGCATAACCGGGATTTATCCGTTGGAAATTTCCAAATATTGCTTGAAATGTCTGGGGAAACCTGGGCGTATGATGACCCATGTTGGAAGTGTTGATTTTTTGGCAAATTTCATATTAAAAATAGCTTTAAAAAATAAATCTTTTTGGGGGGGTGGGGTGGGGGAGATTTGCAAAAAAAAGCCCAACAACTTTTGTGTCTAGGTTTTCACTTTTTGAAATATGCCAACCCTAGCTATGAACTTTTTTTCCTGCCAGCTTCTTCTGCTGCCAAGCTACTTCCCTGCCCCACAGTGGCATTGCCAAACAGTTTATGTGACCTTGTTCATCTGTTGTCAAGAAGTGCAATGTGGATATTATAAGACCGGAGGTGTGAAGTATCTTGTAGGGCAGCCAGGATAGCATTTGTCCAAGGGACACCGGGATGGTGCCAACTTTTATTTTATTTTATTTTCTAAAAAGCATGCAGCCTGTTCCTATATCACAAGGTAAATCCTTTTGAGAAGAAGGGGACTTACTCCAGAGTAAGTATGCAAAGAAATTGCAGCTTGAGCCTGGGAATGCTATTTAAGCAACAACAACAACCCTCTTTCTTGACTTCTTGCATTTTCCAACTTTGGATTCGGATCCCAATAAAACCAAAGTAAATTCAAGATCATTCCAGGACATGGTGGCAGCATATGCAAAGACACAGCTTGCCTCTGAAGACTTGTGGAAAAGGATCTAAAAATAACCCTGTAATTTGGAAACAGAGGTTATTTGAAATGAATTTGATTCTCTCTTGTAAGTAAGCCAAGAGGTTTCTGGCGGATGCACAGGACAACTTCCGTGCTCACCTTTTTCTCCTCCGGAACACAATGTGACCCTTCTTCTTTTTTTCCTAAGGCAGGAGTGATATTACAACCTCCATTTTTGTCTACTACCTCATCCAGCCTTTGCAAAGGTCACTTCGTCACCCAAGGTTGTTTCAAGAATTTTGCTGTTTTCAGGTGGGATTCAATCACATTCTGTGCAAATTCAGGTTGCATAGTTAAAGTTGATCTGGAGCTCTTGCACAGCAAAGCGGATTCCTAAAAAAAAATTGAGTTTTTGCAATAAGGAAAGTGAAAAGGAAATGCATTATAAAAAATAATAATAGGTAAAGGTAAAGGGACCCCTGACCATTAGGTCCAGTCGTGTCCGACTCTGGGGTTGCGGCGCTCATCTCGCATTACTGGCCGAGGGAACTGGCGTACAGCTTCCGGGTCATGTGGCCAGCATGACAAAGCCGCTTCTGGCGAACCAGAGCAGCGCACGGAAACGCCGTTTACCTTCCCGCTGAGCGGTACCTATTTATCTACTTGCACTTTGACATGCTTTCGAATTGTCTAACTTTCCTGCAAATTACAGGTAGATAGCCGTGTTGGTCTGCCATAGTCAAAACAAAATAAAAAAATTCCTTCCAGTAGCACGAGACCAACTAAGTTTGTTCTTGGTATGAGCTTTCGTGTGCATGCACACGAGACTTAGTTGGTCTCTAAGGTGCTACTGGAAGGAATTTTTTTTATTTTGTTTTCCTGCAAATATACCTGAGTTCTGCATCATGGATACCTCGGAGCCTCTTTTAAGAAGGCATGTTTGCAAAATTCTCCCTGTTCAAATTTTCTCTGTGAATTTTATGCACAATATCCCATGTGGTGCCAAACTTTATGCAATGTTATGTGATTTTGGGGATGGGCCATCCTGTTTCTATTCCATGCTACTCTCATATGTGCTCTACCACAAATCCACCCTGTTCCTTTTTCTTGCAGAACCATTTTTCTTTAAAAGCATGAAAAAAATTCCCACTTAAATTGCACATATTTTAAACACTTTCGCCCCTGAAAATATACTTTTTGTATATTGTATATTTTCAATGAATTGTCCCTAAGAAGCAGAAACTCCTGCGGCACCCTAGTTAAAAAGAAAAACAGACAGAAATTGATTAATTGGTTACTTTTGCCTATATGCCACTTCTCCACGATGAGCTGTGCCCAAGGTGATTTACAGCAAACATTCAAAACATGAAACACAGAGCATGCCAGTAAAATCAATTTAACAAACACAGAATAAATTCAGACTTTTTATTTTTATTTTTTTAAAAAAACCAATCTTGGTTTAAGTACATAAATACAAAGCAAATCAGGAGTTAAGTGGCAGTCGAGTTTCACTGCATTCCAAGGAGCCTGGCATAAGTACAGTTCAGAGGGAAAGGGGTAGATGACACACAAAGGGGCATAGCGAGCCGCTTGGCTGCCGGGGGCGGCAAGCCAAGTGGCACCCCCAGGGGCTGGCCGTCACTCTGTGACGTCACGATGCATGCGCACAGAGCAACACCCCGCACGGACATGCACTGGCCCAGGCAGAGCCGCGGAGGCAAGGGGCGGGCCAGCGAGGAGGGGTGACAGGCTGGCGTGACACCCCTCCTCGCTGGCCCGCCCCTTGCCTCCGCACCGCGGCTCCACCCACCCAGGGCCACCCCAGCCGAGCGCTGAAAAAAGCCCTTTAAAAAAAGGCTGGGGCTGGCCCTGGGTGGGCGGAGCCGCGGCACGGAGGCAAGGGGCAGGCCAGCGAGGAGGGGTGTCATGCCAGCCTGTCACCCCTACTCACTGGCCCGCCCCTTGCCTCCGCCCGGGCCAAGCAAGCAAGCCGCCGCATGCCGTGTGATCGGCTTTGGAGACGGCGATCGCGGGGGCAGGGCCCCGCCCCGAGTGTCACCCCCCCAGGGCGCTGCCCGGGGCGGACCGCCCCCCCGCCTCCGCCGCTCCGCCCCTGGACACACAGCTGGCTCCAACATCTCTCCTCCCGAGGAAGCTGACAGCACCAAAAGGCAAATGTCAGGGAGAGCAATGATGGCAAGTATTAAATAGTGGGTGGACATAGCAGACGACACAGAGATGTCTCCAAGTAGCTCTTTATAAGTAAGCTGGAACTGAACAACAAACAGCTCAACCGGCCTGCTTTTATAAGCAGCCGGCTGGCAACATTGTACAACAACAGCCCAGGGTTTCCTGCCTAAATTAACTGACGTGGACCTGAGTGAGAACTATATGCACAATGCCCCTGGTGGCCAGGGTGAGAGCTGCAATACATAACAGCAAGTCTCCTCCCCAGACTCCCAGAAGCACCAACTGCTGGTGTGGGTCTCGTTGCATTTCATTGCATTGTATTTAAGTCAGCAGCCTCGGCCCATTATACCTGAAGGAGCGTCTCCACCCCCATCGTTCAGCTCAGACACTGAGGTTCAGCTCCGAGGGCCTTCTGGCAGTTCCCTCACTGCAAGAAGCCAAGTTACAGGGAACCAGGCAGAGGGCCTTCTTGGTAGTGGCGCCCACCCTGTGGAACGCCCTCCCATCAGAGGTTAAAGAAACAAGCAACTATCTGACATTTAGAAGACATCTGAAGGCAGTCCTGTATCATGAAGTTTTTAATGACTAATGTTTTAATGTATTTTTAATCTTTTGTTGGAAGCCGCCAAGAGTGGCTGGGGAAACCCAGCCAAATGAGCGGGATATAAATAAATTATTATTATTATTATTATTATTATTATTATTATTATTATTATTATTATTATTATTCAGAGGGGCTAGATGGCATACCTACCCTAGTCTTACTCCAGAGGGGGCTGGCAGCAGCAAAAGGCAAGGAAGGGGGAAGGCAACGATGGTCACTGTACTCTTTTCATTGCCTGCAAAAACCATTTTTCTTTAGACAAGTCTACCCAGATATTTAGAAAGTTGACGTGAGTTTTGATCTGTTTTTAGTTCATTGCCGATGCTAATTTTTCGAAAGCTTTAAATAGCTTTAAATTCATTCTTGCTGTTCTACCCTTTTTCGTAAGCAGCTTTGAGGTCTCTCTCTTTTTTTACTAGCGAGCAGTGTGTAACTTTTAGGAAATCAATCAATCAATCAAATAAGGTAACGGTAAAGGGAAGGGAAGGGACGCAGGTGGCACTGTGGGTTAAACCACAGAGCCTAGGGCTTGCCGATCAGAAGGTCGGCGGTTTGAATCCCCGCGACGGGGTGAGCTCCCTTTGCTTGGTCCCTGTTCCTGCCAACCTAGCAGTTCGAAAGCACGTCAAAGTGCAAGTAGATAAATAGGTACCACTCCGGTGGGAAGGTAAATGGCGTTTCTGTGTGCTGCTCTGGTTCGCCAGAAGCAGCTTAGTCATGCTAGCCACATGACCGGGAAGCTGTACGCCGGCTCCCTCGGCCAATAATGTGAGATGAGCGCGCAACCCCAGAGTCAGTCACGACTGGACCTAATGGTCAGGAGTCCCTGTACCCTTTACCTTTAAAGATAAAGGACCCCTAGACGGTTAAGTCCAGTGAAAGGCGACTATGGGGTTGCCGGTGCTCACCTCGCTTTCAGGCCGAGGGAGCTGGTGTTTGTCCACAGGCAGGTTTCTGGGTCATGTGGCCAGCAGGACTAAACCACTTCCGGCGCAATGGAACACCTTGATGGAAACCAGAACACATGGAAATGCCGTGTACCTTCCCGCTGCAGCGGTACCTATTTATCTACTTGTACTGGTGTGCTTTCGAACTGCTAGGTTGGCAGGAGCTGGGACAGAGCAATGGGAGCTCAGCCTGTCGTGGGGATTTGAACCGCCAACTTTTAGGAAATCAATCAATCAATGAAATAAACCTATTGCTGCAAGATAATTTCTCAATCTGTGCATCAAAGTCAGATGAAGCCAAGTAGCCCAAGCTCTCACCACTCCCCAAGGAGGAATAAGGTGGACTAGGAATGAACGCCAGCATTTTCCTTACATGTCGAGACCTTATGCTCAGGTTGCTGAATTAAGCATTATTATTTTTTAGGGAAAGCCTTGTGCTTTCCAGGCTGTCTCCACCAGGTGGGCACTTGTATGCTGCAATCATGCCACTACTCAACCTTCTCCTTGATCAGAATAAGTGGCAACAGATTGAGCTTCTAGGGCCCCTTGCTGTCAGGCAGTTCAAAGACAACACATTTGTATGGAGCCGCAATCAGCTGCACATGCAGGTGTTTTCCTTACATTTGATGCTTTGTTTTGAATATTTGCATCCCACCTTATATCAGCCTGGATAACTCAGCTGATTAGAGCATGGTGCTAATAACACTGAGGTTGCAGGTTTGATCCTCATGTGGGACAGCTGCGTATTCCTGCATTGCAGGGGGTTGGACTAGAGGAGGATGCTATTCTATGAGTGGCTGGGGAAACCCAGCCAGATGGGCGGGGTATAAATATTATTATTATTATTATTATTATTATTACTACTACTACTACTACTATTCTCCCTGGTGGCTTCCAAGGCATTGGACAATGATATTTTGTTTTTTTAATATGATTTTTAATAAAATTTTCTGTTCACAGAGCTACCCTTCCAACAGCCCAGAACAAACTACAGTTTCCAATCCACATGCTTTAAATATGCATTGGCAGTTTTTAAAATGTCTGGTGCAGATTGACTCTTCTTGTCCTGGTCACTGTTGGGTGCAGGAATCACAACCCTACATTTGTAACACTTGCACACACACACACACACACACACACACACAGAGAGAGAGAGAGAGAGAGAGAGAGAGAGAGAGAGAGAGAGTCAGCCGATAATTCAAGATGCCCACTACAAATTTGCTTAGCCAGCCAAACATTGCTAGGCCAGTCACATCCTCAACTCGGATCAATATTTGGTTCTGCAGATTCTCCTCCAATGCCCATCTGAGCTGAGGTACAAGGGAAGACTGCAAGATGCATTGCCGATCTTCCAGGCACCATTAGGCCCTGCTGGTTTTGTCAGGGGAGGGATTCAATCCCTCCCTGGTGTCTTTTCCTCAGGAAGTTGGACTGCATGCCTACCAGATTGTGCATCCTTAAACAGCTTGCAGGGCTCCAGGCTCTGCAGAGGAACTCCAGGCTTGGTTTTTAAAACAGCTTCTTTTAAAAGGTGGAGGGGGGGAAATGTGAAGCTCACAGAAACACAAAGAAACTGAGTTACAGGTAGAAACTGAGGTTAGAGAATAAGTTGTTGGGATGTCCCTGACTGCACTATCTGGTCCTCATTGCTTTGCACCACAAATGATTTTACCTGGTTGGCCTCAAACTCTGATAATGCCCCTTTGCCTGCCTGAATGGGAGTTACATAGGGGTGTGTGAGTGTCTGTAGAAACGAGCTTATCGTGGAGCGTTTATAGGGATTATAGGGGAAGAAGTTCTAAAGAAAAGATGATTAAGCTGTTTACGTATGTAACAGCAGCAGCTAGGATTCTTTACGCACAAAAATGGGAGGAAGAAGTTCCCACCCAAGAAGAATGGATAAGTCAGGCGATGGACTGTGCAGAATTGGCAAAGATAACTGCCGAAATGAGAGAACCTAACGGCGATTGCTTTGTGGAAGAATGGGAGCCCTTTTCGGACTATTTAAGGAAATATTATAGTATGATGAACTCGCAAGCAGGATTTGAAATATGTATAACTATAGAAATTGGAGTTCTTGGTGATATACAGCAGTCAAAATTAAAGAATGGAAGAACTCTGGCCAGGCAGTATATCAGTTTTTGAATCTTCAAACGTTTTAATATTATGGTATTGCAACAAATTCCAGTTGAAATAAATTTCTGTTCCAGGACAAGGCCCTGTTTCGCTAATTCTTCATAAGCTAATTTTTCATGGTCAAAGTGTACCAATGTGTCTTCTGTGTGTGCCTAACTAGCTAACACTGGTTGTACTGTGTTAGCTAGTTAGGCACACACAGAAGTACAACCAGTGTTAGCTAGTTAGGCACACACAGAAGACACATTGGTACACTTTGACCATGAAAAATTATTTCAACTGGAATTTGTTGCAATGCCATAATATTAAAACTATTTGAAGATTCAAAAACTGATATACTGCCTGGCCAGAGTTCTTCCATTCTTTAATTTTGACTGCTGGATTTGAAATATGAGCAACAGAAGGAATTAGAGAATATAAATTGATGTGATGGTATATGAGACAGAAGGTACTATGCAGCAGAGGGCGAGAAATAAAAACACCCTGGAAAATGGGGTGGGAAGTCAGGAAAAAATATTATGGATTGAAGTATATATGTCTTTTTTTTCTTTCTTTTTTTTTGGAAAATTTAATACACATTTTTATAGAAAAAGAAACTAGCTTACCATGCAAAGGTCAAATTCATTGCCTCTGGCCCTGCCCATCATTAGCATATGGCCCCCAGAAGGTTGCCCAGAAACCAATGTGCCCCCCCCAGCTGAAAGAGGCTCCCATTTCTGCATTCAAGGCAGGCTGTTTCTTTGCTTCCTTTCTGCCCAAATCTTCCTCATCTGCCCACCCACTCTCTCTCTTTAAGAAAAGATTAGAACAACAAGAGAAATAAACATACGGTTGAATATGCTCTTGAAAGCATATTGTACTGGTACCTAATAAGAAGGATCCATTTCTTTTTATATATCTGCACAATATATTCTATTCATATTTGATGTAACATTAAATGCAGTCGACAATAACGGGAGTACAGCAAGTCAGTAATCTGCCAGGTCTGGTTTTACAACAGGAGACACATAAATGCATAAATAGATGCATAAATAGTACATAACACTGGTAATAAGAAAGAATTCCTGATACATCGGGCCAGCTCTTAAATCAGCTGCGGGAAAAGAAAGCCAGTTCCATCTGTGCTATATCCCAAACGGTGGGGCTTGGTGCCCATTGGGAGGAAGGGAATCCAACAAAAGATGGAGCTGGAGACAGAACTGTCCCCATTGTCATCCTCTGTGCTGATTTGTAAAAGGGGCAACACTGAGACTAAGGAGGAGGAAGACAACAGCCAGGGGGGTGCTAAGTAAGAAGGCAGGCAGGTGGCTGAGGGCAAGCTCAGGTTCGTGGGCAGTGCCCCAGTGAACCAACTTCCATTGACCCCAAATCTCTTTGAGCGATTCAAATGGCTTAATGTTTCAGCTTCCCCCTTCCATGTTCATAGCAATAGTGAAATATACTCGGAGTCAAGTATGAATTTCATGCTCTCTATTCAGCTCATAGTAGCAAGGAATGAATCTTTCCCCAAAACGTCTGCTATATATACATTATTTACACAATGGGCCCACGTGATTGGCTAATTCCGGGCTACTCCTGTAGGCCAATCAGGTTGCGGATTCACTTCATCCAGAAGCCTGATTGGCTGCTCTTGCAGGCCAATCAGGTCGCTGATTCACTTCCACCTGGAGCTGGATTGGGTGGCTCCTGTGGACTAATCAGACTGCTGCATTCTGGATCCTATTGTTCTAGGACCAATCAGACTGCTGCATTTTGGATCCTATTGTTCTAGGATTCAGCTCAGTACATAACACATAGCATGATGCCACCCATATGTTTTGGACTATAGCTCCCAATTGTTAGCAGTGCTGGATGGGGCTGGATGTGTTTTGGACTCCAACACATCCGGAGGGTACCCCATCGGCGACCTCTGATGTAGATGTTAGAGAAACAAAATACAGTGGTACCTCAGGTTACAGACGCTTTGGGTTACAAACACTTCAGGTTACAGACTCCGCTAACCCGGAAGTAGTACCTCGGGTTAAGAACTTTACTTCAGGATAAGGACAGAAATCATGCAGCAGCAGCTGGAGGCCCCATTAGCTAAAGTGGTACGTCAGGTTAAGAACAGTTTCAGGTTAAGAACGGACCTCTGGAACGAATTAAGTTCTTAACCAGAGGTTCCACTGTACCGTATTGGGCCGAATATAAGCTGCACCTGAATATAAGCCACAGCTTTAAAATTGCAGGGGGAGAAAAAGAAAAAGTACCTGAATATAAGCCACTCCATTCCTTGCTAGTCCTGGCTGCATACTGGGGGAGGGGACGGAGCCGGCATTTCCCCTTCCTCGCTCTCTCCTGTCTCGGCCTTGGGGGAGAGGCATAGCTGTCAACTTTTCCCTTTTTTAAAAGGGAAATTCCCTTATTCCGAATAGGATTCCTCACGAGAAAAGGGAACGGTTGACAGCTATGGGGAGAGGACGGGTGACTATGCACAGGGTAGATGATGCTTTGCCACGCTCCTGGCGTTGCTTGCTCCTGGCTGCATACTATAAGGTCACGAATATAAGCCACACTTTAATTTTTCATGGTCAGAATTTGGGGGGAAAGTGAGGCTTATATTCAGGCCAATACGGTAGAACCCTGCAGGGCTCCATAGCCTAAGTGCTGGGGGAGTCAAGCGTTATGTCAAGCAGTGGAATGGGAGTGCAGGATTCCCCAATACTTTCTGCCTTCTGACCATTGCTGTGAGCTGTGGAAATGGCAGGTAAGTGCTCTCCATCCCAGAAGGGAGTTGAGCCTCCTCATTCCCTGAATGGCAAGCAGTTGAGGGGTCTTTCCCATCACTGGTAGAGAATTAGAGCTCATTGGATGTGATAGTGCTGAAGACCCATCAGCAATTCTAAATTAATTAACAGGCCTTCAACAAGATGATGGGATAAACTGTTCCCCAACCTCTAGCTCAGTCATTTGCCTGAGATGCTTGAGGAATTCATTCGGTTCAGATGTTTCCATGAACCATTCTGATTTACACTTCCCAGGCTAATCTCCATTACACATGCAAATCAGTATCATACCAGTTTAATAGTCCTGGCTCCTCCCAACGAATCCTAGGTACGGTAGATTTTTTTTAAGGGTGTTGAGAGTTGTTAGGCGATCCCTATTCACCTCACAGAGCTACAGCATAGCTGTCAGCCTCCCCTTTTTTGGTGGGAAATTCCCTTATTCCAGCGCCGTTTTTCACTGTTTCCCTTTTTGGGTGGGAAATTCCCTTATTCCAGCGCCGTTTTTCACTGTTTCCCTTTTTGGGTGGGAAATTCCCTTATTCCAACGCCATTTCCCACTCATATCCCGGATTGTTAGATATCCTGTAAATTTCCTGGATTTCAAAGGAAGCAGCTCCTCTCCCTCCCTGCCGGCCAGGGAGGCTCCTCAGCTGCGTTGCTCGGCTGCGTTGCTCACCAATAGTTACAGAGAATAGGATGTCATTAGACAACAGCACTGTTTGTGCTTTGCTTGCATGTAAAATCAACCACTCTGGCCCAGCCCACAAATACACTCCTTCCAAAAGAGAGTTAAAGGATGCAAAGTCTGCAACACGTTTGTATAATAAGTCATTAATGGATGCCAGAGAGCCAAAAGAGTGAACCTGATCAATCCCCCATGAAGAATTGATGCTTTTGAATTGTGGTGCTGGAGTCCTGTGGACTGCAAGAAGATCAAACCAATCCATTCTGAAGGACATTGGCCCTGGCTGCTCACCGGAAGGACAGATCCTGAAGCATCGCATGAGAAGAGAAGACCCCCTGGAAAAGAGACCCTGAGGTGGGGAAAGATGGTGGTGTGTAGCCTGGTGTAAGTTAATTTGTAGCCTGGGGGGATTACCGCGGCGTGGACTGTCCCTGAGAACCGTAGACTGTCCCTGGGACAGGTGAGGCTGCTGATCCCTTATTTTCAAATCCGAAAGTTGACAGCTATGAGCTACAGTTTCAACAGTAGTTTATCAATCTCTCTTCCCAGGGAACTCTAGAAATCGGAGCTCTGTGATGGGAATGGGGTCTCCTAACAACTCTCAGCACCCTTAACAAACTACAGTTCCTATCATTCTTTGGGGGACACCATGACTGTTTAAAGTTGCATGCTACTGCTTTAAATGCATAGTGCAGATGGGGCCTTACACACAGAATGGAAAGCAATTATCCCTTGGTTTTTACACTTCTTCTGAGCTCAGCATTTGTTTTTAGCCATTTAAAAAAAAAACCCAACTGAAATGCATCTAAAATCCATAACAAAGATTTGTATTTTAGGGTGAAATGGGAAAAAAAAATCTGTGGGTTGTAGTGAATGCTACTCAGAGTAGACCCATTGAAGGTAACAATCATAAATACCTCAGATTCATTCATTTCAATGGGACTACACTGAATAGGACTAGCAGTGGATACAAACCCTCTATTTTGTGTGCAGCTGTGTATATGAGATATTCAAAACTAATGCAAAATTTTGTGCATAAAAAAACCAGCAACTTTGCAGATTGGTGTGAGAACAGGACAGAATGCACTTGTGAATGAACACATGTGAAATGTGCTGAATGGAAATAGACAAATCCACTCATCCCTAGACGCAACATGCATCTATCACGAAGCATGAACCTTTTATACAATCAAAGTGATACAGAAATTATGAAGGCTTCAGAGATCCCCTTCCTGTTGCCAAAGGGCCTGGGGAGCTGTTGATCCTGCTAAACACGGCTTCTTAGGGAAATTACTTACACAGGAGAGTCTCATCAGCTTTCCCGTTAGAGACAGGAGCCGTGAAATGAGCACTTCTTAATGGAATACATGTGTATATTCCCATTGATGCTTCCTGGAGATGCAGAATTGGGAGATTAAATCAATGAGATGAAGTGAGAGAATGCATCTGTTCCCCCCCCCCCCACTTTCCAGGTTTGCTTTTTTAAATGTTATTGTGCATAGTTGCCGGGCTCTGAGACACAGCAATTTTTATTTCAGACGGTGCATTTTGATGTTTCCCCGGGGCTGGGTATTCAAGTACCTGAAAAGTAGCTGAAAAGATAGAAGGACAATACAATGGGAGTTGGTAAGAGCAAAATGGGAGAAAAGCAATGACAAACCTAGACAGCATCTTAAAAAGCAGAGGCATCACCTTGCCGACAAAGGTTCGTATAGTTAAAGCTATGGTTTTCCAAGTAGTGATGTATGGAAGTGAGAGCTGGACCATAAAGAAGGCTGATCGTCGAAGAATTGATGCTTTTGAATTATGGTGCTGGGGGAGACACTTGAGAGTCCCATGGACTGCAAGAAGCTCAAACCTATCCATTCTGAAGGAAATCAGCCCTGGGTGCTCACTGGAAGGACAGATCCTGAAGCTGAGGCTCCAAGACTTTGGCCACCTCATGAGAAGAGAAGACTCCCTGGAAAAGACCCTGATGCGGGGAAACATTGAGGGCACAAGGAGAAGGGGACGACAGAGGACGAGATGGTTGGACAGTGTTCTCGAAGCTACCAACATGAGTCTGGCCAAACTGCGGGAGGCAGTGGAAGACAGGAGTGCCTGGCGTGCTCTGGTCCATGGGGTCACAGAGTCGGACACGACTAAACGACTGAACAACAACAACAAAGAGCAAAATGAATCTAGGTGGCAGAAAACAGTGGCCTTTTATTTCCTGATTCATCCTTTATTACCACTATGTCAGTAAGGGAGGCCAAAGGATAGACCTTGGTTTGAAGGGCTGTCAATAGGACAATCCTCTGTTTGAAGAAGTCCTCTCCTTAGAAAGGAGAGCAGGAGGAGCCTTGAAGTTGCTTATAACTGGTACACATTCAGACAGCTTACTGAGCAGACACACAGGTCCCCTGGCCACAGTCTTGTTCCCCAGGTTGGTGAGATGTATTGTACATCAGTTTGAAAGTGCAGCAATTATTTCTAAACTTCAGCACATGCAGTCTTATTATACATCTGTAAAGGTAAAGGACTCCTAGATGGTTAAGTCCAGTCAAAGGCAACTATGGGGTTGCAGCGCTCATCTCGCTTTCAGGCCGAGGGAGCTGGCGTGTGTCCACAGACAGCTTTCCGGGTCATGTGGCCAGCAGGACTAAACTGCTTCTGGTGCAACGGAACACTGTGACGGAAACCAGAGCGCATGGAAACGCTGTTTACTTCCCCACCGCAATGGTACCTATTTATCTACTTGCACTGGTGTGCTTTTGAACTGCTAGGTTGGCAGGAGCTGGGACAGAGCAGCGGTAGCTCACCCCGTTGCAGGGATTCGAAACACCTACCTGATTGGCAAGCCCAAGAAGCTCAGTGGTTTAGACTACAGCCCTTCCGGATGACACATTGCTGCTGATTCTGTGACTCCATTGCAAAAGGCCCAGGACAACCAAAGTTCTCCATGCTCTCTCATAGAAAGCTGAGGGTCTTTCCCAGCCCTACCAGAAGATTCTATGGATTGAACCAGGCAAGTATTAGCTGTTGCACTTTCTTGTGTCCATTGGAAGGAGACATTGGTAGGGATGGGTGAATCTGCCAGTCTCTGTTTCTCTCAGTTTCTCATTTTTCCAGGCTTAAGTTCAGTTCTACAAATTTCCACATCAGTTGGCAGCTTTTTATTTTATTTTAAAGAAAGTCCATATTGAGAATTCATTAGAATTATAGCATTAACTTCTTTCTATGCAATTTTGCATAACGTGCACATTTTGCAATGCCTTTGCCCCTAAAATAATGCATTTTTGTACGTTATTTCCACAAATACATGCATTTTTATGGACACTTTACCCCAGCACATGCAGTTTTGTACAACTTGCTTGGCCGGAGAACTGCACTGCAAAATTCAGAGACGTATACATCTCAATTACAGGTAGATAGCCGTGTTGGTCTGTCATAGTCAAAACAAAATAAAAAAATTCCTTCCAGTAGCACCTTAGAGACCAACTAAGTTTGTTCTTGGTATGAGCTTTCGTGTGCATGCACACGAAAGCTCATACCAAGAACAAACTTAGTTGGTCTCTAAGGTGCTACTGGAAGGAATTTTTTTTATTTTGTATACATCTCAAATAATGGTTGTGTTTTGGTTTGCATATTGTTTCAGAAACTGTGAATTGGGTGGGCTCACCTTTAAATGCCAGCTGAGTCTGAATTCTCTCCACCCTACCCCCTGCCGCCGCCGCCCACATACTTAAGCACTGGAGGGTGCAATGTTGGGTGCTGTCTGAAGACAGAGTGGCGTGATTGGCCCAAGAGTAGCATTTGCATTTGGAGAGGAGAGAATAGAATAGAACAGAACGAAAGGACATTTCCATCTTTTGGAAACTAAGAGTGACAAGACACCAGGATACAAGGCATGCAAACAGCGTCCCAGCAAGGCTCGTTCTGATGATGTGTCATGTCACACTGTTCCACCATGGAAAATTCAAAGTGACGTGCACAGTTTCTTTTCCTTGTCAAAGTTAGCAAACGGGAGCCGTTGCCCATCTCTTTGCTTCGACATATGGAGCACTCTGTCTTGGAAACACAAATACATTGGCCACCTTTTCTGGGATGGGGGGGAGACACCTAAGGAGCTGAGATAGCAGAGAGATTGCCAGTTGTATTAATAAAAAGGGAGCTTTAATAAGCTGCCACAAATACGAAATGTCTGTCTGCTCGTTCCAGCCAGAGCCTCTAGCTTCAAAGCGCAGCACAGGGTTTGGAAAGTATCCTTAATTTCATCAGCTGTGAAAAACCCATTAGCATCCTACTCAAGCCTGCCTAAAATATTCATCAGCAAGATATTTTATGCAAAACTGCCACAGTCTCTTAAAAGCAGCGGCCCCAAAATTTCACGTCAGCTCTTTAAATCGCCTTTGCCCACTGCCACTCATCCCTGGTGTGTATTCAAGAGGGTGAATTTGACAAGCCAAGGAGCTGCAAAAGAACATTCCAAAACGGTTCACTGTCCAAAATCCAGAAGCTGTTGTCTCAGATTTCATATTAATTCAAGGCAGCCATTCTCTTCAATTATCTTATTATTATTTATTAAATTTCTATACTGCCCTATACCTGAAGGTTCACATAAAATATCAAATACTCTTTGCTCTCCTACTTTTAAGGCTCGCCGGGTTCTGGGAGATGGAGGGTCTGGGATGCTTTCTAATGACGTGTCAGCCAGGTGTTGTTCTGGCTCTCCCCTAATTTCCCAGCTTTCCCCCTCATCTTCCTCTGAGCTGTGTCCTCCCTCAAACCCCTGTTGTCAATCTATACTGTCTTCCTCTTCCTCCTCTCTGGAAGATTCGGGATGGGGAGGCTGTGGGAATGATTTGGGATGCAGGAGATGATATATTGTTTAAGATATCCTATCCCAACTTGTGTTTACAAGTTCATCAATATCAGCAGAGTTTTTACAATCCCCTTTAAAACACACACACAGCGGAAAGCTTGCTCAGACTCGCTAGAGTCTCTAAAATAGATGTATTGTCCTGGTAATTCCCCTTTTATCCCTCTCAAAATAAGACACTACACAGTCTTCTATAAAAGCATATAAAAGTGTTTACTTACATAAAACATCTGTTCACAACTGGATCCCAGAAGGCAAACTTAAACTTAGTAACAGTTAGATGTACTCAGGACACTGTCCCATAGGGGAAAACAGCATCTTTGCGATGTGAGTTCTTTGAGCGCGTTGTCCAAAAAAGAGAGAGATGGAGTCTGGCCTCAGTGGTTTTGTGTTACCTGCCCACAGGTGAGACCACACCCACGTCAAGTTACACAGGGGAAGTCCATCCCAGCCCAGAATAAACAGGAAGTTCCGGCTAGTGGACTAAGACCCTCATTGTGTCCACTCTAGCAATGTTGTGTTTGACTGCTCTGTGTTCACATCCCACAGAGGCGGTCTCCACCATTCCTCCTCTGCCCAGTCCCTGACATCCTGCCTGGAAATATCCAGGATTGAACCTGGGACATTCTGCATCCAAGCATGCACTCACTACGCTGCTCCTCTCATTGAAATGAGGCAAAGACAGGTGAAATGTTTGGGTACCATTGTAGACTGAGTAGCATGATTGACCCAAGACCGTGGTGAGAAAGTTTGAACCAAGGAGATCTGGATTCAAATCTCCATTTAGCTGTGAAGCTCAGTGTGAGACCTTGGGTTAGTCACTGTCTTTCAGCATAACCTACCTCCTGGGGTAGTTGTGAGGAGAAATGGCTGCTGATCATGTCTTCTGCCAAAGTCTCCTTGGAGTAAATGTAGGAGATAAAGGTCATGACTAAATAATAAATGGGAAAACCCAGGTTCGAATTCTCACCCACCTACCAAGCTGGCTGGTCTGGGAAAGTAAGTAGCAAAAGAATGGCATATTATTATTATTATTATTATTATTATTATTATTATTATTATTAACAAACAGTGAACATTCCCTGGGTTACTTGCAATAAAATGTTAAAAGTACAATATGCAATAATAATTGAAAAAACAGCAATAGGAAGTCGCATGCACTCCCTCCCCACAAAAATATTCCTTGCATGAAGGCAGCATTAAGAAATTTACAGCCCAGATTTAAAACACAGTGTAAAAGCCTGGGTGAATAAAAGAGGTCTTCATCAAGTGCAAAAAAGACCATAAATAGTACTACTATTTTTTCACCAAGCCTAAGTGTTAGTGTTAGTGTATTTTAGCATTCATGAATTGTTAGCATCAGGCACATATACAGTCGTACCTTGGTTTTCAAACGCCTTGGAAGTCGAACGTTTTGGCTCCCGAATGATCGAAAACTGGAAGTGATTGTTCTGGTTTTCAAATGTTCTTTGGAACCCGAACATCCAACGCGGCTTCTGCGGCTTCCGATTGGCTGTAAGAGCTTCCTGAAGCCAATCAGAAACTATGCCTTGGTTCCTGAACGTTTTGGAAGTCGAACAGACTTTCGGAACGGATTCCGTTCGACTCCCAAGGTACCACTGTAATTGGAATAGGAACAGTCATGTCTAAATTCAGAAACTTATATCTCCTTATAACATATAAGACCTTTCTTAGATAAATAATTCCTTAACCTGTAAGCACCCTGATGTGCTCACACAGTCACAGTGGCTAAAAGTGTGTGTGTGTGGGGGGGTTCTCCTCTGTCCCTAGGATCCTCTTCAAAAAAATCTATCAGGAGGATGGATAGAGCTGGATGGATGAGATAAATGAAGTATGGAGAACTACGGGGGGGGGGGGTTGCTGTGATACCACTGGTTTTGTTGTGTGGTTTCTAAAAAATGGAATTTCCCCTGTGCCAAACACAAGCTTTCATGCTTTAACCCTCATCTACTGTTGGCAAAAAATAAATCCCACTAACATTTTTTGGAGGTATACATTCCACCCCAATGGGATTTCCACTCTACAGTGGGGTAGAATTTTTGCTCCAGGTAACCTTTGTGTTACGGTGGCAGGTGGCGCTGTGGTCCAAACCACAGAGCCTAGGGCTTGCCGATCAGAAGGTCGGCGGTTCGAATCCCCGCAATGGAGTGAGCTCCCGTTGTTCGGTCCCAGCTCCTGCCAACCTAGCAGTTCGAAAGCATGTCAAGTGCAAGTAGATAAATAAGTACCGCTCCGGCGGGAAGGTAAACGGCATTTCCATGCCCTGCTCTGGTTTCACCAGAAGCGGCTTAGTCATGCTGGCCACATGACCCAGAAGTTGTCTGCGGACAAAGGCCGGCTCCCTCTGCCTATAGAGCAAGATGAGCGCCGCAACCCCAGAGTCCTCTGCGACTGGACCTAATGGTCAGGGGTTTACCTTTACCTTTAACCTTTGTGTCTGCAGTGTGCTGGACCACACCCAAACACCCAGAGCCAGAACACATCCCTGCTCCTCTCAAAATGTGGAGCTTGGGGGAAGAGGGAATAGCCTGGGCAAAGAAAGGCATCATTGGAGATGCAAATTTGTTTACTCCTCGGTCATGTGGCTGCAAGGCTTGTTTGACCATTCAGCCTGATGCAGCTTCTGAGAGAGAGACAGAGAGAGAGAGACCCAGGAAGTCCCCACACAGCTGCCAGCAAAGATGAGGCCATACAAAAAGCATACATAGGTATTTCCTCAGAGGCAAAAGCCTGTATATACTTTCAAACATTAAAGTGCTAATTCAAAGTGCAATATAAAGTGTTGGAGATGGTTATGCAAAGTCCATCAGACGTATGGGTCTATATTTCCAGTGTTAAAGATGGTTAAGCAAAGTCCATCAAATGTATGGGTCTGTCTTCCTGACAGGTGGCCAGCTTCGAATCTTCCCGTTTCACCAGCAGTTTCGTCAAGGACTGGACTTTATCATCAACACAGAACTAGGATATTCCACATAGCTAAGTTATTCTAAGAAACTCAAACACTCATCATTCAAATGAAGCTAATACGGACTCAAAAAACTCTCCAGGTTAAATACTTGCAGACAGGCTAACATTTTGGGGGCAGCGGCATGATGTGGGGTATGTGTCCCGATTTGCCCTCCTGAAATGTTGGAGGGTATCCTTTTGTTCTGCGGAAGCCAGGCCAATGGAGACTGAAATGCAGCTTCCCTAGTTGCCAGGGTGATGCTGGGGACTAATGGTCCAGTCCTAACAGATGCAAGAGCCATTCCTGATTGTACCACTTATCTCTAACGGAGATAATAAGTCCTATTTGTGCTGTAACTGTTGCTGAATGTTGTCAACAAAAAAAGGACCGCCAACGCTGACTTTCAAAAGAGCTCCATCCTAGCGAAAGCCTGGGTGTCCACAGGATCTTCCACACAAGTCAGCTCATTGAAAGGGGGAGGCCTCTCCGATTTTGTGGGACTCAATCTTTGGAGTTGGTTGGGAGGACTATTCCTAGCAATGGGTGGGAGGGACATATTGGGTACTTTCTCCTCTTGCTGCCCCCCCCCTGCAATCCCTCTCCCCAGGTGATTTTTCCACTAGTAGAATGCTGTCAAATGACAGAGCCTTCTTTGTGGTGGTTCCCTGTTTGTGGAAGGCCCTCTCTGGTGAAGTGTGCCAACCTCTTTCTGTAATAACATTCCTGTTCCCCGAGGCATTTGACCACTGACAAACACTGCTCCTGCCAACCTTGAAATTATTAGCTTTCACATTAGCACAGACATTTTTTGTTCTGACGGGCTTTCCTAGGTGGGAAAAAAAGGATATTTATAACTGTTCACTTGTTAGGGTTCTAATCTTATTTTAAATCTATTGGTGGTTTTTGTGTTTTTAACTGTTTTCAATTTTATTATGTTTAAATTGCCTTGAGAAGGTGGTTTAGAAGGTGAATAATAAATTGGCAGTATTAATAATAATAAACTGTGAAGATATACTGTTTTTACATATGCAATTGTTTTAACAGTTTTTCATAGAATTGTAGAGTTGGAAGGGTCATCTAGATCAATTGGGAAATTTGCTTTGTGCGATTTTTGTGTATGTTTTTCATTGTGCTGTGTAATCATTTTGAGATGCTTCAAAAGAAGCAATTCAGAAATGAAATAAGTGATAATAATACAATTCCCTGGGGAGAGGCATCAATTGTTAGACCACTCTGGGAATGGTAGAGTTCATACTTTGCATAGAGGAGGGCCCCAGGTTCAACCCACGATCTCTCCAGTAGAAAGGATCAGGTAGTAGGCAATGGGAAAGCCCTCTCCCTAAAACCACGGAGAGCTGCTGTCTATCAGAATAGACCTAAGGTAGCCAACATTGGAGGGACCAGGTGGCGCTGTGGGTTAAACCACAGGCTTGCCGATCAGAAGGTCAGCGGTTCGAATCCCTGCGATGGGGTGAGCTCCCGTTGTTCTGTCCCAGCTCCTGCCCACCTAGCAGTTCGAAAGCACGTTAAAGTGCAAGTAGATAAATAGGGACCGCTCCAGCGGGAAGGTAAACGGCGTTTCCATGCGCTGCTCTGGTTCGCCAGAAGCAGCTTTGTCATGCTGGCCACATGACCCGGAGGCTGTCTTCGGACAAACGCCGGCTCCCTCGGCCTATAGAGCGAGATGAGCACGCAACCCCAGAGTCGGACACGACTGGACCTGATGGTCAGGGGTCCCTTTACCTTTAGCCAACATTGGTACTCTCTAAAGGTTATGAGACACCAGCTCCCATCAGCCCCAGCCAGCATGACCAGTGATCAGGGTGATGGGAGCTGGACTCAAGCAACATCTGGAGAGCGCAACATTGGTTACCCCTGGGCAGTGCTCTTTTTCTAGAAAAAGAGGTGCCAGAACTCATCATGAATGCCTCCTTCGTTCTCTGATAAGGGCAATGGCGCCCACCTGAAAGGTGGCAGAACTGAGTTCTGGCGAGTTCTGGCTGGGGGGAAAAGCGCTGTCCCTGGAGCCAGATCATACTTGGCAAGATGGACAAATAACCTGACCTTCTGTAAGTCAGCTATTTATTTTGATTCAATTCCGGGAATGACTAAAGGGGAAAACCATGGCTAAATGGGAGCTTCTGGAGTTATCAATACACCATTAACACAACTAGAATCATAGAATCATAGAATCACAGAATCGTAGAGTTGGAAGAGACCACAAGGGCCATCCAGTCCAACCCCCTGCAAAGCAGGAAACGCCATCAAAGCATTCCTGACAGGTGGCTGTCAAGCCTCTGCTTAAAGACCTCCAAAGAAGGAGACTCCACCACACTCCTTGGCAGCAAATTCCACTGTCGAACAGCTCTTACTGTCAGGAAGTTCTTCCTAATGTTTAGGTGGAATCTTCTTTCTTGTAGATTGAATCCATTGCTCCGTGTCCGCTTCTCTGGAGCAGCAGAAAACAACCTTTCTCCCTCCTCTATATGACATCATTTTATATATTTGAACATGGCTATCATATCACCCCTTAACCTTCTCTTCTCCAGGCTAAACATACCCAGCTCCCTAAGCCGTTCCTCATAAGGCATCGTTTCCAGGCCTTTGACCATTTTGGTTGCCCTAAAAGACCAGTTGTTGTGATGCATTAATAGAAAGGGTGTGTCTATGCCTAGGAGTACTCAATATTGCTGCAGTTTTTCTCCCTCTCACTCCAGGTAGAACTTTGTGAGTATTCACCCGCTTACTGGGATCCTTCGCAGTCATTTCCATGGAAACTGAATATTGCAGAAAAGGTACCTATTGCTGGAAAAACCTTTCAAAACTTCTTCCTTCCCCTCGGACTGAGTCAATACATTTGGGTATTAACTGTGCTTGCAGGATCTGAAAGTTTAAGCATATTGGGCAACGGGTAGTAGCTTGGCTGGCGCAGGGGTAGGAAGAGATTTCAGGACTACGCCTAGTTGATATGCTGGGGCACAACTTAAAAACATATAAGGTAATATTGGTATTATAGTTGCTATAAGCATGTGCGATGATAAACGTCTAGTGTCATTTGTTTTGATGTGCCAGGGCATGTCAGAATATGGAGCTTGATAACAGCAGCAGTGCCTCTGAGCATGTGCTAAGTGTTCAGACTTACAGGCAGGGGCGTTCTGTGCCTCTCGGCTACCCGGGGCGGGAAGCCAAGAGGCACCCCCCGGGGGCGGGGCGTCGTGGCGTGTACGTGCGTCATGACGCCATGACGCACGCGCACAGCGCGATGCCCCGCCCCCGGGGATGCCGGGCGGCGGCTTTGGGAATCTCCCGAAGCCGCTGCTCGGCAACACCCCCTTGCAGCGCCGGCACGAGCGCCGGTGCTCCAAGGGGGTGTCGGGCAGGCAGCGGCTTTGGGACTCCTGAAGCCGCTGCCTGCCCGACACGGCGACACCCCCTTGCAGCGCCGGCACGAGCGCCGGCGCTCCAAGGGGGTGTCGGGCAGGCAGCGGCTTCGGGACTCCTGAAGCCGCTGCCTGCCCGACACGGCGACACCCCCTTGCAGCGCCGGCACGAGCGCCGGCGCTCCAAGGGGGTGTCGGGCAGGCAGCGGCTTCGGGACTCCTGAAGCCGCTGCCTGCCCGACACGGCGACACCCCCTTGCAACGCCGGCACGAGCGCCGGCGCTCCAAGGGGGTGTCGGGCAGGCAGCGGCTTCGGGACTCCTGAAGCCGCTGCCTGCCCGACACGGCGACACCCCCTTGCAGCGCCGGCACGAGCGCCGGCGCTCCAAGGGGGTGTCGGGCAGGCAGCGGCTTCGGGACTCCTGAAGCCGCTGCCTGCCCGACACGGCGACACCCCCTTGCAGCGCCGGCACGAGCGCCGGCGCTCCAAGGGGGTGTCGGGCAGGCAGCGGCTTCGGGACTCCTGAAGCCGCTGCCTGCCCGACACGGCGACACCCCCTTGCAGCGCCGGCACGAGCGCCGGCGCTCCAAGGGGGTGTCGGGCGGGCAGCGGCATGCAGGAGAGGGGCGGGCCAGCAGCCAGGGGGGTGTCACCCCCTCGTGGCTCTGGTCCGCCCCTCTCCCGCATGCCGGGGCTCCGCCCAGGGAGCCCAGCCAGCGGCGGAAAAAGCCGCTGAACGGGGGAAAGGAAGACAAAGCAGGCGCTTGAAAGCGCCTGCTTTGTTTTCCTTTTTCGCCCCCTTTCAGCGGTTTTTTTCGCCGCTAGCTGGGCTCCCTGGGCGCAGGCTCGGAGCCCCGGCATGCAGGAGAGGGGCGGACCAGAGCAGGGTTTGTCACCCCCCTGCTGGGTGGTGCCCGGGGCGGCCCGCCCCCCCGCCCCCCCTTGCTACGCCCCTGCTTACAGGAATGTAAGAAGAATTCTGCTGGGTTGTACCAATATTAAGAATGGAGGGGAATTTCGTTAAGTCCTCATTTTTTAGCAAACCAACTAATGTGCATTTGCTGCACGTGGAATGGAGCATAATTACCCTTCACATTTCACTGAATTTTGAAATACATATTTTGGCTCTAAGTGGTACAAAAATGCACATTTTGGGTGAGACACCTCTGATTCGGGACTCCCCACACAATCCTGTTGCTGCAACTTAGGCTTCAACTCAAGGCAAACCACCCAGTTAAGCAAGGGAATCCATCCAGAAGCATTTTTGGAGTTCTGGACCAGGAAAAGAAAATTAAGTGGGAAAGGCAAGGCAGGAATCAGCACCGCTCAGAATGGGTGAATATGTCAATAAGTTTGCAGTTTGTGTTTTTAAAAAGTCCCCAGAAAAATTAATCAGCATTTTAGTGCAGATTTTTCCAGGGATACATATTTTTGTCTTCCGCCTGAGACCCTGCAGAATTTTTGCTAGTCAGTACCAACCATACTCCTCTTCATGGATCACTGTCTTGTCGTGGCGAAGGAGCTTGAATAACTGCAAGAAGGTATGAGCTATGCCGTGCAGGACCACCCAAGACGGACAGGTCATAGCCGAGAGTTTAGACTAAATGTGATCCACCTGGAGAAGGAACTGGCAATCCACTCCAGTATTTTGCCAAGGAAACTCCCTGGACATGAAAAAGGAGCAGCTTTAATAAGAAAGTGAGAGTTTCCAAGGCATGCTCTGGTTCATGGGGTCATGGAGAGTCAAACATGACTAAGACGACTAAACAACAACCAACCATACTGGTACACAGGGATTTTTTGCTGCCTTATTGCACCAGGAACCCATAGACACAAATTTGCATATGAGAATATGATCAATGAAAATTTATAATTTAATTGTCACCAAAAGGCCAGCTAGTTTCAACTGATATGAGTCTCCTATGAATCCTACCCCAAATCCTAGACTGGATATTTATTTGACAAGCTTGCAGTTTGGAGAAACTATATGACACATCCTGTCTTGTTTATTTATTATGTGTTGTATTCAGTGTAAAGGTAAAGGGACCCCTGACCATTAGGTCCAGTCGTGACCGACTCTGGGGTTGCGGCGCTCATCTCGCTTTATTGGCCGAAGGAGCCGGCGTACAGCTTCCAGGTCATGTGGTCAGCATGACTAAGCCGCTTCTGGCGAACCAGAGCAGCACACAGAAACACCGTTTACCTTCCCGCTGCAGCGGTTCCTATTTATCTACTTGCACTTTGATGTGCTTTCGAACTGCTAGGTTGGCAGGAGCTGGGACCGAGCAACGGGAGCTCACCCCGTCGCAGGGATTCGAACCTCTGACCTTCTGATCGGCAAGCCCTAGGCTCTGTGGTTTAACCCACAGCACCACCTGCATCCCCTGTGTATTCAGTATATCGCTAAGTTAAAGCCCCTTTGTGGTTCTGCTGGCAAAATGTTTTGTTCCAGCGGAGCATTGTTGTGCAAGAGAACGCATAAGCAAGTTGCCAGTAACTTTATAGCCCAATAGACTGCAGAATCTGTTGCACAGCTAAATTCCACTGGTGCAACTGCTGTGTTGCACATTGAAACTCACCCATCTGCTTGCGCAAGAGCCCTTGCACTAGCAGACAGGCAACAACAGTCATTTGTTTATATCCCTCCTTTCCTCCAATGAGTTCTAGGTGATGCACATGCTTCTTCCTTTCTATATCTTATCCTCACAACAACCCTGTGAGGTAGTTCGGCTGAGAGACAGTGACTGGCCTGGTGTCATCCGGTGCAATTCATGATGGATTTGACTCTGGATTTCCCTGGTCCCAGTCGGACCATTCCAATGCTCTAACCACTAAGCCACCCTGGTTCCAGCTAGCCATCATGCAGCATCCTTGAAAAAAGTGTGCAGAGGAAGTATGCAAGGAGCTACAAAGCAAGGGCAATCCCCAGGTAGAGAACAGATGAAGGCTACTGCAAGGTTTGAACAAAATGTAAATGAAACAGGGAAAGCTGAGCTGATGATTCCCCCCCCCCACCAGCCACTTTGCAGAACTTAAAACAAAAAAAAAATCTAATTAGCACACAGTCTCCTTGAGCTGGGTCAGCGGGATGGGTTTCTCAATCTGATTGATATTCTCTCCACAAAGGTCATGGCAAGGATGAGGTCAGAGCAGCCTCTGTCAAAGGCACCTTATTCCTCAGCTGCTCATTCTGCATTTCACTACGCTGCTCAGCTGAGAAACACAAGCAAGGCTTGCCAAACCTCTAAAAACCCAGGAGGGAGAGAGGGTATCGAAGCTTGCCTTCTTGATGGGTAAATCGTTGTGTTTTGGTTTCTCTCCATTTCTCCTTTCCCCCAATCTTAATTTCAAGATCTGCACAGTTCTACAACAGCTTGCAAATCCCATTTTTCCCTAAAAAGTCCTCTTGGTATTTTGGTGCTTCTTTCTCCCGATATGCACATTTTTGTATGGAATTTTGACCAACGTATGCATTTTTGCAAGCGTTTCCCCCTTGTTATATGTTATTTTGACTAACATGCACATTTTACCTAGCATATGAATTTTTGCATGCATTATTGGGTGGGGAAACTGCATTGCAAAATCCAGAGAACTGTGGATTTTCAAAGAGTGAGAGACTGCTGGTGTCCTTCTATCGAGGCAGCATAGAGAGCATTCTTACATACTGTATCTGTGCTTGGTTTGCCAGTTGCACAGTCACCGACAGGAAAATGCTCCAGAAGATCATAACCACAGCCCAAAAGATTATCGGTCATCCTCTCCCATCTTTGGACGAACTATATAGCTCCTGTTGTCTCAAAAAAGCAAACAACATTTTACAGGATTCATCTCATCCTGGATATAGTCTGTTAGCACAGTTGCCTTTGGGCAAGAGATACAGAACAATTAAATCAAGAACAAATAGACTAAAAAACAGTTTTTATCCAAGAACTATAACTATTTTAAATGCTGTAACCAAATGATATGATCTTTGGGGAGTCATGGTGGATGGTATGTATGTGTATGTGTGGTTGTAAATGTATAAATGTGTATATGTGGCTGTAAATGTGGGATGGCATTCAATTTCGTTGTACTACGTACAATGACAATAAAGTATCTATTTATCATCTATCTATCTATCTATCTATCTATCTATCTATCTATCTATCATCTATCTACCGTATTTTTCGCTCCATAAGACGCACTTTTTTCCTCCTAAAAAGTAAGGGGAAATGTCTGTGTGTCTTATGGAGAGAATGGGTGGTCCTTGGAGCTGAACTGCCCAGGGGCAAAAGCAGATCGTGCTTTTTTTTTAAAAAAGAGAGGGGGTGTTGAAAGGAAGCCCGCTGAGCACCTGCTCAGCAAACGATCGGGGAGAGAGATAAGGGAGAGAGATTCCAGCCCCGCCCCCTTGCAGAGGGAGGTTGTTTCCCCAGCGACATGTGACTGGCTGATTAGATTATCTGTCTGGGAACTGTAGAAATGGCTCCATTTACTGAAGCTGCAGAACTGTGAGTTAAACCCCATAAAACAGGATTTTTCCCTTTGCAAAGTAAGCTCAACAACTTTGAGCTGATCCTCAAAAAATGGGGCTTTTCTCCTTTGCAAAAGAAGCTGCAGAAATTTGAGCTGATCCTCAAAAAAATGGGGCTTTTCCCCTTTAAAAACTAGGTGCTTCCTATGGTCAGGTGCACCTTATAGAGCGAAAAATACGGTATCTATCTAGAATGCCTGTGTCTCAAGTGGTCGAACATTTCAGGAAGTCTGAATTTGGTAGATTCACCTTTGAGTGCAAACTGAGTTGAATTTCTCCCTCGTTCCTAGTTCAGAGCCAGCCCAAAACATTTTGTTCCCAAGATGAAGGACAATATGGAACTCCTCCATCCACCTACTGAATCCATGCACAAAAGCCTACCAAACCGGCAGGCTGAATTTTGGGGCAGTTCAACACCTTTTGTTCTGTTTTTGGATGGGATTCAATCACATGCCCCAAATTCAGGTTGTTGATTGGGAGCTCTAAGTCTGCTTTTCGAAAAGATTGGACATTTTTCGCATTAAGGAAAGTGACTGAAAATTGCACTGGGAAGTGTGTGTGTTGGAAAAGCAGATATGTACCCACCAGATCTGATTGGATACAAAAGCTAACAGAGTCTGCAGAGTTAGACTACCTATCAGAAAGAATCAAAGATAAATCCAAACAGGAGTTTGTCTCAAATTGGAATTGTTTTAAGGAATACTTGAAGAGTAATTGCTGCAATCTGTAACGGCCTTTGGGTAGTTTCTGTGGATAACAACTTCAAAAGGAAAATCGATAGATAAGGAAATATTATCGATAAAAAGACAATGGACAGATATAGGCAATACGTTTATTAGTACAAAATGGAAGAGACCGGAAGTCATTCATTTATGAGGAATATTATGATTTTAAAATTACATCTTTTTTCTTTTTTTGTGTACAGTAATACTTGCCGATCTATGATGATAATAATTATGAACATACTTTGAAAACAAGAATATGTATAATTGTAAGATGTAAAGTTATGATGTAAAGATATAATTGTGAATAATAAAGGAAAAACTAAAAAAAGAAAAAAAGGGTGTGTGTGTTGGTACCTAACCTTTGTAAATTCCCTCTCATTGCATGAGCAGGCAGGCACTATCCCTGCTTGACGTTCTAAAATCTTTATTCCAGTTATAATAATAATAATAATAATAATAATTTATTATTTGTACCCCACCCATCTGGATGGGTCCCCCCAGCCACTCTGGGCGGCCTCCAACAGATATCAAAATACATTAAAATATCACAGGTTAAAAACTTCCCTAAACAGGGCTGCCTTGAGGTATTTTCTGAATGTCAGATAGTTGTTTATAATAATAATAATAATAATAATAATAATAATAATAATAATAATAATAATTTATTATTTATACCCCGCCCATCTGGCTGGGTTTCCCCAGCCACTCTGGGCGGCTTCCAACAGAGCATTAAAATACAATAATCTATAAAACATTAAAAGCCTCCCTAAACAGAGCTGCCTTCAGATGTCTTCTAAAGGTCTGGTAGTTGTTGTTCTCTTTGACATCTGAAGGGAGGGCGTTCCACAGGGCGGGTGCCACTACCGAGAAGGCCCTCTGCCTGGTTCCCTGTAACTTGGCTTCTCGTAGTGAGGGAACCGCCAGAAGGCCCTCGGCACTGGATCTCAGTGTCCGGGCTGAACGATGGGGGTGGAGACGCTCCCTCAGGTATACAGGACCGAGGCCGTTTAGGGCTTTAAAGGTCAGCACCAACACTTTGAATTGTGCTTGAAAACGTACTAGGAGCCAATGTAGTTCTCTCAGGACCGGTGTTATGTGGTCCCAGCGGCCACTCCCAGTCACCAGTCTAGCTGCCACATTCTGGATTAATTGCAGTTTCCGGGTCACCTTCAAAGGTAGCCCCACGTAGAGCGCATTGCAGTAGTCCAAGCGGGAGATAACTAGAGCATGCACCACTCTGGCGAGACAGTCTGAGGGCAGGTAGGGTCTCAGCCTGCATACCAGATGGAGCTGGTAGACAGCCGCCCTGGATACAGAATTGACCTGCGCCTCCATGGACAGCTGTGAATCCAAAATGACTCCCAGGCTGTTGAGATCTGTCTTGGATTTCCAGTGATTTCATATATTTTCTGTTGTAGTTTCAAACTGTTTAAAGTCATACCTCATGTTGCAAATGCTGCGGGTTACGCGTTTTCGGGTTGCGCTCGGTGCCGAACCCAGAAGTACCGGAATGGGTTACTTCCGGGTTTTGGTGCTCGCGCATGCGCAGAAGCACTAAATCGTGCTTTGTGCATGTGCAGAAGTGCCGAATCGCGACCCTTGCGCGCAGACATGGAGCTGCGGGCTGCGGGCGCTGCGGGCTGCGGACACGCCTCCCGCACAGTTTGCATTCGCAACCCGAGCTTCCACTGTATTTATAGGGTTAAAAAAAATATTTTATATATGCAATGGTGTTTTTAATACTGTGGAAACGTGTCTTTAGTTACTGGCTAACACTTTGGTTTAGATTACCTAACTACCGGTACTATATAGCCCAATGCCTTTGGCGCGATGAGTTTAGCAGCCCTTGGGCCAATAAGATTCATGCTAAACTTTTATCTATTGGAATCTCGCCCGTAGAACTCTTGAACCAAGATCTTACCTTAGCAAGGAAAATTATTAATCAAAGACTGGACGACATAGAGTGGCAGCGTAATCTTATGCTTGGTGGGGGGCTATGTTCCCCGTGTCAGTTGGGAGTTATTTCTCCAACTCATGTGCCATCTTACCTATCATCCCTTTCTATTGCCAGTCATCGTTTTGCCTTTATCAAAGCACGTTTTAATGTTTTCCCTTCGAATTCCCTTTTTCATAGATTTTCTAGGGGCCAAGTCTTGGTTTTATGTTCCTGTGATAATAGATGGATCGAAACACTTCACCATATAGTATTTATATGTCCTTTATATTGTGTTGTCCGGAAGAACTTACTGTTACCATTAATCCACAAGTTGCCTGGGCACCCGGCAGATTTTCGCCTGGCCTTTTTATTGCAAGATACAGATCAGCATGTAACTTTACAAATGGCGAAATTTAATTTTTAACTTCCATTTTGACATATAAACGTCGTAATGGACTGCTGTTTGGAAGCTGAAAATTCCTTATAGTATCTCTTTCTAATTTGTACTCTTTTAAGTTTTACTGGTTCTAATTTTTTTAATCAAATTGTACTGTGTATTTGTTCGAGTTCTGTTGTTCTTATGAGCTTAAAGCTGAAATAAAGTGATTGATGGGTGTTTTTAATATATTTAATAATATTGTAAATGGCTTTGGGATGCCTCGTGGGAAGCATTTCAGAAACGGGTTAAAGAAAAAAGAGGAAGGAGAATTAAGCGGTGAGCACGTCACGCTGCTACAGGATGCCAGGAACCTACCGGTACTTGACTAATTTGTGTGCATTTCTCTTTCCCTGGTTACCATCCTGGGAACTGGGCTGAGCAGCTCTTACTAAGCCCACCTACCCTCTCTTTCAAGCACATCCGCTGTTTGCCCAGCTAAAACACACTGCGCTCCCTGCTCGGCGCCTGCTCTTCTCACACAGGGGTGATTAATAGAGTTTCTCTGGTAAAACAAAAGGCCATTAAGACCTTTTAATATTTGCTTTCCTTACTCCCTGCCTACTTCATTTCATAGCTCGACGCAAGCTCTGTGTGTTTTCTTCCCTCCGTGAGGAATTAATAAGTGAGGAAAAGCTATATTGATTTAGGAGGCAGTCGCTGTTTCCCAGAGTTTGGATGAGAGTCGCTAAGCAGTGGGGGCGGCAGCCCCCTTGCCCACCCCATTTATTCATCTCACATGAGCTTGT
This sequence comes from Darevskia armeniaca, assembly GCA_034641395.1. NCBI lineage: Eukaryota > Metazoa > Chordata > Lepidosauria > Squamata > Lacertidae > Darevskia > Darevskia armeniaca. The sequence continues at coordinate 627,951 of JAWWNF010000740.1, read as the reverse complement.
CTTGCGGCAATGTCTGCTCTTGGCAGATGGCATCGCACTGCAAAGGGGAAAGATCCTTGCCGGCCTCCAATGAATGACAAGGGGAAGCTGTAGAGCAGTGCTTCTTAGTGCTGCCCCCAACTGGGGATATTTTGTCGTGACGTCATCCATGCTAGGAAGGCATATTCTGTGACTCCTCCTACTTCCATTTCCTTCTGGGGTAGGGTTGCCATACGCCCGAAATTTCCCAGCCATAGTTGGAATACTGCAGTCGGAAGCAGTGCCTGGGCGGAAATTGCTGTGATTTATTGCCAAGGACTACAAATCACATCATCCCTAGCTAGCAAGACCAGTGGTCAGGAGTGATTGGAATTGTAGTCCAGAAACAGCTGGACACCAAGTTTGGGAGACCCTGGTGTAGACAATACTGAGCTAGAGGGATCAATGATCCGACTTGGCATAAGGCAGATCTCTCTGTTCCTATGTCCAGGTTCCTATGATCCTTGCCTAGGGAACTCAAGCCTTCCCAGATTATGGGAAGAGAGAAGAAGAGAAGGCTGAGCCTGGATCTTGTTTGAGGACACACAACAAACTTGTCTGTGATCAAATTTTGTGCATCTCTCCACTGCTTTGTACCTGTTACAGCAGCTTTTCAGACAAACTGTGCTAATTTGGCTGGCAAAACACTGTCTGTCTTGCTTGGGAACTGAATGTCACAACTTTGCCAGCATGTTCTGAATTTTGAAATCCCACAGAGATTAGTGTTGCAAGAGCGAGACGTCAGATGAGTCTACAAACTTACAAAATATATGACAACTAAATGTGGAAAAACCTGCTTTTCTCCTCCCTCCCTCCCTCCCTCTGTTTCTCTCTCTTTTTGAGGGGGGTGGGGAAGCTGCAGGGAAAACACATGTTTTGACATTGCTCTTTTAAATGGTTTATTCCAAAGTGCTGTCAATCCTTTCCAAACAGTGCATGTAGTAACCAGGCTCCTTTGGGCACACGTTTATTTAATAATTAAAATATGTCCATACTACCTTTCCTATACAAGAACACAGCAATGCATATGGGAGCAGGGAGCAAAAGTACAATGAAATTACAGTGTGGAATAAAAATGGCAGCTGCCAGGCCAACAGCAAATAAGCTAAAAAGAAACCAGACAATATTAGTGGCCAGCAAAGACTTCCGCAAATTGATGGCTTTTCAGCAAGCACTGAAATAGCATCAATGAAGACCCTTCCCAGATTCAGATTCAGAATCAGATTTATTGTTACGGTCCTCGACCAGCACACACAGATATACATAAAAACAATCCAAAATACAATCTAAAATATATACTAGAAATATAAACTTTAACCATTATATGAAATTATTAGATAAAAGGATATCACTACTTTAGAGGATGGGCTACCGCTAATAGTGAGATCCAGCGCCGAGGGCCTTCTGGCGGTTCCCTCACTGCGAGAAGCAAAGCTACAGGGAACCAGGCAGAGGGCCTTCTGTGGTGCCCGCCCTGTGGAACGCCCTCCCAGCAGAGGTTAAAGTGATAAACAACTATCCTACATTCAGAAAATACCTGAAGGCAGCCCTGTTTAGGGAAGTTTTGTAACCTGTGATATTTTGATGTATTTTAATATCTGTTGGAGGCCACCCAGAGTGGCTGGGGAGACCCAGCCAGATGGGTGGGGTACAAAAAATTATTATTATTATTATTATTATTATTATTATTATTATTATTATTTATAGTGGCACTGATTCTTCTTTAGCTCTATCCTGAAGTTATATATACAGTTCCCGTTGCCTTAAAAAGGTTAACAATATTTTAAAGGATCCATCTCATCCAGGATATAGTCTCTTTGCACCACTGCCTTCGGTGCAAAGAGATCAAGAACAAATAGACTGAAGAACAGTTTCTACCCAAGAGCTATAACCATCTTAAATGCTGTAACCAGATAATATGACCTTGGAGAGCTGTGATGGGTGTATGTGTGTGTATGTGTGGCTTTTTTTGGTGTGTGTGTGTTTTGTGCTGTTTTTCGTTTTGTTTTTTCTTTCTGTTGTTTACGGCAGTGTTCCCCAACCTTGGGCCTCCAGCTGTTTTCAGACTACAATTCCCATCATTCCTGACCACTGGTCTTGCTAGCGAGGGATGATGGGAGTTGTAGTCCCAAAACATCTGGAGGCCCAAGGTTGGGGAACACTGGTTTACGGGATGGCATGCAATTTCGTTTCACTTGTATAGCATTGTGCTTGTACTTGTGCAATGACAATAAATTATCTTATCTTATCTTATCTTATATGGATACTGCTAATTAAAAAGGACCGGATTTTTATAGCTCTAGGATTTGAGCAATGTCCCTCACTTTCTTATCCAGGAAGAACGGAGATACCTGTCCCTCCCAGCTAGATATCTATTCCATCTCGAAACACCCTCGCATAGAAGAGCATTCACCCTAGCCCGAAACAGCATTATGCCACCAGCTGTTTCGCAAGGGAAGTTCAATCGGGTCCCATTGGGCGAGAGACGTTGCCCATGCGGATCCAGAGAGGTGGAGACTATTGACCCTTCCCATAATTAGGAGCAGTTCCACAGAAAGGGCACCACTCCTGAAAAAGCCCTCCCTTTTGTTGCCTCTAAACAAAACTCTGCAGGTTGTAGTGTAGTAAAGAGGGTCTCATCAAACAATCTTGGTGACCACCAAGCAGGCGCTCCTTAGGGTTAGACCCAAGTTCTTTAGGGCAGGGATGGGGAACCTGTAGCCCTCCAGATATTGTTGAATTAGAGTTCCCATCAGCCCCAGCCAGCCAGGCTTATGGGTGGTGGGAGTTGTAGTCCAGCAATAATAATAATATTATAATAATTTATTATTTATACCCCACCCATCTGGCTGGGTTTCCCCATTTGGTAGGTCACAGCTTCTACATCCCTGGTTTTGGGCTTTGGAGATCAACACTGAAACCTTGCAGTAAAAGGTAAATGGTAAAGGACCCCTGGATGGTTAAGTCCAGTCAAAGGCGACTATGGGGTTGCGGCGCTCATCTCGCTTTCAGGCCGAGGGAGCCGGCGTTTGTCCACAGACAGCTTTCTGGGTCATGTGGCCAGCATGACTAAACCGCTTCTGGTGCAATGGAACACTGTGACGGAAACCAGAGCGCACGTAAACACTGTTTACCTTCCCGCCTCAGCAGTACCTATTTATCTACTTGCACTGGTGTGCTTTCAAACAGCTAGGTTGGCAGGAGCTGGGACAGAGCAGCGGGAGCTCACCCCCGTGGCGGGGATTCGAACCGCCAACCTTCTGATCGGCAAGCCCAAGAGGCTCAGTGGTTTAGACCACAGCGCCAACCGCGTCTGAAACCTTGCACCTTGCACTGTAGAAGAGGAAGAAGAAGAAGAAGAGGAGGAGGAGGAGGAGGAGGAGGAGGAGGAGGAGGAGGAGGAGGAGGAGTTTGGATTTGATATCCCACTTTATCACTACCCGAAGGAGTCTCAAAGCGGCTAGCATTCTCCTTTCCCTTCCTCCCCCACAACAAACACTCTGTGAGGTGAGTGGGGCTGAGAGACGTCAAAGAAGTGTGACTAGCCCAAGGTCACCCAGCAGCTGCATGTGGAGGAGCAGGGAAGCGAACCCAGTTCACCAGATTACAAGTCTACTGCTCTTAACCACTACACCACACTGTAGCATATTGTCAGCCAGTGCAGCTCCTTGAAGCGCAGCGTAACATGTGCACTGCTCTGGCTCCATTGTCAGCTGGATCCTATGCACAGCTCGGCACACATCACCACCAGGGAGCTTAGTTGTATCATACTCCACACAGGGAGGGGCTGAGCATACACATGCAGGCAGGCAGCAGAACAATGACTTAGTGCATGTGGCTATTTGCAACTGATCTCGTTCTACCCACGGGTGACCTGGGGGTCTCAAATTTCAGTGGCGCCCTGTGTGACACCAAAATCCCCCCCCCAACCTCTCACCTTCCAGTCTACATCATTGTTGTGGCGCCCCCTGCAGTGCCCCCCAAGGTTCTGCGCCCAGTGCAACTGGACCAGTCACAGTCTCCTAAATCTGCCTCTAGTTCTGCACACAGTTTACTAGTTCTAGGTCCTCCAGAATCGTCATATATTAATGTATAGCAACAGAATAAGGACAGTAGCAGAGGGTTTGGAAAGTTTGCTAGGTTTAATATATATATATAACGCTGATGAAACACAGTGTTGCGGGGGGAGGTCAAGCTCAGGACATTTAAGCATTGTCTTAAACTACAGCCAAGCTATATCTTGTTCAATTTGTCATTGCCATGCTATGGTTGGATCAGCCTCTTTTCATTCCATGCCAGTTTCACATGCAATCAGAGGTCCGTTTCATCCCCTTTTCACATAGATTTTGAAGAGAGAGGAACACACACACACACACACAAATTGTCTTTAATTGTATGCACTTTTCTCTTTAAAGAAGCATTGTTTTCCTAAATCAGGAATGGGAAACCTTTGGTCCTGGAGTTGTTGCTAAACTACAACTTCCATAAGCCCCATAAAGCATGACCAATGGCAAAAGATGATGGGAGTTGTAGTTCAGGAACATTTAGTTTCCTACCTTTACCTAAATGTTGTGTTTTTGTATGCTTTTCAGTGCATTTTCCTCCCAAATATGCATTTTTGTAACAGCTGTTTTCTTTAAAATATGCCTTCCTGTGCTCATATTCTGACATAAACTGCCTTACAAAATCCAAATAAATGCACCGTCCAATTTATAGCTATATTGCAACCTGCATTTAAGTCCAGGACTGGCAGATTTGCTTTTACATCACTATCACCATCATCTTCCAGTATCTAACATCCCAAGCCCTAGAACGTTGATCAGCAGTATGAAGAGGTGATCCAAATTAGCATTTGAGAGCATTGCCCAAAGCTTTTTCCATGTTAATTAAGTCAAAGGCATCCTTCAAATAACAAAGGTCATTAGTAAGTGGCCCTTTCTTGCTTGAGCATGTTTGCTAATTAGGTGAGCCAAAATTGCTGTCTTTAGTTTAGTAAGTTTTCAACTTTATATTAACACGCATGGCATGACCATCAACTGGCTGAGTCTCATCAGCTAATGGCAGATTGGCCTCAAACTTTATATCCAGTTATATACTATCTTTCTGTGTGTGTATGTGAACAATCCAAGTCTCCTGGAAACTCTATCACATTTGACAAGCAACCATGCAAATCACCACTTAAAACTATGGTGCCCAGTCTTGAATCCTGCAAAATAAAATTAAGAAACCACAACTCAGCCATCCCCAAACTTCGGCCCTCCAGATGTTTTGGACTACAACTCCCATCATCCCTGACCACTGGTCCCATTAGCTAGGGATCATGGGAGTTGTAGGCCAAAACATCTGGAGGGCCGCAGTTTGGGGATGCCTGCCATAACTATTCAGTAAGGGCATGCAAGGGACCCCAAATATTGCTTTGTATTTGGTTTTTTTTGGGGGGGGGAATCTGATCTATTTCTGAATCACTCTGTGCTCTCTCTGCTTCATGCTCTGATCCACTGTGCAACAAATGTGTTTTCCCATTCACTATAATGTGTGTCTAAAAATGCCTATAACATTTTCACCTTTGGGCCAAAGTGGATGAAATTGACAAGCACAGGAGCTCCGCCGGAGTGGATTAAGCCTGTCAAATTTCAGATGAGTAGGTCCAGCATCCTATAGCTATCCAGACACTTCTGGAAAATCCACAAGCAGAACAAAAGGGCTATAACTTGCTCCCTAGCAACAGGCATTCTGTGGCATCTGAGCATGGCAGTTTTGTAGCCACTCTGGCTAATAACCTTATTGCCATTATGTATTCATTACTGATGGGTACACTGTTACCTCATAGGGACACAGGTGGTGCTGTGGGTTAAACCACAGAGCCTAGGGCTTGCTGATCAGAAGGTCAGCGGTTCGAATCCCCGCGATGAGGTGAGCTCTCGTTGCTCTGTCCCAGCTCCTGCCAACCTAGCAGTTCGAAAGCACGAAGTGCAAGTAGATAAGTAGGTACCACTCCAGCGGGAAGGTACCGCTCTGGTTTGCCAGAAGCGGCTTAGTCATGCTGGTCACATGACCCAGAAGCTATACGCCGGCTCCCTCGGCCAGTAAAGCAAGATGAGCGCCGCAACCCCAGAGTCGTTTGTGACTGGACCTAATGGTCAGGGGTCCCTTTACCTTTACCATTTACACTGTTACCTGGATGGCTTCTAAAATACCAGGGTATGCAGCCTGGTTCTAGGAGTATTTATGAACAGCCAGGATGATGAAAACCAGTGGTACCACAAAGGCGAAGCCAGGGGGAAACTGAGACTGAACCACCCCTTTGGGGGCTGCATCCAGCAAGATACAACAATGGGCCATGGAGCACCACAATCTCTTTTCCCAGCTTCCTGCTTCAGCAGATGTCATCATGAGTTAGAACCCCAACACCACAGGATCCAGGAGAGTAGGAAGTCTCAGCTTGAGAAGAATAACAAGAATGGAGATAACACTGAAAAAGTCTGCAGGGAAATGAAAATCCTGGCAGTTCTTTCATTCCTCTGAGGCTGGTGCGCCATCACCACAATCTGAAGTGCATTTATCGATTTCATAATGCTTTTAAGAAGCTCATTATTATAGAGCACTGGAGCCATTGATTCTAGTCCAGGGCAGCTCAGGAGGGATGGAAAAGTCAAAGTTCCTGACTGCTTAGCAAATTCCATTTGGGATGCCCTCTCGTTGAAGCTCCAAGTGGTGACCGTATCTATAAAATGTAGCTCTGGCTACCACTCAGGAAGGCTACAAGGATTCATGGTATGCCTCTTAACAGCAGCTGCAGGAAAAGGGCAACAATGAGAGAGGACTATTAACTGCAAGCCCTGCTTGTGGGCTTTCTGGAGGCATCAGGTTGGCCACTGTGGGAAATGGTATGCTAGACCAGACGGACTTCCCATCTGATCCAGCAGGGCTTCTATTATTAGCATTCAATGTGACTTTTCAGCAATGTTGAAATATTTGGAGGGGGAGAGAGAAGGTTTTCTACATCCCCAGTTTTTAAGACAAACCACCACCACCCCTTAGAGCCCCAAAATATAGTACAAGACGCCATGTAGTGATTTGCTGGTGGCTATTGTTTATTTTGATCCCATTCTTCAAGAACAGTTGGGGAGGAACCATATTTTTCCCTCCTCCGCTTTATCCTGTATAATCACTCTGAGGTCATGCAGTTTGTTTTGCAGCTGAGCAGAGATTTGAAGCTGAGTAGCCCTCCAGTGTAACACCACGCTAGTCTAACATCACACTAGTCAGTGCACCACATGGGCTCTTAAGTGCATTTGTGATGCTATAGTGCAGCTGTGGCCCTTTATATTTTCCAAACGCCCATAAACTCCCAACTCCAGATGCCATAGAGGAGGACTAATGAGGGATGTGGCTTGAGAAGAAGAAGCATGAACTGGGGAGAACCCTACAAGCCACATAGAGAGCCCAGGAGGGCCATATTTGGCTCCCTAGTCTTCAACATGTGTGGTCTTAAAGGATGATCTCAGCAATTCCCTCTGGATACGTCGTTTTCCCCTGGTCATGGTTCACTGGAGGAGTCCTCCTCTGATAAGGAAGTCTCATCTATCTCCAGCTGCAAGAGTTGCCAGATCCTGATACACTGATGCAACTCCTCTTCCCTTAGGTTGGAATCCAGTTGTGGATCCACATGGAGACCAGTAATGTTTGCTACATTCTCATTCCTTTCCTGTTCCTGAAGACCAAAAGTACTGAGTCCATGACAGGCATACGTAGCTACTTTATTTTATGCCAGAACAATGGTCCATCTAGCCCAATTAGAGCAGATAGAACAGCAAAAGCAAGCCCATATTCTCTCTATCACAAATCATTAGAATATCAAAGGCTGCTCAAGTACTAGCACAGTCCCTGCCTATATATCATCATTAGTTGAGTTTAACAGCTTCCATGACTAGTGGAACAAAAAAAAAAAGTTCAAAAAGATATTTAAACATCTGGGTCAAGACAGTGCTAAAACAATATACAATTGACTGGGAAGAACAAAGTTGGCAGCAATTGCTACAAATGCAAGTACAGAAATACTTGCTAGTGATCTGCAAGGCGACATAACCTCCAACATGTCACTGATGAAAAGAGAGACACATTGTGGATGCTTGAAACGCCCCATCTTCTCACATCTTCTGGCAGTAAGAATGACAAAGGCTCTTTGACTGCTGTATCCATTTAACTAAAAGCCCTTCCTGACTTGGGTTCTGAAACAAGAGGTGTTAGTAAACTGACTCTAAGAGTTGTTGCAATATTACTTAAAACTAACAGTGAGAATACCTCCAGGCAGGGCCATCTTAAGCATATCCGGCGCCCCCCACATTTCCCAGAGTTTTTTTAGGGAGGATGGAGCTGCCGGCGGGACTGGAGGAGGCGGGCAGCGGCTGGAGGGCAGCTCCTCCGGCAGGGAAGAGGTGGAGGCTGGCTGCGGCACCTCCCGGCTCAGCTGGCCGCTTCATGCCACAGTGGCCATGGCAGACGGAGGCTCCGGGCGCAGCGCTGCTTCGGCACGGCATGGTGGAGGTGGGCGAGGGCGGCAAGCTGATGACAGGAGGCGCCGCGTCCAGCCTCCGCCTCTTCCCTGGCGCCCTCCAGAACTTGGCGCCCTGGCGCTCTGCGCCACTAGCCTCTATGGGTAAGACGCCCCTGCCTCCAAGTAGCCTCAGAGCTGGGTTCAGAAAAACTAGCCTATATAGCATGCCTTTCCCTAGCGCTTTAGCTGTCCCTCAGTTCACTAGAGCTCACCAGCAGCAAAACACAGCTGCCCTCACAAAGTGGCGTGGGGCTAGCTTGCACCCTTTGAATCATTCCAAATCAGTCAGCATTCCTCCATCCTGCTTGCAAAACGAAGAAAAACAAAACTTGCCCCCCCCCAAAATGTGGGGGGCACCGCCCTGCCTGCCCCCTCCCCTGCTATGCCACTGGGCAGACACACTCCAGCTACCGAAGAAGGTTGCCACATGCAGTTCAGTGACTCACCACATGGGGCAGCCACACAGAGATCCAACAGCTTTTGACAGCTGCTCACACTAACTTCTACAATGTTTGAGAACCATTTCTTACATTTACGTGACAAGAGCACACTGCTCTCAATAGCTGCTGGCCTACTCTTCTTTTGTTGAGCTGACTTGTGCCTTAAAGCCCATAATTAGAAAATCTCTTTATAAAATCTGGGAGAAATATAAGAAACTGTTGGAACCTAAAACCCCCTCTCCGATAGAAGCCATGGCTGTAAATGGGGAAAATGCAAAAGGTGAATGGGCAACGTATAGAATGCTATTAGAAGAAGAAAACAATAAATTAAACCTGAATAAATTTGACTAAATTACAGTGTATGTCACAGATTGGCTACAATATTTTCAAATAAATGAGAGATTGAGTATTGGCAAATGAAAAGGATTTGAAAAAGAAACATCAAGATTAGAAAAAGAATTAATTCAAACTAAAAGAAAACGCATCTCCAAGATGTACAACCTCCTCCTCGATTGGGAGGCTAAAGAGGAGGAGGTGAAAAGTGCAATGATACGTTGGGCACAAGACCTTGGTCACAATATCCATATGAATCAGTGGGAGAAATTATGGAGGGAGGATATTAGGTTTACAGCGTGTTACAATCTAAGAGAAAATGTTATGAAAATGCTCTACAGTGGCACCTCACATCGGCCAAACTGGCCAAAATGTATAAGAATAGATCTGAAACTTGTTAGAGATGTAAAAAGGGGAGAGGTTCATATATGCATATGTGGTGGGAATGTGAAAAAAATCAGAGAGTTCCAGGACATTGTATATAATGAATTTAAAAAGATACTCAAATTCCCATTCACAAAAAAACCCAGATGCCTTCTTATTAGGCATAATGTCAACTGAAATCAAGAAAGAAGTAAAACCACTCTTTATGTACACAACATCTGCAGCTGGGATTCTGGTCGCAATGAATTGGAAGAGTGAAATTACACCTACAAAGTCAGAATGGCAGGTAAAAATGACAGAATACATCCAATTGGCAATAATGATGGGGAGAGTTAGAGGGTACTCGATTCAGAGGGTGAATAAAGAATGGATAGTATTTAAAGATTATTTGAAAAACTACTGTGATAGCAAAAATCTCCTGGCAGACCTTAAATGATTCTTGTCATGTATAGAGAAATAAACTAAAGAATTTTTCTCTGAAGGAAATTAAGGAAACAAAGTACAATAACATGATATCGTGTAAAAAAACAAACAAACAAAAACGAGATTCAGGTTTTTTTTTAGAACAACTGGAAGTTGATTTTCTCTCTCTTATCTTTATTTTCTTTTTTCTTTTTTCTTTCTTTTCTATTTTTTGTTGTATTTTTCTTTTTCCCATGTAGTGTACATGCATAAATTGTAGCATGGTAAATTGTTGTGTAAATATGTGTTGAATGTTTAATAAAGATTTATTAAAAGAAAAAGGGGAAAAAAAGCCCAGGGTGGTCAACTGATGTATCAGTCACCAATAGGAGATAACGGTTTAGGATAGGGATGGGGAATCTTGGGACCTCCAGATGTTACCATTGCATTGCAACTCTCCTCAGCACCAGTCAGCATGGCTAATAGACATGGATGATGGGAGATGAAGTCCAATGATATCTGGAGGGCAGCAGGTTCTCCATCCTTAGTTAGTTTAAAATCGAAGATTTAATTTATTAAATTCATTTTTAATTTTTGATTGTAGGGAGGGAAAACCCTCAAAAATTAATACGATAACACTGAGAAAAATTCACAACGCTAATTTATAACATACAACAGTTGAAACATTAAAACCGGTTTAAATCGCCTCAACTTTCTAAGCAACTGGGTAAAAGAAAAAGGTAAAGCACCCCTGACATTTAAGTCCAGTTGCAGATGACTCTTGGGTTGTGGCGCTCATCTCTCTTTACTGGCCGAGGGAGCCGGCGTTTGTCCTCGGACAGCTTCCGGGTCATGTGGCCAGCATGACTAAGCCACTTCTGGCGAACCAGAGCAGTGCATGGAAACGCCATTTACCTTCCTGCCGGAGCGGTACCTATTTATCTATTTGCACTTTGACGTGCTTTCGAACTGCTAGGTGGGCAGGAGCTGGGACCGAGCAATGCCCCGAGTCCTTACCCTACTGGGTAAGGTAAAGGTAAAGGGACCCCTGACCATTAGGTCCAGTCATGACCGACTCTGGGGTTGCGGCTCTCATCTTGCTTTATTGGCCAAGGGAGTCGACGTACAGCTTCCAGGTCATGTGGTCAGCATGACTAAGCTGCTTCTGGCGAACCGGAACAGCACACGGAAACGCCGTTTACCTTCCCGCTGGAGCGGTACCTATTGATCTACTTGCACTTTGACGTGCTTTCGAACTGCTAGGTGGGCAGGAGCAAACTGCTGAAAAAGTTTGCCGACCCCTGGTTTAGAACATGGTCTCCTGGTAGCTGAGGCCCTCTCTGTGGTTGTGAAAGTGAAATTCAGCAGGGCTTGGACTACTGAAAACCCTCCAGCTGAAATGACAGAGATGGTGTGTGTGTGTGTGTGTGTGTGTGTGTGTGTGTGAGAGAGAGAGAGAGAGAGAGAGAGAGAGAGAGAGAGAGAGAGAGCCATTTGACAATTTAGAAGTGGCAGAGAGAGGGAGGGAAGTGGGGCTGGGGGTCCTAGGCATGTGCAGCAAATTGCATTAGGACTTACACACGGGGATTTTCTTTTTTTAGGTGAACCTTTATTGACTTTTCAGTCATAAAGGACATTGTTTTTATTCATCAAACAAACTAAAGAAATGAAAACCTAACTATAAAAAACTGACACAACTAAATGTTACTTTTTTAAAAAAACAAACACCCTCACCCTCTTACTCTCAGAGATCTCTGTCCACAAAAGGTGGCAAGGATGGAGCCATGAGACAGAGACAGATGCAGGCAGAATAAAAAGGCTGGAATGGATCTGAAGCTTCTTCCTGCATCTATCTCTCTTTGCTTCCCTTTTCTTCCACCTTTGTCCCCCCCACCCCCCAGGGCTTCCCTGTGGGGCTGTGGCAACTGAGGGAGCTGGGCTGCCCCTCTACTCTCTCCTCCTTGCCACAATGCCTGTATTGTTGTTGTTTTAAAAAAAGAAACCATTGGGGTGTGCCTGGGCACACCCAGCTCACCCTGTAATAGTAAAGACTAGAAGCACTAAACAGAAAGGAGCAAGAATAACATATCATTGGAAACTCTTTGTTCCTGAGAGAGCAAAATATCCAATGAATCATATTCTAAGAAAAATCATAAATAAACAGAGAGGGAAGATGGGGAGGGGGAGGAGAGAGAGTATTTGATGAAAAGCCATAAAATGCACCTCTCATAACAATTCAGGGTGATTAATCCATCAGTGGTTCCTAGTCACCAGTTCTGAAGCTGCAGCCTACACTACGGAATAATCAAGCCTACCCTTCAACACGAAGCATCTCAGCGGCTTCTCTGTTAGGAGTTGCAAATGGAATGAGCACGAATATCAGATTGCCTGCCTGGTTTTCACACAACTCTTTGGGTCCATACCCAGCTGTCATGATACCCTCTCACACAGATGTAAATGGGGGGGGGGTGTCACACAGCACCCTCTTAGAATACCAAGAATTATGTCCCCATCCCCAGCGCTCACAGCTGTAGGCTGCAATGTTCTATCTGCTTTATTCATCTGTTCTATGCTAGTCTGGCACGCGGATGGCACTGTGGTCTAAACCACAGAGCCTAGGGCTTGCCGATCGGAAGTTCGAAAGCACATCAAAGTGCAAGTAGATAAATAGGTACCACTCCGGTGGGAAGGTAAACGGCATTTCCGTGCGCTGCTCTGGTTCGCCAGAAGCGGCTTAGTCATGCTGGCCACATGACCCGGAAGGTGTCTGCGGACAAACGTTGTCCACGAGTGGACCTAACGGTAAGGGGTCCCTTTACCTATGCTAGTCTATCCTGCTCTCTCTCTCTCTCTCTCTCTCTCTCTCTCTCTCTCTATATATATATATATATCCCAAGAAGATGTTTATTCCTTAATTTAAAGATACGCAAATTGTATAGGTTACATTATGTAATTATGTAATTATGCTATTTGCACAAGTTATGTAATTTTGCCACAGTGGGCCCCAAGATGAACAACGCAATTTTGGGGGGCAGAAAACATCTTTCAGCAGAATGGTAACAGTGTTGCATGGGACAAATACAGGGTGGAATGCAAAAACAATGCCTAATAATAATAATAATAATTTATTATTTATACCCCGCTCATCTGGCTGGGTTTCCCCAGCCACTCTGGCCGGCTTCCAACAAAATATTAAAATACAATAGTCTCTTAAACATTAAAAGCTTCCCTAAACATCTTTACTGCTGGCATGGATGTGTGTGCGCATGTTTGAGGGAGTCTCTGATTGTGTGAATGTAACATTATGCCTAGAGGATATTAAAGACTAAATACTCCAAATGGGATCCCTCTGATGTTCAAATGTGCCAGGTAGATGCTTTGTGAATGATGATGGGCTAGGATGAGTGGAGAAGAACATAACAGATCATCTCAATCGGCAAAGCTGATGAGTGGAATTAAAAACCCCAGCACTTCTACCCTGAAGTGGTTGGCTTGTTTCTGAGTTGGTACAGATCACAGGTGGTAGTATCATTAAGTGTTGGTCAGAAAAGGGCATTAGTTGTGACTGAAGCTGAAACTTGGATAGCATACAAATAAGTGCTTAATCCCATCTTCCATGCCTAGAATTATATAAAAGGAAGAGAGGGCGAGGAGCAGGGAGCAGGATGCCCCCAGAAATAGTTAAAAGCCAAACAAACGGAGACGTTCTGCTTGCAGCCTGGATTTTCCCAGTGCTCTGGCCCTTTAAATCCCCCTGCTCTGCCAAGGCTCCACCCCGTTTTCTGACACAGCACAAGCCAAGCATCTTTAAGCTGAGCAATAGCCGTCAAGCTGGCAGGCTGTGAGGATGATGCTGGGGAGACCAGGACAGTTCTCCACAGATTGCTAGTGAGAGGCGACATGAACCAGGCAGCTGCGGAGCATTTGAACATGCACGCACATCCTTGCCCAGCAGCCAGCACAAGACGCTCAAGCACTCTCCGGGAGATCTGACTTGCAAGAGGAAAGAAGACGCAACCTCTCTCTCTCTCTCTGTCTCTCTCTCTTTCTGCCCACTTGCATGGCTCTCCTTTCAGATGAAGCACTGGGCATCATAAGTCGGACACTATCACCCCACTGCTGTCAGTCAAGGCAGAACTGGAGAACCCTGAAGCTTTAAGGAAGAAGAGTGTGCTTCTCTTCTCTCTCTCTCTCTCTCTCTCCCCCCCCCATCCCTTTCTGCCACCGTCTTCCTAGCTTCGGGAAAGGACTCCTTCGCCAGGATGTGAGCAGCATCTGAGCTCAGCTACTTACGGGTCCAAAGGCAGCACAGAAGTGGTCTCCTGGATTGGACTGCCCTGCTGAATAGCTCCAAGGGTGGCTGGCCGGCCGGCCAGCTGGCTGCTGGCAAGAAGCTGACCTAGCAACATCCTATGCCCCTAAAAACAGGGGATGAGGTGGGGGAAAGGACACTGACTTCCTCTTCCTCTTCTTCCTCCTCCTCCTCTTCCCCAAGACATCTTCAACTGGAGGAGCCATGTCACCTGTGGACTGGAGACCAGGGCCCTTGGACCGGTGGAGATATTCCCTTCTGCTATGCAGATGGAAAGGCTGCACAGAAAGAGCTTCTGAACTGAACTGATTAATCTCCCCAGCTGGTTGGCTAGCTGGCTACAGGGAGGGAGCGAGCGGGGGCTTTTTCTCTCTATTCATGCGGGGAGTGGGTAGTTTCCTATTCTTCCTCCCCCTTCCTTCCTTCCTTCTCTCTCTCTCTCCTCCATACTTGAAGGAAACCAGAAGGGCAATAATCACCATGCAACCATGTGCAATTGAAGGGTTAATCTGAGAGACGTGGAAGTGTATGTGCATGAGTGTCGATATCCTGGATTTGATTTCCTTTTTCTTTTTTTAAAACTGGATATACCTCACCGCTAATGTCCAGGCTCAGCCAGCTTTGGGGAAAGGGAAGAGGACCCCAGAATCTGCTTGTGACATCCAAAGCCATGGAAGGAAGAGAGAGGAGAGGTCTGTTTGGGGCAAGGGGGTTCGACAGGCTTCGGAAGCAGCTGCCTTGCTAGTAAGTTGGCTTTTTAAGTCATCATAGTGGGTTAAAAAACAGCCGTTCTTTTCCTTTCGCAGAGGATTTTTGAAAATATTATTTTTATGACCCAGTCGAGCCCATGCAGGCACTGCTGTCTGAAGGCCTAGAAGGGGGATAGCCTTTAGGGGAGAAAATATTTTTTGGGGGGTGGGAGGAATGCTAAAGTTTATATCTGATGGCCAGGAGAAAGGGATGCGCAAGGAATGTGTGAAAATCAGTGTGTGTGCGCACACACATACACAAACTATCTTCTCTTGGTGTGTGTGTGGGGGGGATGAATGTGATACCAACGTTTTGTGGTCTTGGGGTGCTCCTTGCCCAAATGACTGATCTGTCAGGACAAAGCTTGTCCTGCGTGGAAGGCGATGGAGTTTGTGGGGCAAGACAAAGGAGTGGTCCCAGAGTGATCCTTCTCAAGGGACCTCTGTTAATTAGATCGCTACCTGGCGCTTCTCCATGATGAAAAGAGGGTGATGGTCTTCAGGGCTCCCAGGGATCCTGGAAGTTAGCACAGGAAAGCCCTGGTCCAAGCTGGTTATTACGTGATTTAGAAGATTCCTGGCATTTTCCAGATAAGCATCCTGACTACGCTGATTTTTCCCCCCTCTCTCTGTCTCTCTCTTTTATCCCTCCATGCAGGAAGTGGTGTGGAATTCTTTGCGCGTCCAGCGTCTCACGGGTGCCCATTTTCTATGCTTAAAATCACGTTTGTCGTTTTAAGATTCGTAGCAAAGAGACCTCCAAAGCTTGGCTGAGGCTGGAAGTCCCGCATAGCCCCTCTAAGCCCACCAGCAATAGAGATGACAGCGGTGCCAGAGATCTCCTGTCCCATGGGGGACCCCTCTGCGGAAGAAGTGTGGGGAAAACACTGAGGCCAAGCAGTAAGGTCCTGCCTCCAAGATCTCCAGAGGATTCCCCAAAGGGACAGTGGTGAACTAACTGGAAGTGATGCTTTCCTTGTTGGGACAGCAAACGTGGCACAGACTGATGTGGTATATTGGCTTCTTTCTGCACTTTATCTAGACCCAGGCACTTCAGAGCTTGCAGAGTGGAGCGCAAACAATAAAGCCTTAGCCCCTTGGGTTGGCTGTTCATGGCAAGCCCATACGACCAGCCTCGCAGTCAGATGGTCATACCAGAACTTCTACACTCAATTGGGACAGATGGGGGCTTGTCCGATTCATTCTTTCTTTGATCGCCGCGCAACTGCCCTAGCTTTATTGCCCCGATCCTGCTAGGGTGGGGAGATCGCAAAGGTGGCAGGAGGTGAGCGTGTGGCTGGGGCTTTCTGGGGCAGGGTGGGTGGGCGTTAAGATGTGGAGATCTCCCCAGCCAAGAGGGGCTCCGTGGAGGCACAGTCTAGCTGGGCAAAAGCAGGATGCACCACGCAGCTCTGCCCCAGCTTCCCGGCACCCTGTGAAGGATGAACTCCCGGGGCTTGCAGGATAGGCAGCCCACTGACAACGCTACCAACAGCAGTAACACCGGCGAGAGGGAGCGCATCAGGGGGCGCATGAAAATGGTGATCGGGCAGCTTGAAGGCATCCTGCAAGAACTCAAGGAGGTGGCCAAGGAGCTCCGTGAAGTAAGTGTGGTTGACAATTGCAAATGGGAGTGTGTGGAGTATATCTGGAGTTGTGGGGAGGAGAGGAAGGAAATGAACTGCAAGGGCCTGGTCAGGCTGCTGCAAACTAGTTGAACACAGACTAGGTGCGGAGTGAGAGAGAAAAAGCGTACGTGAATTTTCAGAAGGAGCTGAGAGTTAGTGTATAGATGAGCCTGCAGGAGAATTCCATGCCTAGCTCTGTTTTTCATTCCTAGTTCTGTTTTCCAAGCCCAGCTCAAGTTCTCTGACATTGTCTTGGTGTGTCTCACTTTAAAGGTCCCAGTTGTTTCTGTGCATGTCTTTATGCTAGTGGACACAATGCACCATAGATGGTGGTGGCAATTTCAAGGTTGTGTAAAGATTCTGTGGGGGCCTATTTTGCTCTCAGTTATGCTGCAGCATGGGTTATGTAGTCTTTAAATGGTTGCAAAAAGGTAGGCTGCTGCTGCTGCTGTGTCGTCGTCGTCGTCGTCGTCGTCGTCGTCCCCCCCGCCGCCCACAAGCTCAGGCTTGTGCATTTCTCTCTGGGTTCCATTTGATGCCATGGGACATTGTGAGCGTACAGGAGATGCTGGAGCTCGAAAGTGCTAAAGTAATCTCAAGAATGCAACTGCTTTGTCAGCAGGCAGGCATTGTAAGAATGCATAATACTAATTGATTAAGTGAGTAAACATTACCTAGTAGAGCCTTTGGAAGTAGGACAAGTTGGGCCATAATAATTTTCAGAGTGGAATTTTCAGAGTTATGGCAAAATTGCCGTAACAGCTGCAATTTATGACGTATAAGTGCCTTTGGTGATGATCCTCTTATGGAATGAAACAGAGTAATAAGGTCATGCCACATTATTAGAAATTGTTTTCTGCGCTGCCCAATGCACCCTCGGGCATTATGTACCCTGTTGTGTAACATAACGGTATCTCACTGGGCCTTTGTTATACTTAACAGCTTGAGCCCAAATTGTAAGGAACAGCTGCGGTTATGTCTGAAAAAAGCACCTTCTGGAGACCCACTTCAGACAGGAGATGGGGCAGCATAGCTACCCAGACAAAAGTGGCATTTAGTGCAGGGTAGGGACGCGGGTGGCGCTGTGGGTTAAACCACTGAGCCTAGGGCTTGCCGATCAGAAGGTCGGCGGTTTGAATCCCCGCGACGGGGTGAGCTCCCGTTGCTCAGTCCCTGCTCCTGCCCACCTAGCAGTTCAAAAGCATGCAGTGCAAGTAGATAAATAGGTACCGCTCCGGCGGGAAGGTAAACGGCATTTCCGTGCACTGCTCTGGTTCGCCAGAAGCGGCTTAGTCATGCTGGCCACATGACCCAGAAGTTGTCTGCGGACAAAAGCCGGCTCCCTCGGCCAGTAAAGCGAGATGAGCGCCGCAACCCCAGAGTTGTCCGCGACTGGACCTAATGGTCAGGGGTCCCTTTACCTAGGGTACCCGCAGCCCTCCAGATGTGACTGGACTCTTGCTTCTATCCACCTCAGCCAGCCTGGGCAAACAATGGGGACAATGCTAGGTCCCTCCAGGGACAATGCTATATAGCTCAGAATCATCTGGAGGGCCCTAGTTTCCTGCCCCTGATTTGGCGGAAAGGCAAGATACAAAGGGCTTCTCCTTATGATCTGTTTACAGAGCATTCATCCTGCTTTGCTTGCACAAAGCTTATGTGGAGGTTAGACTACGCCTGGTCTTGATGGAACATTTGTTCTGATTTGTTTGCGGGGAAGTTATAGCACAATGAGCATTCATCCTGATTTTGGATGGATTTTGGCTTTTTTGGGGGGGAGGGTTATACATCTTCCCATTAATCCCACCCCACACTTTTCCAAACTGCAGCATGCCTACTTAAAAGGAAAAAGAAGAAGCTTCGCTCCGGTAGGGTAGGAATTGTACATTTCTGGTATGCTCTGGAATCCATCCCACAAATTTAGCAGATAAATAAAAATTGCCAGCAGGGTCAGTTTCAGGTGTGGGGGAAACCTCAAACAATACTTGCTTGTTTGAGGGGTTTGTTTGTTTTTTAAATAAAGTGCTTTTAGATCATTGATAAAAGGTACAATGGAGATGTTTTTAATGTGGGCCAACCTTGTCACTATTATGTTCTTTCCTCTCCCTCTGGGTCCAATTCATGTCAGTGCCAGTGGCGGCTGGTGTCCGTTGGAACTGGTAAGGTGGGAGGCAGGGAGCCCAACAGTAGGTGGAGCCAGAGAGCCAGTGACAAGTAGAGAAGACTCGTTCTTGTTTTGACCCCAACCCAGTTCCTTCCTGCTGAGTTCCATAAGGGCAGCACTTGAGACCATAGCTGTAAACTTTCGGATTTGAAAATAAGGGATGCCGCGAGGGCGGTGCAATGGCACCAAGTAGTCTCGCGACCCTGCGCTCCAGAGGCTGCGCGCGAACGGGTGAGCGAAAGAGCAAGCACGTAGACGGCAGGCAGGCTGGCTGGCTGGTTGGGCGTGAGGGTCTGGCTGCACAAGGCATGCAAGCTCTACCCACAGTCGGTCTCAGACTCCTTATTGGCAGCTGAGCAATCAGCTGAGGAGCCTCCCTGGCCGGCAGGGAGGGAGAGGAGCTGCTTCCTTTGAAATCCGGGAAATTTAAGGGATATCAACAATCCGGGATAGCAGCGGGAAACTGCATTGGAATAAGGGAGTTCCCCGCAAAAAAAGGGAGGGTTGACAGCTATGACTGAGACTAAGGAGGAGGAAGCACCACCCCCTGGACTGGATGTAAGAAATCAGGCAAGGAGGGCTGGCTAGACGCAGACTGCCATTGACGGGGCAGCCCTCCATTCACCCAAACAGATCAGCCTCCACTGGGGACTGGACAAGGATGTTACTATTCCTTCTTCTTGCACCTCTCCTTGCTTGTTCTCTCCAAGGGGGCAGGTGAGAGATGACAGCAAAGAGGAATGGGAGCCAGAAGGCTCTACGAATGGGCAGTGGGGCTCCTCTCAAGATGTGGGCCTTAGAAGGTTCCCATACATGCTGACCCCCTAATGCCTGCCCCGTGGAAATCATTCAGCTGTATATGAAATCGTGTTTGCTCCCACGAATGGCTTGCTTGCTGACTGTCCGTTGCAACAGGAAGGGCTTAGAGTTTAAATTTGGGTTTCCATCTGGGCTGACCACAGGTCAGGTTTGTAGAACTCAGACCCATTTACAGAACCAGGGCACAAGCTTGGAAGACACATTGTAGAGGGTGTCTCTGAGGTTGTACAGAGTACCTTTCCCCTTCATCACTTTTGTAACCACATCCAATATCCACACAGCAAGAATGAAAGGAAAAAAGTATGGTTCACAGTCAGTTCTGATCATTTTGTCTGAGAACACAACTTGAGATGGAGTTTTCCAAGGTGTTCATAGCCGAAGAGCTGGCCGCTTGGTGGCCTTTGGGACTGGGTTTTGCCAATTGTGCCAGATCTGTCAGTTTTGGTTCTCTTGGTTTCTCAATTTTTCCAAACTTCAGTTCTCTAGATTTTCAGCAGTTTACCTTTTGGTTTTAATCCTTGTGAAACTTCACCATCATTTTAGTGTGAATTTCTGCTAATCAATGCATTTTAATATGCAGATTTGACTAAAGTAATTTGGCAACAATTTTCCCTCATTGCCAGCATTTTTGTATGAGCTATTCATATTCACGCACACTTTCCCCCAAAACATGCATCTTTGTAAGCATTATTTGGTTGGAGGAATGCACTGCAAAATTCTGATGTGGAAAATTCAAAGGAGAGCTGTGTTTCAGTTCACAGATTGCCTTGGGAACTGCAAATTTGATAGATTCAAATCTATATGCACAGTGAATCAAATTTCTCCTCCATCCCTACTTGAGAATATTATCTCCTCTATAGGTATCTAAAGGTTAGATCCATCATTCATCCTTTGCATTTTGTTATCTAAAAATCACTTTCTTCCTTGTAGGAGAAGCCATAAAAATGGTGTAATCACAGATGAGTCCAATACATACATATGTGATTTCCATGCATGATAAACTTCTTAAAGCTTCCCCACTTCTTCTTCCTGCATGGAAGCTGCCTTGTACTAGATCAGATTATTTGTCCATTCAGCCTAGTATTATCTTCTCCAGCTTTCTGAGATCTCAGTCAGAAATTTCCCTCATTGCCTGCTACCTTACCCTTTTAACCCAAGATGGAGAGCCTGCAGACCTCCAGGTGTTGTAGGACTGCAACTTTCATCATGCCTGATGATTGGTCATGCTGGCTGGGGCAGGTGACATAGCTGTCAACCCTCCGTTTTTTTGCAGGAAACTCCCTTATTCCAATGCTGTTTCCCGCTGCTATTGTTGATATCCCTTAAATTTCCCGGATTTCAAAGGAAGCAGCTCCTCTCCCTCCCTGCCGGCCAGGGAGGCTCCTCAGCTGCATTGCTCGGCTGCCAATAAGGAGTCTGAGACCGACTGGGGGCGGAGCTTGCATGCCTTGTGCAGCCAGACCCTCACGCCCAACCAGACAGACAGCCTGCCTGCCGTCTATGCGCTCGCTCTTTCGCTCTCCCGTTCACGCGCAGCCTCTGGAGCGCAGGGTGGCGAGGCTACTTGGTGTCATTGCACCGCCCTCGCGGCATCCCATATTTTCAAATCCGAAAGTTTGAAAAAATCCCTTATTTTCAAATCCGAAAGTTGACAGCTATGGCAGGTGAGGGTTCAGAAACAGCAACATCTAGAGGGACCCACAGGCTTCCTGTTTTAACCAGCTGATCTGGGACTTGGTGCATGGAAAACATGTGCTTCCCTGGTGAACTACAGTTGCTGCACTCACGTGCTTCCTCTGCAGGGAAGGTGTGGAAAGGAAAGGACACACAGTTTGGAGAGAATGGCTTTGAAAAAATGTATTGAATCAAACACTTTGCAACGATTGCATCAAGTGGTATGATTCCAAGCACTTTATGGTCTTTCACATTCCCTCTCTGCTCCCAACTCCTTCCTTCCCAAATCATTTCACTGCATAGTTCTACTGAATTGTGACCCAGTTCAACAGCATCCAGTTCTAGCTTCTGCCTCCAGATCTGGCTATACTGTGTGATGCATTTCTTCCTTGGAAACATGATCTATACATACAATGCCCAATCACTGGAACCTGGATCCATTCATCATCATCATCATCATCATCATCATTTATTAATTAATTTATTAATTAAATTTATATACCGCCCTATACCCAGAGGTCTCAGGGCGGTTCTCAGAACAAGATCAACATAAAACACAATATATATAATCAAAATAAAAACAACAACCCAATAACACCCCCCAAAGGTGTTGAGTAATACTTCACCACCAACCTCCCCCACCCCCCAAAAGATAAAGTTGAGACCTCAAAGTTCAGTCTTGTAAATCTCTGTGTAGCGTCATATCAATCCTATTTTGGATTACTTCCTTCCAAAACAAAGTAATTACTCAGCATGGTGACATAATATTAGACAAATTAGCCTCTGCCCTCCTACATCTTCCAGAACTATTGTGCCAAGTTAACCATTTTTCTTCGAATCTGTTAGGAGCCTAATTTACTCATAAGGCCAGCTTCTGTTGGGCAACATTGACATATGACACAACAGTCCTAAATCAAGACCAGTGACCGCTCAAGACCTTTAGCCCAATGCAAGAGTTGGCTGCTGGGACAATCAATACTCTCCCCACCACCACCACTCTTCGTACATGTGCCTTTTCTTTTGCAATGCCTCCCCCCACACGTGCAAGTTGCAAAGTGTTATCATTCATCAAGATTCAGCTGCCTTCTTAGGGTCTCTAGGAATTACGGTTCCAAGTGGGAACACAAACACCGAAGCCGCAGGCAGTTCACAAGATGGCCATTTCAGATGTTGCAGCTGCTGTTTTGGATCTATCAATATCAATCTCTCCTAGGACCATTATGTTTTAGTCATAGCATTTGTTGTTGTTTAGTTGTTTAGTCGTGTCCGACTTTTCGTAACCCCATGAACCAGAGCACGCCAGGCACTCCTGTCTTCCACTGCCTCCGCAGTTTGGTCAGACTCATGTTGGTAGCTTCGAGAACACTGTCCAACCATCTCGTCCTCTGTCGTCCCCTTCTCCTTGTGCCCTCCATCTTTCCCAACATCAGGGTCTTTTCCAGGGAGCCTTCTCTTCTCATGAGGTGGCCAAAGTATTGGAGCCTCAGCTTCAGGATCTGTCCTTCCAGTGAGCACTCAGGGCTGATTTCCTTAAGAATGAATAAGTTTGATCTTCTTGCAGTCCATGGGACTCTCAAGAGTCTCCTCCAGCACCATAATTCAAAAGCATCAATTCCAGTATACCTTCAGCTAAAAGAATCCTTGCCCTCTTGGCCTTTAAGGCTGCAAGGCTGACCCCCACCTACCTGGAAGTAAGCCACCCTGAATTTAGTATTCCTTACCTCTGAGTTGCCATGATTAGGATTGCACTTTGAACCAGGGGAGGACAGGTCTTTTGTGAAGGCACCTTTCTCTTCCTCTGTGTCCGGTCTGCAAAGCCACCTGGCTGCCGCCTTATCTCCTTGCCCTTATTGTTACATTGCTTGCGTGCTTAGAGAGGGCAGGTGAACAGGCAGCGACAGCAAGGAGGAGCAGGAAGCTCCAGGGAGTGGTCGGTGAGCCCCCTGCAAGGGTTAGGGGATTGACGTGGGACTTTCTCAGGCCCATCTTACCCTTAGAGGCTAGTGGCGCAGGGCACCACGGCGCCAAGTTCTGGAGGGCGCCAGGCGAGAGTCTGGGGAACACCGAACGAGCGTGCTGAGTGAGTGAGGGTGCGTGCGCTGCTCCCGCCCAGCGTCGACTCAGTTTATTCCCTTTTAGCCTGCAGGCACCGAGTTCTGCAGGGCGGCAGAAGGCTAAAAGGGCAGGCGCAGGCCCGCTCACTCGGCGCAGGCCCGCTCACTCGGTGTGCTGCCTGCCATGGCCACCGCAGCACGAAGTGGCCAGCTGAGCCAGGAGGCGCCACATCCAGCCTCCGCCTCTTCCCCACCAGAGGAGCCACCCTCCAGCCGCTGCCCGCCTCCTCCAGCCCTAAAAGAAAGGTTGAAAACTCTGGGAGGGGGGCGCTGGAGGGATCTTTGCACCACGGCGCCGGATATGCTTAAGACGGCCCTGGACTTTCTGCATGCAAAGTTTATGCCATCGAGCTATCAACCTCCCTACAAACCCCTATTTTTCACCAAGGCTCAGAGCATCACAGGGCTTGCTCACTAATCACAGAAGCCTTAAAATAAAATGTTAAAAACCCCATTGCAGTTGTTTCCTTTGTGATGAGATTAGCATCCAGGTCTTGGACAAAGCAAAAGGTAAGGTCTGGAAGTGATTTGATGCAGTGCAACCAACATTTGGAGTCCAAGGACTCCGAGAAAAACCTCTAAAAATACTCATAATTGGCATGCCATTTCCCAATCGAACTGAAGGAAGCTTTGCTTGTCGCTTCGGGAAAGACACTGTCCATGTGTGTGTCAAAACTCAAGAGAAGAGATGCAGCCCTCTATATTTACCACTCATATCTCTGTCAGCAAAATGAAGTGTGCCTACTTCCCTCGTCGCTCCCAGAAGCCAGATTTGTGGCAGGTTTGCCTGATGTGAAATAAGCTCGGTTCAGCAGCCTGGATTTATCCCAGGCGATGGTGCCTGAATTGCCAGGTTGTTTGAAGTGTAATAGACTCCAGATGGACTTTCTGCAGCAATAGGTAAGAGCAAGGGAAGGAGCTGTCTGTCCTAAGGGATTATCTGGCTGCCGACAAACCCTTCAGCTCTGAGATCGGGAGGGCCTGGGCCTGTGAAGGATCGGGGTGGCTGCTGACCATTGCGCCTGATGAGGCAAGCAGGCAGCTAAGCGATGGCAGGCCCAAGGCGGGAGACAAGGTCAAGCTGCCTTTCCCCTTGCATATTGGGATTTTAAAAACAAAAACGAAGCAATAATAATAATAATAATAATAATAATAATAATAATAATAAATAAATAAATAAATAAATAAATTAATAATAATAATAATAATAATTTATAATTTGTACCCCGCGCCCGCCCTATGGAATGCCCTCCCATCAGATGTCAAGGAAATAAACAACCACCTGACTTTTAGAAAACATTTGAAGGCAGCCCTGTTTAATAACAACAACAACAACAACAACAACAACAACAACAACAACAATTTATTATTTGTCAGCACATCTGGCCGGGTCTCCCCAGCCACTCTGGGCGGCTTCCAACAAATAGCAAAATACATTAAAATATCACAGATTAAAAACTTCCCTAAACAGGGCTGCCTTCAGGTATTTTCTAAATGTCAGGTAGTTGTTTATCGCTTTGACCTCTGATGGGAGGGCGTTCCACAGGGCGGACGCCACTACCGAGAAGGCCCTCTGCCTGGTTCCCTGTAGCTTTGCTTCTCGCAGTGAGGGAACCGCCAGAAGGCCCTCGGCGCTGGATCTCAGTGTCTGGGCTGAACGGTGGGGGTGGAGACACTCCTTCAGGTATACCGGACCGAGGCCGTTTAGGGCTTTAAAGGTCAGCACCAACACTTTGAATTATGCTCGGAAACGTACAGGGATCCAATGTAGCTCTCTCAGGACCGGTGTTATGTGGTCCCGGCGGCCACTCCCAGTCACCAGTCTAGCTGCCGCATTATGGATTAATTGCAGTTTCCGGGTCACCTTCAAAGGTAGCCCCACGTAGAGCGCATTGCAGTAGTCCAAGCGAGAGATAGATAGAGCATGCACCACAGAGTTAACCTGCGCCTCCATGGACAGCTGTGAGTCCAAAATGACTCCCAGGCTGCGCACCTGGTCCTTCAGGGGCACAGTTACCCTGTTCAGGACCAGGGAGTCCCCCACACCCGCCCGAAACCTGTCCCCCAAAAACAGTACTTCTGTCTTGTCAGGATTCAACCTCAATCTGTTGGCCACCATCCATCCTCCAACCGCCTCCAGCACTCACACAGGACCTTCACCACCTTCACTGGTTCTGATTTGAAAGAGAGGTAGAGCAAAACCCAAATGCAGTGCTGGTACCGTGCATCCAAGTGCATTGTCACAAGCACACACAGTCAAATAAGTGCTTGGTCAGCCTGGCTAGCTCAGGTGGGTAGAGAGTGGTGCCGATAATGCCAAGGCTGCAGGTTCAATCCCTGTATGGGACATTATAGGGGGTTGGACTAGATCAGGGGTCGGCAACCTAAGGCCCATGGGCCGGTAGCGGCCCATGAGGCTTGTCGAACCGGTCCATGGTGACCCCTGCTGTCCCCACCCCGACCCACTCTTACCGGCGTGGCGCGGGGGCCGACTTCCGGGTTGATGGCGCCTGTGCACATGCGCACAGGCGCTCCTCTGACCCGGATGTGCGCCAGAAACAGCGTGTGGGCACGCGTGTGGGATGGAGAAGCGCCCGTGCGCATGCGCACAGGCTATTTCCGGTGCACTTCCGTGTTGGAGGAGCACCGGAAATAGCTTGTGCGCATCCGCACTCCTCCGACCCGGAAGAGTGCCCGTGCGCACACGCTCCGGCCCATTCTCCGGCAGACAGAGCACGAACCGGCCCATCCTTCGATAAGGTTGCCGACCTCTGGACTAGATGATCGTCAGGGTCCCTTCCATCTCTATAAATCTATGGTTCTACGATTCATTTCCAGGCTAGGGATAATTCACATGTGATGGGCTTCTCTGCTGCATTTCTTGCGGTGAATCTTAATTTCCGGAATAGAAATGGCAGTGCTACACAGATGAAAGTAAGGGCACTCTTGGGGAGAAACCCCCCCCCCACACACACACATTCCACGTCGGCCCTACCATTAGACTCAGTGAGGCAGCTGCCAGGCCTTCAGCGACAGATGCTGGAAGGCAGGGAACGGCCGTGTGGTTTGAGAAGACAGAGCTCTGTGGGTCACGTGGCCTCCTCTGGGCCTCCTAAGCTAGCCTGATGCCCTCAAGTTCAGTAGAGGACACATTACTGTTGTAGAAGGTGGATCCAGCCGCCTGTCCAGGCAGGGAGGAGAGGAAGGGGCTCTCTTCTTGTTCATTTAAGGCGGCAAAATCTCAAAATATCATCGCCGCCGCTGCCCCCCATTGCATGTTGCCATACCCTCCAAGTGTCCTGATTTTCCAGGGACAGTACTGGACTTACAAAAGCCACCTCAGCTTCTGATTTGATCCCAGAATGTCCCCGTTGTCGAGAAAATAAACAACTATCTCACTTTGGTAAGACATCTGAAGGCAGCCCTGTTTAGGGAAGTTTTTAATGTTTGATGTTTTTTCGTGGTTTTAATATTCTGTTGGGGGCCGCCCAGAGTGGCTGGGGAAACCCGGCCAGATGGGTGGGGTATAAATAATAAATTATTATTATTATTATTACGACGATGACGACAGCTATTACTAGCCAGTGTGGTGTAATGGTTAGGAGTGGTGGATTCGTAATCTGGTGAACCGGGTTTGCTTCCCCACTCCTCCACATGCAGCTGCTGGGTGACCTTGGGCTAGTCAAGCTTCTCTGAAGTCTCTCAGCCCCACTCACAGTGTTTGTTGTGGGGGAAGAAGGGAAAAGGAGAATGTTAGCCGCTTTGAGACTCCTTCGGGTAGTGATAAAACGGGATATCAAATCCAAACTCCTCCTCCTCCTCCTCCTCCTCCTCCTCCTCTTCTTCTCCTTCATCATCATCATCATCATCATCCTATTTCCCCTGCCAGTATGACTGCCAAGTTCAGGGAGGAGGAGGAGCTGGTGCTTGTCCCGAGCGACGATGATGGCGGCAGCTGGGGATGTGAGGAAGCATCCCATTGCCTCTCCACGGCCACCACTGCCGGCCTCCTCTCTTGGGCAGCTTGTAGCAGCTGCTAGAGAGGAGGCAAGGAAGAGGAAGAAAGGTGCTGCTTCCGCCGAGGCCCTGCTCCATGCAATGCGCTGACTCTGAGGGGCAGGCAGAGGGCAGGGCCACCCTGGGCAGGAAGAAAGGGGGAGTGGAGCGGAGCACAAGGAGTCTTGATTTTTTTTAATTAAAAAAAATGCTTTGTGTGTCTGCGTCTAATCTTGCCCCTTTCTAAGAAAAAAAAAAGTTCTAATTTTTCTTTTATTTTTGTAAATCTACCAAACAAAGACATACAATAAAATCAGGATTAAGGGCTTTTCTCAGGACGGTGGAGCATGTTTGTGCGCTG